>VZSG01000035.1:2056263-2088314 GCA_013398315.1 Nothoprocta pentlandii
CCATTTTCTGGTCCATTTTCTAGTTTGCTAGGTCCAAGTTGCTGGTCCAAGTTGCTCCATAATGGGTCCAAGCTCTTCCACGTACCTACCCTGAAGTGAAATAACCCTCCATTGGAAATGTCTCTTCCTCACTCCATTGGATATAAAAGAACTTTTAATTCCTAGCTGAGGCTAGAGAACTGTGACATAAGCCACACTGCTGATCTCTGTATTTGCTAAGGATATGCAGGGTTGCTCATGTACAGGTTTCTCCATGAGACAGGGTTTAAGCCAGCACAATTCCTGGTAGGAATCGAGGAACTAGCACAACATAAAAGCCAAGGTGAAAAAGGGGAGTCACACAATAATAGAATCCTTAAGGTTGGAAGGGACCTTTAGAGACCATCTAGTCCATCTTTCAGAAACATTCTCTGAAGATTCAATTCCCACAGCTTTGTGAGCAATTGCTTTTTGGAGCTTGCAGACCGTACTGAAAAATCAAAGCAGAATATTGCTTTGGGTGATTCCAAAGCTTCTTTGGCGAGTTGTTTCTGGCCAAGAACAAATCCTGAAACTGATTAATTCATTTCATGTTATTGTTTTTTCTTCTATTTGTTTTTAAGTTAAGCATAGCTCGGGTTTTTCCCATCAAACTGAAAACATGATGCCTTCCATGTACAATAAAATTAATGTTTTTATTTTTTTCTGAAAACAGTCCTCAGTCAAATAGAAATAATTCTGCTTAACATGAAGTTGCAGTATTCAATAAGAAAATTAGTCACCCAAACAATCTCAAAACATTAGGATCATTAACTAATTACAGCTTGCTTGCAACATCCCTAGTGCAGTGTTGAGAAGACATTTTCCAGGTTATTAAAATCCAGCCAGTCTGGAATCACAGTCTTTGCAAAAGCTGATGAAGCGTCAGATCTTTCGAACGTGACCCAAGCTAGCAATTTGCTGAAATAGGATATGTCTTCAAGGGGATAAATGCAATTGCAGAGTTAAAACAGAAAGCTATCAGCTGAGGAAGAAAATGGTCCAGGCAAAGAGAGAAGACACTTTCAGCTTGGGAATCAATGTGGGAGGTGTTCTTCAAGTCAGAAGTCACCTGTGAGAGGGCTCTTTCTTCATAGGCTAGTAGAAGGAATGGAAAAGAGGTGAGTGTTAAACAAACTGGAAGATAAGGGCCAGCAAAGGTGAATAGAAGCTTTTGGAAAGCAAACTACAGAAATGCAGTCTCATGTCTCGTGCTTCTCCAGCAGAAATATATACAAGTGATTTTCTAATTCCACAAAACTCTTTTTGCTCACATTACCTGTTCTTGCTCTTGTCAGCTTGCTGTTCACAGAGGCAGAGGAGAGACAATTTGGGTCTAAAAAGCTGAACAAGAATCATTTCAGCACAGGGAACAACCCAGTGATCAGAACAATTGGACAAGATTACTGCCAGGGACTTCAGTAAATTCAGCCTTTCATTCCTCTGCTGGAGTAAAAAAGCTCTTACAGCTCTTCCCTGTATGCGTTTGCAGGTGAAGAATAAGATTAGGTAGCACCACCGCACATCCCACCCATAGACAGTGCTGCAAAACCTCCCAGGCACTCCTCACTTTTCCTCCTCGTTTTGCCGGTGAAAATTAGGGCAATCCACATCTCGCAGACACATACAAACTGTGAGTGACCAGCAGCTATCCTGTGGTCCCTTTGGAATCAGTAGAGATTCTCACACATTTCTGAATTTTCATCAGGGCTCGACAGTCTTTGGGTTTGATCCCCAACATCTCTCTGACATCTGTTCTCTAATCTGCCAGTTCTGACCACTCTCTAATCAGCTCTAGGATAAACTAATCAGGACCTTAAATCAAATCTCACAGTAGAGTTGAACATCTGCATACGTTCTCCTTTATATGCTTGAACAATTCTGAGCAAAATATTTGTTGCTGAACTCTGCACCACACAACTGGACCTATGACGTAGTGATCAGAAGGAAGAGAAAAATGAGTTCAATGAACTGTGCCCTCGTTTGTGCATTCTGCAAAAGCTTTCCAAGTGGAAATTACTGAGATTTCCTTTCTGTCATACCATTTATCAGGAAACTGTAATCTTTCCAAATATTTTGCCATGCAGATTTGATGTTTTAATGATGTCACAGGGAAAGTTGTGGTGTGCAATTTTTCAAAAGTTTCTGAACATTATATGATTCTCCACTCTTCCTTAAAAATCACTCTTGTGTCTATAATCAAGTCTCCTGGAACCTCTGCTTTCAAAGGTTCAGTATTAAAAAGAAGAAATTATAAAGCCTAAGAAGTATTACAGGCAGAGAAAATCCTAGGAAGTCTCTCATGATCTTCCTATTTCAAATTTACCTTAAAACTGCTTCCCAATTCATAACATGACTAATTCATACCTTAAATGTTTATAAGGTTGATATGCAAAAACAAACTGCTTTGTATACCACATTAGTCAACTCTTTGTACTTCTGATAATAACTGTTCTTTGTTTGCTTTTCTCCAGGTAGATGATCAAAGGCTACCAGACAGGTAGCTCAGACGGTAAAAGGGTGTAAGCTCAGAGGCTTTTTTAGCACTAGAAGAAACATACGACTTTTAGTTTTATCATGTTGAAAAGTTTCAGCTTATTCAATGAGGAATTAGAGGGTATTACCATCTAGCAGTTGGTTGTATTGCAAATACTTGAAGTTCCTAGTCTGACAATAGTCTACGACTTATGAATCCTACTAAGGAGCACAAAAGTTTGCCCTGAATTTTTTTTTCAAGACCCAAGGGTCACTTTTCTGTCAGAAAGCACTTTTCTATCAGAAAGAAGCAGTAATAAAACTGGAGTTGGACACAAATGAAAAGTTTTTTATCTCTTTACTAAACCTGAAGCTGGATTGATTTGGAAGGCAAGCTCAAAGGAGGGCTAAAGAGGAGGATGGTGTGTGTTACTGGTACCCTAAAATAACTGCTGCCTGGAAGGCAAGAAGCAATGCTGGCAATAGCTGCATCTCGTTTAAGTGTGCAGTTTGGACAGGAAGGATCCAAACTTCAGGAAGTTTTTTTCTTTTTTCTTTTTTTTTTTTTTTTCAGTTCAAGTGGGGATGCAAGCAGTTCCCCAGGAGCAGACTAATCTCTCCTTGCAGCCTCTCCACTGCTGCTGCCAGTGAGGATGCTGATGGAGCTGGTGGTTTTGCAATATGCCCACTCTAGTGACTGGACTATCATTTCACAGTTACTTCTCTGCCAGCAGCTAATGGGTTTTTCAGTCATCATCCTCCACAGAGGTAACAGGCAACATTCAACCAGATGTTCAATGCTCTTTATTTCATTGTCACTCTCAAAGCCATCTACATTTGATTGTTTGCCAATTTTTCTTTTAATAAAAAGTACTCCTTATTCCTGTTTGTGCAAAATGCCATCACAGAAAACAATATTATTTACAGAATTCTCTGGTTACTGGCTGTGCCCCAAAATAGTGCTTAATAACAGGAGGTAAAGATCTGCTTCTAGTACCTCTGCAGAAAGTGCTACTTCCAATGCCAACCATATAATTACTGCTCTTTCCACCTCCAGGAAAATTTATAGGCAGTCCTGTCATTCACAGTTGCATGAGGATGGACTTTTGTACCTCACAGGGAGCGCATTAACAGATTCTAAGCTTCCAGATAACTATACTGAAAAAAAAAAAAGAAATTTATTACCATCTTATTAGAGACTTTTTAATGTGCTGTAAGCATATTGTTTGCACATTTGTGTATAACTCATCAATAAGTCCTTTCTAAAGAGATTGCTTTAATGAAACTAAACAACATAACAATTCCTCTAGATGGATGATCTCAGCCCCCTGCTAACAGCCAGGATCGCTCCTAAATGAAGGAGGCCCAGGTGGTGTTTCTGTGGTGGTAACTATCTTCTCTGATTCCTCAAGGATGAGTCAGAGGAATCTGAAGAAGAGTAACCAGGGAGCTACAGGTCAAGGCAATGGTTTATGAGCAGTGCAGGAGGGTTATAACTTCCACTGAGCAGAAACCTAAACGTTACATGTGGACTCTGGCTTGTCTCTCCAGGAAACAAATCAAAAATGGATTTTTTTTTTTTTTTTTTTTGAGCAGAAAGCTGGAGAGAAACAAAAGGATCATTTTTGCCATTCTGAAGTGCAGCAGATCTTCCTGAACTGTGAGGACTCAGCATCCATGATGGTGGTAGAGCTGTGAGATATCTAGGCCTAACTGCTGCACAGGACAAGGCCAGCTCAGAGTCAGTTTTCCAGGGCTGTCTTTGGTCAAGTTTTGAATATCTTTCTTGTACATCAGCAAGGCAGACAGCAGAGGAACCCAAGTTTTTGACAAGTTGGCCCTGGGGCAAGTTAATTCAGCTCTGCCATAACTGCAGTGGAGCAGGCCTCACTTTCCTCTCCTGCTGTTTGCAGGATCTATCACAGCCTGGGCATGGTACATGTTTTGGGGCTCTTCTCCCCAAAAGGAAGATTATGGAGGCATGGTGCTGCCTCCATAATCAGTCAAAACCTGCCCCTGCATCCCAATTTTGGGCACCATCAGCCTCTGCAGAGCTCCACTGTGGCGTGCTGCCATTCAGAGCAGCAGGCCTCCTTGTAATCAAATCTCTCCTCATTTTCTTTTGATTATCTGTCTGAAAACAGAGCCCCGCAGATCCATGTTACTTCTGCTTTATGTTGCTGCTGCTGTATCAAGCCAGTGGTATTACTTTTGGACACTTATCAAAAAAAAATCTTTTTGGTTGGTTTCTAGAAGCCTCAAGTCAAGCAAAACAAACAGTGAAGCTTTTGGGACCAAGGAAAAGAACAAGGTATTAGGCTTTTTATTAGTTATAGAATTTATTTCACTGCAGCTTCAGCTCACTCCCATCTTCGCCACGAGGCAAACGTCCAAATGTTTTATGGGAACAACCACTCCAGGCGTTCTGCGCCACGTTGTGGTGCTTGGCAGCGAGGGGCTCGGAAGTCCACAGCACCTTCACAGGCGCCTGAGAAGTATAACTGAGAGGATTTCCACAGAAGGATTTCCACAAGATACTTTTACCACACAGGCCATCGTCACTTGCATAAGAACACATATCTGTATACATATATATGAATTTGTTGAAACAGCAAAATTCTCAGGAAAAGGCCATTTGCAGCCTGTCTCTCGCTCTGGGATGTCTGAGATGATTTCACAGACCCAGTTTTGCTGTGTGCCTTTCATTTTTCACTTGGTAGGCATTTATCTTTTGCTGTCTTATAAATGTAACTAGATGGCAGAGAGGAAAATGGGAGAGGTGTCAGGAAAAAGGGAGGCAAAAACTAGAAAAAAAATGTTGAAAAATGAAATTTTATGATTGTCCTTAAGCAATAATGGGTTGTGGCTGTTCACTTAAATGCTCAAGATTTTGCCTCTTTTTTTGAAATTATGCTGGAAAATGGTTTTCAGCTCAGAAATTATTCTGGGTTAGGAGAGACAGGCTATCTGCAATTTCAGGTCCATCTGATGATCCCCTTCAGTGTTATTTGAAGGAAGACACAGGTCAACATTTGCCACCTGCTAATGGAGTTACTTCGCGCAGGCCCTGTTGGTGTCATTTGAACAGACAAATTCATCTGCATTCGCTTGATGATCTTGAAGGTCTTTTCCAACCATAATTATTCTGTGATTCTGTGTTACTACTAAAAGATGCCAGTGCTTTGAGGTAATGCTTCCTTTTCTAATCCAAGATGCAAAAACACGATGGTGCCTAGGGCCTACATGAGAGGAGAGACAGGCTGAACAGATGTTGACCACAGACTTTTCTATTAGTTCACTTCTTGCATTAAATCTCTCCCAGTCAGACCACTTGCCTTTCATTGGTGATAAGCTAAGAAACAATTTAAGGATTGGTTCATGTCTCATTTCTATTTATCCAGAATTTGCATCTCTGTGGAGTTGGGTGAGATTGTTCTCATGTGACAAAAGAGCCAGCTTGCTAATTCATATCTCCTTATAAACAGATCTAGGCAGGAATTCTACCCCAAAACAAAAACAAAACAAAACAAAACAAGAAAAAAAAGGAAGAACTGGGGGAAAAGGAGAAGGGACAAGAGTTCATGGTATTAGAAATTGTAATTTAATTTAAAGAGTTTAAAGATGGAAAATGTGAAGAGCTCAAAATGATGTTTGAAACTATCTGGGTTTTTTTTGTATTTCAGTTCATTGGTTTGATGGAGGGAAAAAACATGTCAATATTTTGATTTTTCATTGCATTGTAGAACAGGGAAAATAATGTTTTAATCTCAGATATCCTGCCAGGGTGAAAAAACTTTTCTCACTTGACTTTGGATGCCTACTGGATCAGGGTCATGGCACATTTCCCATGCTACTTTCCATGGCCTCTTTCCATTGATTTATTTCCTATCTATCTATTGCTATGGATGGCACAGCAAGCTCTTGAAAGCCCAAGTCTTAGCGTTACGTGCATATGTACACTGTCAATCCATCTGTTCAGCAAGGAGAGGGAGCTTTTCCAAATCAAGGTCTGATATTGACCCTGCAGTGTAAGGAAAAAATAATTTTATTCTACACTGCACTAAAAGGCTTTGATCTCCCCTTCATTGGGAGATCAACGCTGGATAGCAGGCCCACATTTGACACCCATCCCAAATCGATGTACTAGGCACAGAGAGTGGCAAACTTCTGCATAGATCCAGAAAGCAGTCCAGATGTTTAATGGCAGCACAGCTGTGCTGGGCAGCACCAGGGGCCACGTTCTGCCCCTTCCTCAGCTACTCCTTCTTCTGTATCCACTAACAAGTTGGTGAGTGCTCATACAAAGACAGGAGTACAAGTCAAGGGCATTTCCAACGTGCACACAAACAGAAGAAAAAAATTTCCAGTGTTATTATTATCTTTTTTTTTTTTAATAAGCACAAAAAAAACCCATCATTTGGGGCCTCAAAACCTGCTTTTTGTCACATATTCAGATACCTTCTCAGGTACAACAAGACTACCACAAACCTCTATTCCAAGGATGTCACTCACAGCACTGAACAAATTCTGTATAACTGGAAAATTAGTCAAGTGCAAACAGATGTCTATGGGCAATGATAGAATGAGGTATAGTTCTTTTATCTCAGTGTTAGTAAACCTTTTCCAGTTCTCAATAAAAGATTTGCTAGTCTCAACAGTAACGAAAAGAATTACTTTGAAACACTTCTGAACAATAGCAACGTTTCAAATATACTAGAGGCATTTGGCAGTACCTGGGCTGAATCTGCAGGTGTACACAGTACCCAACTCCTCAGACTAAGTAAATGCAAATCCTAGTTACGTTGTTGGTCTCCAAAAGACAACCACCCAATATGAGAGATGATGGTAAAAAATTACTTTGCCACTAACCATTAGATTGATAAATAATATATTAACTCTAACCTTGCTAGCATTGTACATTTTTAGGAATTACAGTCATCATTTGTACTCTCATTTCTCCAGACTTATAGCTGTGATTAAAGAAAAAAAAAAAAAGTAGATTATCAATGAACAGAAATTAAACATTTAACCTTTACAGAGAGTTTAAGATTAAATTTCCAATGCATTTATCCTTTCTCTTTCATGCCATGTCCCCTTCTGAATGGCAGCATTAGTTGCCAACAGCTTTAGAGATTATTGACTCATGTTTCCTTTTGTTCAGTATTGACTGGAGTGAGAAATGACAAAGGAACAAGAAGTCATTGGCAGAAAACAACACCTAGGGAGGTGGAAACATTGCTGAAATTGTCCTTGTAAAAGGTCCATTTGTGCCATGCTTAGGCTTAGTTGTCTAAGCACTCAGGAAGTAAACCTATCTAATGCCACATTCAGGAAGGGCAATTTCAGGTCAGTGAGATGTGTTTTATATCATGACAATTTAATATCTTGTTACTATTCCAAAGTAGGAGGGGCAGCACAAAGCGCCTCTACATTGGAATTTTTTGACTATATTGAATAATGGAAAATAGGAGATATGACAATGCTAGGTGTGGACCTGATTGCTGACTTACTGAGCACCTTCCTTTGAGATTGATTAAAATGCTGTAGGGTGTAACGTGAACTGCAGTGTTAGGCCTGGACTTGTCAAGGGAATGGAGATTTTTTAAGGGAATTAAAATAAAAACAGTCTGCCTTCTGCTGTTTTCCTTTTCTTCCACAAAGCAAAGGAAAATATTGCCTTCCCCTAGTATCTCTCAAATGCAGGTCATCTCCTTATCTGAACCCATTACCTGCTGTCTATTAAGGTTTTCTTAGGAGCCAAGTCCATAGCTTTCATTGACAGTGATGAACCAGCTGCATGACCTGCCTCTTGGTGGGTTAAAAAAAAAACACCTTTGGTGTCCAATAGCTAGCCTGTGACAAGTGTCATCAAGATTAATGACTTCATCATGGCTAGTTGGACAAATTCATCAGAGTCCTCAATAGCAGGAAAAACGACCAGACCCCATTACTCTTCCTGAGTATCCGTCATCATGAGCTCCAGGAGTTAACAGCTGTCTTGACCCTATCTTTCTCATATATGTGAAACAAGTTGTACAGGAAAGTATTTTCTGTACATTGTGGTACTACAGAATTTATCATGAAACTTTTTATGCTGGAGGTAGCACCAGTTGTCTCTAAAGTACTCTCATACCACCCAAGAAGTCCATCTCCAAAAACTAAACTTCACCAAAGGAATGTGCTTTGTACCATTTCTTTTCCTCTTTTTTATTCTCAAGTCCCACCCAAATAGCACATGGGAGAGTTGTTCCTCGAGCTTCAGTCTGAACAAAATATATTAATGCTGTCTTCTGATATAAGAGCTTAGAGAGTGATATCTAGAACTGCAGACATCAGTTTTGCATAACCTGTCTACGTCCTAGCAAAGGGGAGGCGTGTAGAATTTGCTTACATCCCAGTAAGCAAACTTACTGAGTCCCCTTGTCATACAGGTGTGTGTCCAAAATAGTCACTTATTGGAGCAAGAAGGTGATCTCTGGCCTGTGGGGCTATGTCTGGCACTCCAAATTCACCTGATGTGGCCCCTGGGTACATCGGGCAAGAATGGGTCTCCCGTGTCCCACCTCTGGCCGATGGGCTGGTACCACGCAGGACCAGATTCAGAGTGGTCTCATTTCATCCTGTCTGTTTTCCTTTCTCTAGAAGTCAGAAGGAGAAGCACGTCCTTTGCAAGCACTTAAAGGGTGCAATACCTTCTCTGTTAGCTGAACAAATGGCAAGGGAAATTAAATGGAAAAAAAAAAAAAAAAGTTGTGTAAAACTTTTTAATGCAAGATTACACAGCACTGACCTCCCAGAGAGAGTATGGAGGAGGCAGGTTATAAAAGCAAAGTCAAATTCTTCCTCTCCTCTCCACTCCTCTGCCTGTGATGATGTGAGATTCTCCAGGCGAGAATGGAGAATCCCCACCTCCACAGGGCATCGTGTCCTATAAATAGGGATATGCACAGGTGTATGACTCACTTTTCTGGCTAGGCATAGATTGAGGAGCTCCTTTGCTCTCCAAATCAGCCCACTCTCCAGAGAGACATCTGGTAAATCCTACATGAGTTAACCTTATGCCACAAATTTACAAACTTGCAAAAATAAAACCAGCCCCCTCCTGCTGTCAGCTTCTTTGCATGAGAAGCAGTGACCAGCCTTGTCCTTGAAAGGAAGTTACTCTGTGGGACCTGGAATGGGACTTCCCCGTAGTCAGTCACTCTTTCCCACTTGGAGAACCCGTACAATGTCTGTGACTGAGCCTGTCATCCTGGATGAGACAAATCTACTTTCATGAATTTGAGATTCCACCATGTCCAGTGGAAATCACAGACATGAGGGAGAATGTCTTTTGGAGACAAAAGGTGATCCAAAAAGTAGTTGTCCTTTCACTCCATCCTCTGCCACAGTTTTGCAGTGGGGCCTCTCTGTTTGGAGGGCCACCTAACCTAACAGGACCACAGCTCCACCACACCTAACAGGGCTGCTCTAAGCAGCACACTGGAGGAGTTGTGCTCTCTAGGGCTTCAGGGTCTTCACACACTTGTACTAGAGGCCCACCTAGAGCACTGGGGATATCCCTTACTGCTCTGTGTCCCATCTTCTCAAAGAAAAATAGTGAAGATCACAACAATTTCTTATCTCACCAGGGATATTATAAGTATAGATATGGCCCCCACGTGTCTGCAGTCAGCTCTGCATGGCAAACTCATGGCTGCAGGAAACAGCAAAAGCTCTTCCCACAGCTCCTCGATTTGCCTTTGAGTCAGACAAATTTCCTCCCATCTGAGAAACATGGGTAGGGACTGAACTCTGTTGAGCATCTCCAACTTTGATTCTGCAAAGCCTCGAAACACAGGTAGGGAAATACCAACCCGTAGGTGGTACTGGATCTATTTGCTAGATCTGGACACAGAGCCTAGGGACCTCTGCATTTGTATCCAGCCTACTTTTCATTTCCTTTTTGTTGCTCTCCAGAATATTCCTTTAAGGAATCATTTACCAATAAAACATCAGCAGATCTGGGCTTTTTGGCACAGGAGCAACATAAGAGCCTCAAAGGCACTGAAGTTTCTTATTTTTGCTTAGATGTCAGCCTCTGGAATTATCTATCAAAATATCTGTGAAGAACTAACCTTTTGGATCAGAGCTTTTTTTTTTTTTTTCTGGAAGCTTTTTGCTTTTGATATAATGGGATCTACAGCTTGTTCAATGAGATGTACAAAGTCAAATTCCCATGGATCCAACATTTTAAAAAACTGATAAAAACACTCAGTTTAAGAAATTTTCTGACATCGACTGTCAGACTTTGCCAGCGGGATGCAGAAGGTCAGATGTGCAGAAAGTCTTGGACTTTACACTCTGATATAGACTATCATTTATTCATATACTACTAGCCTGCATGTGGTCAACCAGCAGGATTTTTCTGTAGGGAGTAGAAGCCTCTAAATGCAGCCACTTCTTGCAACCCAGCAATGAAGAAGCCTGGGTGTTGTGGGCTGCCTCCATACATGTCAGGGTTAATCTGATTACGTTGGTGAAACATAAATGGAAAACATTATATAAGAATTGCCTAATGTTCCCAGATGTTTTCAATTTTCTGAGTGCTTCTAAAAATAAAATGAACTTTTAATACTTAATCAACGTTGTTATTCATTCTCTTTCGCCCAGGATGAAATTTCCCATGAATTTTTTATGGCTACACGTTAGCTGTTATTTCCTTTGGCTTCCTGATTCAGACACAATTCTGCCCTCTGCTCCACTGATTTTACACATCACCCCTCCTGCATAGGCTGAGAGCAATCTCAGGTCCGTAAGAAAGCTCTTCAGTTTATTTTATAAGTCTTTTTGGTTTTTCTTGCTTTCGGCGAGGTAGCTAAGAGTACATAGCTACCTAATGGTACCTGGCTCTGGTCAGGTACCTGGCCACAGCTCCTTTCCTTTCATACCATGCTCCTCTCACAGATGCTGGAGGCAAATCGACATGGTGCCCTGTCAAACACATTTTTTCCTCTCCTCATTGAGCATGGTGAGAAGAATTTGATGGAGACAGGTCGGGTTCCTCTTTTCATTCAGTGGTAATGAGAAAATCCAGTGCAGCAAGGTGAGGTCTTGAGATCCATTACATCAATAGGAACATTTTTATTCTGGACTGCATTTTTTATCCTGGTGCCTATTGCATGGCATTATCCCTATGTTTATTGCACAGCGTCCAACAACGCAAGTCCTTAAAGACAAGGATATGTTTCTTTGATGAATCCAAGATGAAATCCCAGTCTGTTTGTGCCCAGGACTCTGGGTAAAGGTGTTGGTTGTGCCTCGGTGAAGAAATGATTCAAGAGGAAAGGGGACACGGAGAGAGCTTGAGCAATGCAGAGAGGCTGAGCCGACTGTCTGAACAAATAAGACTCTTTTTGTGACCATCTCCTAAAAGCAAAAAGCTGCAAACAGCAACAGAAGAAAATGACCAGGGCAATATTGAACTGTCAGCCTGAGGCAGCAGAGAGGATGCTAAAGTGAAGCGTGTCTCCATGTAAAAATAAAAGCTTGCAGCTTCCAAATGCCCCCGTTGAGTGCTTTAGCTTGTCATGCCATCTCACACCTCCAGGGAAATTAGAAACCATCAGCCCACAGGACTTCACAGTGGGGACAGGTGAAAGGGAGAAAAATGCAGGATTGGTCTCAGTCCAAGCACAGCTACTGCTCCCTTCAGCATCAGCCCTGGCCTCTGCTCAGTCCTTCCCCCTCATCCAGCAGATCTCCCAAAAACTCTGCGGCCGCAATGACAAAGCTGAAAGGCAACCGCCTGTAATGGTGTTTTCAGCACCATTCGCTCACATAGCATTTAGCAACGGCATGTTTAGTGTCTTGTATGTCTTTTTTTGCCAACATTGGGAACCCATTTAGAACAAGCTGTTGAGCTTTATTTTTATTTTACTTCTTTTTTTTTCCAAATGCATTAAGATAAATACCTGTATTAGCAGTCACTAGGGCACGCTGAAAATATTCATTTGTGTTTATTGCAGACAGTTAGAATCCTACCACACTTTACCTCTCATAGAGGACATTTCTGAAGTGATGAATTAATCTTTATGGGCCACTTCTCATTTCTTTCATTTCTTCATAACTATGATGCTTTTCTAAAGAGGAAAAAGCGTGTTTTTTTTTTTCACTCTGCAAATTATGTTTTCTGCTAGCAGCTATTTATAAAAGAGGTGCCTGATCCCCAGCTAAAGTGCACTATCTCAGAAATCAAAAAGATCAAAATATTTACCTCTGCTGTGTACTCTGAACATTTCCAGTGCATTTCCAGAAACTCTTGAAGGGTGAGTGCTTTTGCAATGACCCAGTGCACTCACCAAGAGCTATTGCCTGCTGAAATTAGCAACATGCTCTCTCCAGATTGCTCCATTCGTTCTCTGTTCATGGAAACCCCAGCAAAATGAGCTTTTCTGCCACGCTGCACATTAAAAAGGCTGATGAGGAGACAGGGTGGATGGCTCAGGCTCCAAGCAACTGTAGCAGGATGTTCAGTTGCATTAATGTATGTAGTTCATATAGTTGATGTCCCTGGCATGTCCCTTGGAGCTGGGTGATGTCCCACACCCCTACCTCGGAGCTGGCTTTCCTCCCTTTCCCCAGTTCATCCCAGTTCACCCCTGTTTTGCTACACATCCAGGAGCCCTGCTCGCATTTCGAATTGCTCGGGAGGCTCCGTCTTGTCGCCAGCACCGGGCGCTAGCCCTGCAGCGCGTGCCGTGGTTCTCCAGCACAGCTGCTGAAGCCAAGTGCCAAAAATGGGGACACGGGGAAGGGACACGGCCCTTCCTCAGGTGCCAAAGATCAGCATTTGTGCCCGCCACCTGGATAAACCACGAAGAGTGCTGGGAATGTCACAACACATTAGAGAGCAGCCTGGACATCGCTAAGCCCATCAGTGGGATGATCAGGGTCTGTCCTTCAAGAGGCCTTTGCAAAAGAGTCCTTTGCAAAAGAACTAGGACTTCACCACCTCTGTGGGGCTGAAAAGCCCATGTGCAGCACAGACTGAAGAGCCAAAGACCCGGTTAATTGACATTATTTAAAGACTACTTTTGTGAGGAGCCCTTAGCTGGAGGAACAGAGCCTCAACTCGGTGCTAAATTATGCACAGAAGTTGAGGGAGATGAGAGTAAAAAATCCACTGGGTAATCATAATCACTGTGCAATTAGGTTTGATATCATAATAGAAGGTTACTCTCCTAGGGGTAATGCAGTGAGGGTGAACTTTAAAAGGCCACATTTAAAAACTATGAGAAAATATGATTAACAGCAGGCTCAAGGGCAAAGCGAAACACTTTAAGAACATGTGACAAATTTGTTCCTGGAGTAACTCCTGCAGCAGTCCCAGGAGTTGTACCCAGGATGAATTTGGCTAATGCAATCAGTCTGGAGGCTATTTAAGAACCTGAGCGAGAGAAGCAGATGGTGGTTGGAGCTTTGAGATGAAAATAGGAACAGGAAGGATGAAGTCTGTGGCTCCATTGAGCTTATTGAAAATAAACATTCTTATAAAAACATTAAAGGGGTGTCTAGCTAAACACCAGAACATAGGATACAATAAATGACAGACAAGCTGGAAAGAAAAAGGACATTGAGATATAGGAGGAGTACAGAAAAAAAAAGACTTCTGAGTATTTCTGATACTGGAGAGA
This sequence comes from Nothoprocta pentlandii, assembly GCA_013398315.1. Lineage (NCBI taxonomy): Eukaryota > Metazoa > Chordata > Aves > Tinamiformes > Tinamidae > Nothoprocta > Nothoprocta pentlandii. The sequence goes on from VZSG01000035.1 coordinate 2,070,432, forward strand.
AAAAAAAATAGCTGAACCCCCAACCGGGCATCTAAAGACTGGAATTTAGAAAGCCACTGGTGTAGTGTGACAGCTTTATTGTACCTGTTTAACTCAAATATACGTTTCTGCTGAAAGATGCCACTCTTTGTGCTAACTTGCTGTCAGATGTGCAAAATTATGCATCTCTTTTGCAGAACCCTGTAGCTCTGTGTGGAGAGGGAGAAGCTGAAAAGTAGAATGCTGAAGCAGGGGAAAAAAAAGTAAAGAAGAACTTGGCCTGAGTTATCTCTATGGATGTAACTAAAGAGATTCCTTGTCTGTGCCACTTCCTTGGGAGATTAGAGTGACTTCAGCAGTGATTTACTCTAACTTCTATAGAAGGTGAACAGGACCTCAGGAAGGAGTTATGTGGCAGCCAGCTCTGCAGGGTAGTAAATCACCTGGACTAGTTAGTACTGGCCCAGACTGTAGAGAAAATGAAGTACATGATAGCGAGCCTGCCAAGCAAGGTGCCCTGCTCACCTTACTGGTAAAACACCCCTTTGAAAGCCAAGGAAGGTGCTTGCAGTGCCCCCAGGAACGGCACAGGGGAGCCCACAGAAGAGCTGAGAGTGACAAATCTTGCAGAAATGCTGCCCGTGTGGGAGGGAAGCCCACAGCACCCCGATGGAGGATGGCCCCGGGTTGGGATGCCCAAGCCCCAGGTCAGGCACCTCTCGGGGAGGTGGCACCCAGCCCTGCTTCCCTGGGCGCCCACGGGACAACCATTGCCCAGCCATGTCTCACCCCAGTCCAGACGCTCTCCCTGTCTGCAGCTCACTGTGCAGAAAGGTCCCCACACCTTGGAGACTAGGCTACATCCCAGTTCATAGCCACGGTGCGGGGCAGTGCTCCTCAGGAGCACTTTCCTCTCCTACCTTCATGTGTCTTCTGCAGACAAGTTTCCTTCCCCTTGCTCAGGGTGACAGTGGGGGAGCCCCTGGGCACAGCAGGTGCCATGTGCTCTGCACGTTCCCTTGTGATGCCAACAGAGATACTGCCACCAGTGACAAACTGTTAATGTTCAGCCCTGAGGAAGACCTCCACATCCACCAAAGGGGAAGGCTCCATCTCCAGCGGGGTGCTCTGGGGTGCACAGATCTCGGGGTCTAGACATAGCCAAATCCATCAAGTTTATTCACACACATTGTAAGTTTTCCAGAGTCAACAGCGTTCATGTCAGTACAGCCTCAGGCACAGAGGAGCCTTAAACTCCATGTATCTCGTTACAATAATATAGGCAAATAAATGACAATAGCAAATAACCCCACTTCTGCCTCCACAAGGCAATATCATTCTTTCTAGGCAATTCCTCAACTTAAAAGTTAATAAAACAGTACATAAAGGTGACCTGGTGGATATAATTTACATGGGTTTTCAAAATGCTTTTGATAAGGTCCCTCATAAAAGAATATTAATGATAATGAGAATGATCTTACATTTATGGTAGTGTCTTTCATCCAGATGAATCCCAAAGTGCTTTACAAAGTTTCTACTAACTGATTGTACAAATCATGTGTCATATATATCCCCAAGGTGCCGCTAGGTCTGGGAGAAGGCATGACAGCTATTTAATTGCCTAGCATGCTGCTATTCAATAAGTTAGGGCAGAAAATAAACCCAAAGGCTGTAGCCACATGAGACTAGAGTGAATTTAAGTAGGGAACTACTCCTTACCAAAACTAAGATTTGGCTACTAAATGACAAACAAACCTGTTTTTTGCCTCTGCCTGGGAAGGACCCCTTAAGCTCAGGATGACTAAGGAATCATTTAGGGGGCAAAAAGACATCTTTTCCTAGGCAGAGTCACTCCCAACCTTACAAGGCCATCAGAGTGAAACCCCTGGCTCCTAAAAAACAGAGGCAAAAGTCGCAGTGACTCAGTAGCTCGCGCAGCGCTGCCTGAGTGACGAGGAGACCTGCCTTGCTGCGGGCAGCCCAGACAGCGCCTGGTGCTGCGCCCGCCGGCGGCCCGGGGAGCTCAGCACTCATCCGCAGCAGCAGAAGCGTCTCCTCCACAACACACGGTTTTAGCATCACCGCCACAGCTCAGTGGTCGAGGCTGTGGCTCTCTGCTAATTCATTCCACATTTATTCCCACCCAAAGGCAGATTTTATTTCTCATGTGAACTTGCCCAGGCTCATTTTTCCTAGACATGCCTTCCTGTTACACTTCTTCCTGCCGTTTTCTCCCCATTAAAGTATTGATATGCGATAATTAATTAAACACTCAAAGAAAAAGTGCCTGAACTCAGCATTTGCTCTCATGTGCAAATCCTCTTTTATGTTTTATTTTTATTTTCTGCATTTTCCACATTCCCTCTTCCACAAGCAACACAAACAAAGCACTTTGATCATGAAGAAAATGGCCAGGATTTGTGCAGAGGACATTTTCAGCTAACTACTCTGTTAGTGATTCACTCAGAGCTTCTTAAAGCTTTCCTTGTGGGTAGCTGGTTAGGTTAGATTTCATCCTGGGGGCTGCATGGAGACATTTCCATCTGGTGCAGTATACAACGACTACGCTTAGGTGTGCCTGTGCTTGGCCAATTTATTTGAGAATAACACCATCGTTTTCATTCCCCTCTCCAAACCTTCAACGTGATTTTGACCTACGTCTTTCAGCCTCTCAAGCAAGTCTTTGCTGACAAGCACAAGAAGGGCATCTTCGACTCTTATTAGTCCTGAGGAAGCAACCTCTACCTCTGCTCTGCAGTCGGCTCTGCTTTTGAGATGCACCTTTGAAGTGCTACTAATCTGGACTCTATAATAGTCTTGAAAACAGCTCCAGCTGTAAGCATATTTTGTTTAGAAAGTACCAGAACATTCAGTATAAAGACAGAAAATATCTTGTCTAATTTGCCTAAAAATCAAAGGCTTCATATTTTAATTAAGATTTTAAAAGAGAAGTTTTCATTGCTCTTTGATTTGTTTTCTCTTTTTTCTGTTTTCAGATACGAAGGTCTTTAAAGAATATCTTTACCGAGAAAGCTTTCATGACAATAATTTAACCGAGTGTCATGCTAAGGGTCTTGCAGAGTAGCTGCTGTCTCAAATCTGAGCTTCACATAAGACCAATGCACAAGGTTGAGAGAGTTGAGGCACTCTCCCTAATTGTGCCTGGCTCAGTGCAAAGGCTGTCTGAACTTTCATGTGCTGCATGCGCACATTCTCTGCAAAGAATGAAGACATAAGAAAACAAAATCTCTACTTCTCCCTGGTATGAGCTGCTCCACTGTTAGATTGATTTGGCAGCTTTTTTATTCTCTCTTAAATGAACAGCCTAAAACCAGATACTTGACTAGAATCAAAGCAAGAAGCTTACAGATAGGGGTCAATGCAGACTTTAGAGGGGCCAAGCTGGCAAATAGAGGATAGTTTTGTTCCATTTTTTGGCCACAGTTAGTATTGTGAAACTTTCTTAAAGTTCTACTATAGTATATAGTGAATTGGGGCTAAGAAGGCATTCCCGTGAGCAGCAGAATTAATAAAGGAGCTCTTGCACACAGAGTCTTTGATGCCTAACAAAATATAAGCTTATTAACCTCCCTGTCTTTGAGGTAAATAATAAGTTTTCTCATCTTTACGTCTCTACAAAGCCATAATACTTTTCAGACCGCTGCCAGAACCTGCCTTATGGAGCCAGGAGAAGTGAACAAGCCTGAAGTGCTCCCTGTGCAACGTTATCGCTCCATCCTTGGACACAGACCTCTTTTTCATCTCAGTTGTGAGTTCTCCTGTTTGGGAGGGTGAACTGTATGAAATGAAAGCTTGAAGTAGATTAGGACAAGCAATCTTTGTCCAGAACTCAGGCAGCAAGTAGTGGCAAGGTTGCTCTCATCAGTTTTCTATCCTAGCTGCATAGGCAGAAAGATTTCAGCTCAGCTATAATACCCTTGGGCACACCTTTGAAATCCTCTATCAAGCCATCTACCAGAGGTAGTGCTTATCACCAGCCTGCCCAAGTGATGCTCTCTTCCTCCACCGTGACAGCTTGTCAGACTTTGCAGCACACTCAGTATTTCATATCAAAAGAGTTCCCCACGCATTCAAGTTATATAAATTATATATTGCTGGGTAAACACAATCTCCCTCTGCCAATTCTTCTAGGCCAGAGCCAGCAGCCAAAACAACAAAAATCTTGTGAGAACAGCCATCCAGGGCCAAGCTGTCAAATATCTCCAAAAAAAGAGCTGATTTGTCATCAGAAGTTATCATTGCACATGGAACTCAAGTCCTGCTTCAGTGCTGCATCAGCCAAATTGGTGACAGATTTTTGCTGTGTGATCCCATACCCTCACATTACAGCCCTTTATGCACTGCATAACCTCTTTTGATGGATAGGGATTAGCTAAATCCTCCGAGAATGACAGGAAGGAGTAACTGTCGTTTGAAATTGCTGCCCAACAGGCTGTCCACACAGAGCAGCAGGAGTCTCCTCAGTGCTCGCATTCCCTTAGAGAAGCTGTGCCTCATCCTCTACTTCCTATGGTCTTTGGAAAGCAAAAATCTATTAGGCAGTTTAATTTCAAGAGTGCATAAGCATCCATGCAATTTTGTCCTGTTCAAGGAGGCTCTCTAGGTAAAATAATCATTTAAAACTTGTTTTCTTTTCTGATGCCAAAACAGAATAAAGAGGATTTAGCATTATGTAAGGGCTCTTGTATACAACATACTCATATGTGTGGTGTAGCACCTGGCCATTCCAACCTGATCAACATTTTTCACTTTGCTTCTTTACAATGGGTTTTAGTCCCCTCAGTAAAGATTTTGCTGATGTAATTAGCCTGTAAGAGGCCCTCAGAAGCCACAGAAATAGGGGCTGGGAGGCTTTCCAAGCACACACAAAGCTGGTCATGTTCCAATATCCTCTGGTTTCTCACATGCCAGGGACACGCAGGTGCAGGCTGGCATAAATGGAGAAATAGGAGTTGGAGGGAAGGCAGTCTGGTCCCCCTTGCAGTAGTATAAGGCACATTCATACCTCAGGTACCAAGGTGCCTATTTGGTCTAAAATATTCTTTTACCTTTTTAAGTCAGTGTCTCCATTCAAGCAACCAGGGAACCTTTTTTCCTGGGTACATAGTTACTTGAAATATCCCCAGACCGGTGTTGATTGCTATTGACATTTGTCTTTTGGCAGCTGTCACAGCAGGTTCCTTGAGAGGTGTGATAAATGTCTTGCAATTATGTACTTCATGATGCCCCCCAGAGAAACATCTTGACTGCATGTTTTTGTATAAGGGTGTCCATATCCACTGCACAAGAGGGTTTGTGATAAGTGGTATCAACATAAAAATGTGACTCATGCTTTCACCTGTCTACATGTCTTAATGCATCCAGTTGCTTCTTGGGATGGAAATGCTAGCCTTAAGCAAGAGGAATAGTTTCAGTGCTGCTTCTTTTGTTTCTTATTGCTTTTTTTCCTCCTTCATTTCAGATTTCAGAGATTTGGCAAAAACTTATTGTATCTTCTGCACAGGCTCCATGTCAAGACATTGAGTAATTCTTCAACATCTTCCCCAAAGGTCTTTGCCTTTTTTTCTCTTGTCTTTCATCTTTCTTCATCCTACCTTGTATCACCCCAATATCCAATTGAACTCTTTTCTAGCTGTTTATATCTCAGCTCTTCACAAACAGTGACATCCGGAGTGCCCAAGAACTGCCCACATTCTGCACCTACACTTGGCTCATAGATACTGGGTACTACCAAGTGCATTAGATACAGAGTCAAAACACTGGCTGCCTGCAGAGTTCATTGAGCTCTGGAGCCCGAGGGACTATCTCCATGGTAAGCTTGGTTTTGTTCTACTGTTATGTCCCTCTTTTCAGAGCATCTTCAAAGGGCTATGGAGAAAGCAGTTTCCAAGTTTCCTTGGGAAAGCTGTTTCCAAATAGAGGTTTTTTTTTTTTTTTTTTGACATTTCTAAAGTTGAGGTGAACCAGTATCCCAAAAGGAGCAGCCAAGATCTTTACCAAAATTGGCCCTTGATTGGCCCAAATGTTGGGCACTTGAAAACTCAGGTCTGAGCTATTACCCAGGCCTAGCCCCAGCAGGGCGGACACAAGGCCCAAAAGGGCAGGAGCTAACACCATCACCTCTCCACGCTCACCTGTACTGTATCTGCTTTATACACCTTGTTCTTTCATCAGCCTGTTTGTATGAATAAGCCACACTTTGGATCAGTGAGAGCTACCAGCTGGGCTCAGTGTAACTTTGTACCAAAGCAGACTGTACAGGCCAAGCAGAATTGCTTCATCTTGATCCCCTAACTGTGCCATTTTGCAACACAATATTCCCCTTTGTTCTCTTTTAAACCTCCTGGGGGAAAGGAAAGAAGGGTATAAATGTGGAACAGGAATTGTTAATTACCTAGACAAGCCCAACTCTGACCCTGGATCAGCGGTACAACGTCCTGCAAAAAAGCCTGATGGAGAAAGAGTCAATGGAGTTGAGTCCTCTCATGGAAGCCGAACAAATTATTTTCCCTACTCCAATACGCTGCAGTACTCCATTAATTTGAGTTAATTTAATTTCTTTTTCAAATATTGCTTGTGTCTGTTTCTCAGTTTGAAGGTCCTAGAAGGACCTCCTGTGGCTTCTATGAAGCAGCTCGCAGAGGAACAATACACCCTCAGTGGTTTCTATAGTTGCCCCAATTAAACTGTAAGCATTTCCACAGCATGTTATTGGGGGAGTTAGAAAAAATGTGGCTCACTCATACAAAACTGATAGCTTCAGAAACCAGAAGGACAGGAGTTTAAGCTTTATAACCTTTCCAACTTTCCACCCATCCTCCTAGCCAGCTGGTGTTAAGTGATATATATTTTGCTCTACAAGCTTTAAAAGTTTCCTATCAGACCTACTTAGGCAACCACTGTTATTCATTTCTGAAGAGTTTTATAGCAGCCCATGTGCTGGAGAATAAGTATGTTTAACTGATCTTAGTGATGCAACATTATTGGTACCACTAATTCCACAGCCATCATTTCTTCTCAGTACAAGGAAGATAATATTCCTAAAAATGGCTGTGTTTTCTAAAATAGCTCTATTCAGCACTATATCTCTACCTTCTAGCAGCATAGTTTAATTTGCATTTAAATCATGTCCTGAGATAGTAGGAAAAGCAATTATACATAACACCAACCAATTTTCGAGCCTTGTCTTTTTCTAGGCCCATGACCAAATCTCTCTTCAGGATTCTAAAACCACCTCCCCCAAATGCAAAATGCCCAAATACAGGCCCTGGCTCTTCTCTTAATGGCCCTTCGCTAGTTCATATTGTGAAGTCAATTCAGATCAGTAGAGAGCAAATTTGGTATAGCAATCCTTGGTTCTCTTTGTGGTTATGTTGCCTTTGTTTGCTGACTTTTCCCTGGTGGGAAGGTTTGTCTCCTTCTGTTGCTTGAGCAGAAGGTCTTATGAGGATCCCAGGCTTGGGACATTAAAAGCACCACAACCCACCACGCTGTCATAATCCTTATAAATGATGGATCATGGCCTGAATCTCAGAGGGTAGCACAGATGGATATAAATTGAGACAAAGTGATTGCAGGGCAATAGGGTTTGATCGGGAGTTGACCTTGGGTCTTGCTTTTTCCAGAGACCATTCTCCATACTTAGATTCAGATACACTTGCAATCTTCATGATTTTTGTAGACTTTTGATTCAGGTTAATTATTCAACCAAAGAAAAAGTTCATTGAAGATGCAGATCATTCTTAACAAGACTTCAGATCATATTTAAAGAGAATATCCTAAAAAGCTGTCTAAATACCCCCACACTCTTTTTTTTCTTCAGAAGGATAAAAAGTTATAGAGGATGAACTGTAATTTCCAGTGCTCCGATTATCTGCTCATGAGCCATGTGAAGAGAAATACAATCCCCTGTATTAAAAGTGTCAATTCAGAAGCATTAAGCCATTAACTGTAGTGTAAGTCCTAAGCAGAAAAGAGAATGATGCATCATAGGGTCCATGATATGGCCCATAAAGTCAATACTGAAGCCATGAAATTCAGACTTGAGTGCAGTTTTCTTCAAGGTTTAGGATCAGCCTGGAGCTAACTTGCCAAGTAAGCCTCCCTCTACCATTAAAAGCAATTCAACCATTAAGATAATTCAGAACTGAAACTGTTAAAGTCATGCTGTGGATCTGCCTTATAGTCAACCCTAATCTGGCACTTGGAAAATCCTCTGTGCCAGTAAGGAGTCCTAAGGTTTTAGTGTGGAAAGCACCTCTCCAAAAGAGGTAGCCTACTGTACAGTTAATGTTAGCAAATCAGATGCTTTGCAAGCTGCATCCTGAGCCTAGAAAGATATTGAAAAGGACCACTTGGCACCAAGCCTTTAACATGACAAATCACATCATTGCATCAGTGAGCCAAAAGGAGAATTTTCCAATTAAACTTCCACAACTTGTCAGACTTGAAGGTGAATGACAGTGATGACCCCTGCTATTTTCACCTCCCAACGTGTTTTTAATTTGTTTTCAGCATTGCAACTGTCCCATGGATGCCTACAGCAGATCACCCCAGGATGACTCCTCATCTAGGTGATGGTAGCAAGGGAAAGGTCTCCACCATCAGCACATGAAAATGCTAAAGAATCAATTTCCACTAAAATGTGAACAGATCAGAGTGTGTCAGTCCAGTTTAAGTGCATGAAAGATTTGTCAGCCCAGGAAGACAGTCAATAAAACAACTCAGAAGGGTTATTTAAACCCAAAGGCTCTGGACTGGGGTGAGAGCAAAGAAGCACTAGAGCTGTAGCACAAAACCTAACCTAGCTCTAAACTTATAAAAACTTATAAATGTTATAAAAAAAACATTGCTGCTACAGTGTCTTGGTATGATGTCCCGCTATGGCTTTTCTGTCCTACTGATTTTGATTTAGATCGTGAAGAAAACGTTCCTTGAGCAGAAAAGAGTCTTAATCTCTCTCATGTCTGTGCTTACAGCAATAGCTCTTTCGACCCTTTCCCCAGCTGAGGCAGCCAGCTCATGAAAATGGAACTCTTTTGAAAATGACAGCAAACTTCCTTGATGTTTTTTCTTTTTTTTAAATTTTTTTTTAGAAAGTAAAACCAGTGCAAAACAGTAACATGAACAATCATAGGAGAAAAAAAAAAGGCATAGCCTGGTACTTGAGATAGGCCTATTTATAAAATATAAGAATAGATGCATCACAACAGATGTCAGCTCTCTAACGATGCTGTGCAAAGCCTCCATGCGGCAGCCAGAAAATCGTGATAATGAAAAGGGAGAGAGAAAGAAAGTTGTTTTAAGAGAGGAATTCTCATATAATAGGGAATATTTTATAATAGTGATTTCATTGAATATATTTGTGAACACAAACACACACATATATATACACATAAATTAATAGAACGTTTAATATGTTATACAATATATTGCAGTAATTTGATGATATCCTGAAGTCCTAGTGAACAGATCTCTGTATAAAATCAGAGATCCACTGATCTTCCTACTTTCCACTTCCATCAGATTTCCTTATTGTATCCCTGCTTTCTCTACGCTGGTCAGTTAAGGAGAATGTAACTGTTGCTGTTAGAAGCCAGTTTTGCCTCAAAAGAAAGGGTTGACCATTCCTCTAAAGAGCCAGGTGATTCACAGCCCTTGGAGACCAGTCACAGATGTCCTACAGGTCCCCTCTCTAACCTCTGATAAATTTCTTGTTCCTAATCATAATCACTTGATCCCAAACCCTTTGGAAAAATAGAAGAATAATCCCTCTTTTTCTATCAAAGGATTGGAAGGTTTTAAGAACAGCACACATACATTGTTATATTTTTGCAGAGCATTTATGTTTCTGATATTCCAAATTTTTATGCTCCCATATTACAAAATATTACCATTAGTAGACTTTTGCTGCCATTGTTTCCATTCCAGTTATTTTGTCCCATAAGGTACCTTAATGATTTTGGTATTTTCTTTTATCTTGTTCTAATGGAGCCCCAAAATTAAGCCAGTGTCTAGGCTTTTCTCTAGGAAGGGCTGAGCACCCACCCTGCCATGGTTATCCCACTAACTGCTGTAGGATTACACTGACATGAGCCTGATCTGATGTTTCACTGAGATTCTGGGGTTTTTTGCTATATTCGCTGCATAGTTCCACACAGCTCTGGCCTGCACTAGTTTGATGGAAAGGAGGTTAATAACAAACCCAAATAAAAAAAATCTGGTGGTTAACACACACTGCTTAATATTTGGTGCAGTGCCAGCAAAAGTGTGGGAAACTGAGGACAGTAATTCTGTTAAAACTGAAGATGTATTGCCAGTGAAGGAGGAAGGGGATTATTCCACTGCTTCATTTTTCCAACTGATAATTCAGTGAATTGCACATAGATGGGGTCAGTCTCTCCTCAGCCCTCTTGATTTTAGCGACGGTGAGAGGTCTGGACCAGATGCTGCCGCACACTGAAAGCTGAAAACGTGCACTGTATTTAAATGTGAATTGCCAATAAATCCCTTCTAGGAGGCGCCTGAAGAGGGAGGAAAACTCAATGCATGGTGGTAGGAAGCAGCACTCACGAGGCTGAATTTGCTGGTTGCACCGAAGCCACCAGGGTGCCGTTGCTAAACGCCCCCCTTCTTGTTTGGTGGTAAATAATTCATGTCCTCGAGGCGTAGGCGGAATCCGTGCTAGGCGGGAGCGGAGGCGGCCGATGAGCAGCTCTTTAAATATCCATCGCCTCCTGCTTGCAGGCACCACGTGTGGGTGCAGCGGGAGCGGGAATTATCCTGTGTTCCCTGGCACCTCTAAATACACCAGCAAACTCACCGCTACGTAGGGGGTGGGAGGAGGTCTCATAAAGAAAAATGTGGCTTTTTTAAAAACTCCAATCGTTTCTTTTTCCCAGCCGAAACGTTTGACATTACTATGATGATGTTATATCCCCTAACAGGGGGAAAAGACTTCCAGGTACTTTAATTATATATTAGTACAGCATTAAGCTAGTTTTATTTGCTGAACGTTCTGTCAATTACTGTTGTTACTTGAGAAGCATGACTGCTCCCAGGTTGATCATGTATTTAACTAGCCAGTCAATGCTATTAATCACCAGGCATTTTCAGCCAAGGATATTAACACTGAAACCTATCCAGGATCGCTTATAAATGGGTCCTGGCATTCTTCAGAGGGAAATGCTACTTTCCAATGCAAGAGAGGTTCTCTCAAGTCTCTCTCTTTTTTTTCTCTCTCTTCTTTTAAATTGCAATTTAAATCCAAAAGGGGAATGAATAATTGTCCTTAATGAAATAAACTGCCATCCCAGAAAATTAGTAAATATGTGATCAGCTCATTACCAGATGAACAGACAGCAAGAGGTCTTTTGCTACGATGCAGATGCTGTTAAAAAAACAGTGAGGTGTAAGAAAGGAGGCATGAAAGCCAAACAGGGAATTCTTCTTGCTTGGAGTAGGAGAAGAGATGAGAGCGACCCAAGTAAGGTTGAAAGATGGAAAAGGTTAGGGATGGAAAACTTGACTTTGAAAACTTATTCCTGAACACAATATCCTGGTCTTTTGGGTAGAAAAGACATTGGCCTCACCATGCCTTAGAAACAGGTGATAAAGAACATTTACCTGCAATGAGATGTTCTGCAGCAATCACTGTGCAGCCTCCCTGTGCACAATAGCCATGAACTTCAAATCACAGCTAATCCCACTGCAAAACTTATCTATGAAGTTCAGGCTTTAGCTATGCTGTGCTCATCTTCTCCCTTCCCATATGTTTTGAAATCCCTAGCAAACGGTTCCACGCCACCTTGGTGCTTTGGCAACACAGCCACATGGGAGAGGTGAGGAGAGTCCACCCAAACGTCTCCATCTCTTCAATTAATAGAGCAAAATTGTCCTTTCGCCTAATACACACCACTTGGAATGAAATGCTGCAGACACATGCTTTGCTTTTCAGATTGCATTTAGTTGACACTCAAAATTATTTATTTCCACATAGCGAATAATCAACCAAAAACTCACTTTCATTAGCTGCATCTTCCCATTGTTGGCTCCTGTCCTGAAGTTTTCATACAACATCTGCAAAAGTAATAAACTAATTATAGAAGCCATCTGGAACAAGAACAGAGTGGAATAATTATTTTTAAAAAAAGTCATCATTGAATAACGGCACCATAATAGATGGGATGCCAGAGGAACTGTGATCATAACAAACTCAGTACCATTAAGGAGGGATACAAGGAGATTTACATCAAGAAAATCATGATTTCTCATTAGGGGAGATACAGTGGAGAGGCACTTTGATCCATATATGAGACAGTCTTTGTCCTGAGACAAAAATCCTACCCAAAACCAGGAGTTGATACCTGAATAGCCCAAATGGCAAAGGAGAGGAGCAGATGCTGTTTCTCACTTGTGCCTTCCAATCTAGACCAGGTGACGGACCCCTGAGGAGGGAAGGGTGAAACCACTCCCCTGCTTTCTGTTCTGTCACCTGCCACGCTTCCTTGCTGATATTATTATTTAATGGTACTACACAATGTGTAATTCCATTATGGGGTGTCGAGTTGTGCTTTCTGTATAGATGTGGTCATAGAGTTGTGCTTCTTGTAACTACCTGGACTGGATTTTCCATCATAAAACATAAACATCATTTAAACATAAAATAGTGGCATCCACAAGAAAACCCATAAAATGCTGATTCTTGTGCTGCTGCACTGTGGTCCTCTTTTTTTTTCCAGGAAAATAATCTGGTTTTTAGACCTTTCCAAAGGAACAATTACGATCTATCCACCAGGAAAAGACAGTTCTTCATGGTCATTGGCCATTCTCCCTGCCCTGACATCCTTTCCTACCCAGAAACTCCTGATGATACAGAGGCAGCTTGATGTGGAGCAAGGACTCGTTGAGTTTTTGAATTTCTCTTTCTGCTGGTGAAACACCACCCATTCCAGCATGTTCCATGCCCTGGGATGTGGCCCAACCTGCAGGCCCCTCAGAAAGACTCCAGGTGTGGGAGGCATCAGGACCTCTCCACTCAGCTTGCTCATCTGGGCCACAACAGGGAGCTTGATTTTAGAATTTCACAGAGCTCTGGAGATTCTAGGACATGGTAAAAGCTTCCTGCATCTATCCAGCCTTGCATTAAATAATCAGCTGGAGGCCAGCTGTGACAAAATGAGTTTTTGTGGTGATTAGTACTATTATTACTTATTAATTAGAGTTGATTGCTTTGATGTAGAGGATGCTGCCTGTGCTAAGTTCCTGCTGCATGGCTTCTGTAAGCAATGATTTGAGGGTAACTTGTGCTTCAGCTTTTCTGAGAGGAGATGGAGAATGTGGTAAGATGCCTAAGCATTTGATGTTTGATGCATGTGCAGAAATTTGGAAACATAGCACTGGTATTAACATCTTCCAGGAGTCATAATAGCAAATAATGCACTCATGAGTCCGTGATAGCACTTTTAAACAGTAAATAGACCTATTAGAATCAAGAAGTTGTTCCTGCAATGGGAAGTGCAGGTCTAAAGAATGTCATTATCAATAATCTAGCTAATCATCTTTGGCTTGCATTTACTGAGAGAAAAGTCTGCAATTCTGTTACCCGCCTGCTGAATCAACAACATCATGCTATAATATTATTTCAACACACACCATTAATTCTGATTAAAAAGCACCATCCAGTTGTGATTCTTATTAGGATTGTATTAGTGTCTTTACTAAGAGACACCATCTCCATTATTTTCATAATTATTATTATTTATCGCTTATGTTGCTGCAGCAGTGTCTTGAGGGCACATTCATTAGCCAGTGGATTGTTGGATCTTCTAAGGCATGAGCATAAAATGGTTCCTGCTTTTGTGGAGGAAGACAACAGGTGGAAGTGGAGGAACAGAGGGACACAAAGGGACCTCAGCTGAAACCCAGACTTCAGCAGTTGTGTCTTCATTCTGACAGTCTCTGCCTCTTGAGGCACTGAGGGGACCCCTGCCCATGTCTCCCAGGTTAGATCTACGTGTTGCAGCACAGGATGAGAGAACAGAGGTGAGGAGGGCATGGATTGAATCCCATTGCTGACACCCACCAGCAGATTGCATGCGTCCAAGCCACCTGCACCTTCTGCAGGAGTGGGATGCTTGCTCAGAGCTGTGTTAATGAGTAAAACATTTCTATATTTAGGCATATAAATAAGCAGCCTAATTTTCAAAGCACAGCTTCCTGAAGTTACCCTTTGGAAAGTCAAGTGAGTGCTTGGCCACAGAGTCCTAGATGTGAAATGGAGAAAAACAAGTTAAGATGAAATGAGGCATTAGATATATTTTCTAGTACTAAAGAGAGCAAGGAGCAAAAGAGAAGTCAGCCTGGCTGAGGAAGGAGACCAAGCTCCACTCTCCGTAACTCCTGTAGCTCTCACAACCATCTGGAGTCAGTTGTTTGCCTCTGTATTGGCCATGTAACATTAAGGAGAACACAAGTACAGCTTGAAAGCTTGTGAGATGCTTTTTAATCCCTAGACAAATGGTATCAAAGATCTTCAGTGTATTTACCATTAAAAATGTTTTCATTCAAGGTTATAGCACAGTTGCACAGAGCTCTTGTGTTCCTGCATCCCTGCAGCCCTGGGTTGCTTTCTTCCCACAGACTCCTGCAACTTCACTTAGAAGATTAATATTTTAAAAGCAGTTAATGCTGCTAATTGATCAGGGAAACAGATATGTCAACCCTTGTTTTCCATAAGACTCACTTTGGAAGCATGCACGATAAATGCACCCCAAGAGACATTATCATCATCATCACTCCAAAAATAATTTTTTCAGACAATGGAGTGCATGGCCATTAGTTTTCACCAAGAAGAAAACATAGGCGGTGCTAAGCTACTTGTTAAACACATGAATAGGTATTTTTCCCTATTGAAATGAACTGATGCAGTTCAGATGAAAAGGACCATGACCAGGTGAAGGCAATAGGGAACCCAAGTCGAATTAAGGAGAGGTATTGAATTAGCAATCGCATTTGCCCTGTGCACCTACCATGGAGCCCCACAATAAATGTCTCGATAAGACCATGCAACCAATGGTTTTCTCAGCAGCCTCCAGAAGTGAAACAGGAGATTGTCCCTATTATCAAAGAACAGCAGGGGTTTGGTGGTGTGGGACACAGAGAGATTGAATTCCCATTGTAAGATGATCCTCTAGAGCTGGAAAGAGCTGCAAAAAGAACAGCTGGCTCCAGTACGTCATTAGGCTTCAATGATATATGGTGAATTCTGTTAAATATACTTCTCAGCAATGTAATTAATATTTTGATGGCTGGTTCTTCAGATTGTGTATTTATCAAAGACAAACGGTATTCTGATCCGAACTCCACACCGCTACCAGTTGTACATTAGGATCTCTGATGTAAGCCTAGTTCACAGTGTGTTGCCAGCTGTGCAGCAGAGACCCAAATCCTGTCCTGGACACTCAGAAATCCCACGTGGTTTGGGATTTCATCATGCAGTTGGGTCCTCTGGGGACCTCTTGGGTCTTTAGTGCAAGAGATTCTTGCCCCAACCTTTGAAACTGAGTTGTTTGGCAAATTATGCTTTTCACTGTTATATCCCGCATGCTTTTGTTAAAAAAAATCCTTATTTTTTGATTAAAAATGATATTTTTTTCAAAAAACATCTATTGGCAGCTTTTGTGTCAGTTCCACTCTCACTGGTTCTCTGCAGTGAGAGTCACGTAGCTGCTTTTCCAATTACACTGCATTTCTTTGTAGATTTAGCTGAAGGAAAACATGTTAAATAAATGATCTGCTCCCAATTATTCACTCAGCTCTAAAAACAAATACACACGCATGTGTTTACGTAAAGGCATAGTAGGCAGTCCAAAGTATTTGCTATTTTAAGAGCTTATTGGGAAATGACACAGAAAAATGTCTGTTCTACAATTATGAGGATGTACATCATCATTCCCTGTACATAAAGCTGGGGGAGCGTTGCTCCATAACGAAAGGTAAGAATGTGATCAAAAGGAGAACAGGAGTGAAGATAAAGATAAAGATAAAATTGCAAGCTTATAAATGTAAACTTCATAAATATCTTATTTCTTTTAAAGAACAAAATAAAGACACACACCTCTACCTGTTTTATTATAGATGTGCCTTCAGCACAGTAACCTAATAGAGTGCTGAGATTCTCATGGTCACTTGCAACAGATTTTTTGATACTCCTCTTTGAAGAAATCTCATATCATTATCTAAATAGCACAGGTAATAGAAAATAATACAGGAGAAAAGGGCACACAAGAGAACATTACATAGTATTGAAAAGATCCGGAAAAGAATCTATTTCCCTGTTGACATCTGTTTCATTATGTTTTAGGGAAACAGTTCAGTTGCTTTCTTCTTCTTCTTTTTCTTCTTCTTCTTACGTTAAAATATTTATTTTTCATACTTTTTTTGATAGTTCCAAAAACTAGACACAAAGCAACATTTCTGAAGCTAAGTACTAATAGTGCCCCGGGATGTGTTTTGACCAGGCCAAGCCACCACTAGTCATCCCTATGGACTACAGCAGCTACAGACCATCTCATTTATAAAGACTGCCCTAGACAATGATCTAGATGCTTATGATCAGAAAATAATATCCCTTCCCAAAAAAAAAACAAGGGCTGAAAGAAGAAGGGATATTTCACTGGATACAGTCTTATTTTAACAAACCCACCTAATTTCCAGCCCTGCTATCCTGTCTGGGGATATCTTGGGGCTAAGCAGATACAGACAGAGAAGAGCAGACCTCAGACTGTTCCTGTTTGTTTTTCCTGTTGGTTGAGGAAAGTAATAATAGAAGCTCAAAAAGGTCTTAGATTTGTTACAGGTGAGATAATAAAGGAATAGTACAGGGACTTCAGACATCTCTGAACTATTCACATTTCTTCAATTTGCAAAATTGTACTGGAAATTGAAAACCATTGGGCCTGTTATTAGTTTTGCAATGTCCTCAAAAGACTTTTGCAAATCCTGAGTGTTGGTCTCTATCTTTTTGTTCACATACTTTGCTTCAAAAGGCAAAATTTTATCTTGGAAAATCAATGTTGAACCTCTGAAGTGTGAAAAATATAAAAAAAAAAGGTCCCAAAATCTCTCTCTTTTCATTTCAAGAAACGGCCTGGCCAATAAAAGCTAGACTAAGCAACAAATGAACTTTTATGTTATTGTCTATTCGGTATCTTTGCAGTCATCTTTTTACAGAGGAGAAAGATAGTTTGTGAAATACTAGACTTTACATTATTTTTAAAAGCTCCTTTAGTTTACCATCGCTGAATTTCTTCTTAAGCATTTTTGATATGTGTTAAGGAGCGCAGATTTGGCAATTTATCTAAGCACCTCCTTTACACTGCCTTGGCATTGCACGTTGCTGACTTTCCCCAACTAGCTGACTTGAACAAGTGGTGGAGTCCCTGTCTTCTGCTTTATAAAAGAAGAGCAATAAATAGGGAAGATACAATTCATCTCCTAGAGTAGAAAGGCGCATTACCATCTGAGCAATTTTCAGACTTGATTGAACATGAAACTGGTATGGGCACTTTCAGTAAAAGGTACTTAAATCAGCGACACTTTAAGCTGATTCCTACTTGGATCAATAACAGGAAATCTCAAAAGATGATGATCCACATCTTACAACCCTTCCCAAAAGCCACAGCCACTTTCTGAGTCCCAAAATGCTCCAACCTGAGGCTTCTTGCTGTCCTGCTCACTAGTGAGTGAAACTATTTCACTTTCCTCCCCTGTTTGCTGAAAGAAGCAAAGCAAAACAACAAACGTGAGAGGAGTGCCTTTACTGGCCATCACTATCTCCAAGAAAGTCCATTTCAGAAAAAAAAAAAAAAAAAAAAAAAAAAA
>VZSG01000035.1:2088604-2143420 GCA_013398315.1 Nothoprocta pentlandii
AACTAGACTAGGCAGGTTAGCAAAGAAGATCCTGTGATTAAAATTCTAGCCTGAGACTCTATATACCCCAGTTTACTCCCTGGTTCATTACTCACTTTATGCATGATATTGGAAAAGCCACTTAAACTTGCTCTGATTACGTTTGCCATCTGTAAAAGACGCATAATGATACTTTGTTTTGTCTGCTTTGCCCATTAGAATGCAAATTGCTTGGGTCATCTCCCAATACTACGGGGTATTTAGTCATTACTGAAATATAAATATATAATAGCAATAAAATAACATGCCAAAAGACCAAAAAAAAGCTAGAAATACATATTTTTCCTCTTTACAGCTGTCAATACAGTTATAATTCCACGGAGAATGAACCATACAGCTGCTCTGTGTGGTTTCCTACAGATCTATGTTCAGGCATCTCCTAGAGTTTCACTAAATCGAGGAGGTTGGGTGCTGCACTCTCAATGGAAGAGCAACGTCCTCCTTGCACTGCTGGTTTCCTGGGCTCTGTGCAGGACACTCCCAGAGGAGAGGTTTGGTGAACTGCCTGCACACACGGAGATGAACCATTCACACAGTCACAGTCACAGAATGGTTGAGGTTGGAAGGGACATCAAGAGACATCTTTACATTAGCCTAAGCCATACATGTGGTTAGGGCTAGGAACACCCACACACACAGTCACCATAACTCAGCTGATCCTTGGTGATTTGCTGAATCACAATAATTAGCCATATGCAGGGATCCTCTTCGACAAATGCCCTCTCATAATTATTCCTTTTCCTAAAGATACCTCAGGACTAGAAATTTCATTAGAAGAAGAGGAAATCCAGCAAAGTCCTTTCCAGACCTAACATTTAGAAATGTGACCCTATTACATGCAGAAAAGGCTATGCCACAGTGATTAGTGAAGGTTTTCGTGATTGCTCCCCTCACCTGGTGACCTGCATGCCTGGTGCCACAGGCAGGAAACCTCTGCAAATTGGATTCTCCATTCATTTCTAGGGCAGCGAGGACCTGAACTCACTTTTAAGTCAGAGCCAGAGCAATTTTTCTCATGCCACGGTGTCTCCTCATACACTCTGGGCGAGACGTCTGGAGGCTGAAGTCCTTCACACCCCCCCGATTTTTCAGTTCCCCATGTCAAAATTTCTCAGCACTGTGTTGTTTTAGTACTAGCCCTCTATGGAGAGTTACTAACCATACATCAGGAGCCCAACAGAGCACTAAGAGGCATAGACAGCGATCAACTAAATGGAGCAGGTGAGAGCTGGGAGGATGATAGCGTGGGAGAATTTGAAGTGAATTGGGGTGTGTGTTAAAAAAATGACATATTAATGGCCAAAAAGACTCATGTCCCTATTCATTCATAGAAGATGGAGAAGCAGTACAAGCTCTGGGAGAGTTTTCTAAAGTGAATGTGAAAGACCAAATTTTGCCTATGCACAACTGAAGCAGGAGAATTTCATGCAACTGCTCTCCAACTTACTTCCACCCGTTCCCTTTTGTGCATTAACTAAACATGCCCTATTTTCTTTCACCTTTTTTAGAAGTGAGAGCTTTGGAGTAATTTATTGTCCCCATTTACTACTCTTTTCATCAAATACAGAAATCAATAGCAAGCTGCTGGTCAATAAAGAGCTGTTTATTCTAGGCCAAAGCTTCTTGAAGGTGCTAAGAAAGGAAAAAAAATAGAGGAATAATTAATACATGTTTGACAGTGGCCACTGGGTTGTAACTAATAAGGGGAATGTATCATCTGTTAGGAGAAAGTTTTCATTCTACAGCTGCCTTGAAGATCTGGGGACATTTCTCTTGCCATGTGAAAGAACAGGGCGTAGTTACTTACATTATCAAATGGGAGTTTTAGTCCAATACGTAAAACTTCTCTGGCCCTCTCTGAAACTAAGCTCTTGCCTGCACAGCCTCTCTCTGCCACCAGCCTCCAGGGAGCTGAAAAGCTGCTTTCAGAATCCTGCAAAGTGAGGAGTTGAACTCAAATTCCCTATTCATCGTGTATCTTTACCCCATTAAGGTTTAGATCCCGCTGCCTCACTGACAGAGATCTTCTCATCTTTACTGGGTGACTTAAAAGTAAACGCTAAGGGCAGCTCATCACGCAGGGTTCAGCCATCCCGGTGCCATCCAGCAGAGCAGGCTGACATAAACCGTGCCCAAGCCCCTACCACGCTGCTTTCCTTCAGCCCGCCTTGAACCTCAGAGGACATTAGTCACCCCGAGCGTTTGGTGCCAGCTCACAGGGAGAAAGCAGAAGGGACAGGAAGAAAAATACAACAGTGGTTGTTCTGTGAAATAAAAGTGCTCATAAAAAAGGAGCCCTTGAAGTAATGGAAGAATAAATGCATCAGCAGAAATTCACAAGTGAGTTATTCCAGTTTTAGGAACCTCCCATATTCCGTCTGCTTTCCAGAATCTGCAGCAAAACTTCTGGATAGCCAGGGCACAAACTGGTCCCTCGGCTTAGCCTGCCCTTGGGGACCCGGCGCCCCAACCCAGGCCAAATTCACACGTACCTGGGCAGAGTGCATCACCTCTATTCAGAAAGAGCATAAGCCAATTCCTTTTCTTTTTTTTTTTCCAGATGAAGACATAAAAATAAAAGGGAGATTGCAGCAGTGTAGTCGACACGGCAGAATTCAAATCCTTTGCCTTGACACCTAGGTTTATTGGTGAGGTCTTGCGGATATATTCCTGCTGTGCTATATCAATATCCAAACAATTCAGATACATGGTCTGCCTTCTTTTGCTCCATAAGATTTTATTTGCTCCCTCAGTGCAATCCTATTTTAGTGAGAAGTGATCACTCTGCATTATCGCACCGCTCTGACCCCCCGGGTGCCGCAGCTATTAGATTGTGCTGCCCTGTATGGGAAGACAAGAATATCAATATCAGCTGTATATCCATCCTGAGGAACACTAACTACTGCAAGACCACCTTGAGGGAGGAGACATTTAAAACGTGCAAGGAATAAAACTTAAAGGGGGAAGAAAAAGACAAATCCAGTAAGAAATTAGGTGTTTGTCTCTATGGGCTGTGGAATATCGGCCTTCAATGGAAATTAGCTCCTTGCAACAAGGAAAAGTCACTGTTATTGTTGTTTCTGCAGAGCAATGATGAGAGCTGAGCTGCCCAGGTACAAGAAATGATGGAGCTTGAATCTGGTGCATCTCTCCGGATGGATACCCATTAACTTTTAGGCCAGCTGCATTAAAATCCAGCTAAGTTCATATCTGACTAGTCAGTCCCCTCCCCTGCCTTGTATCACTTCTCCTTGGACCTACACTCTCACAATGGTTTCAGTAGAGGTAATGAGGAGACTGCTCCAGCTTTGAACCCAATCTATACACAGTGATGCAGAGGCATCTGGATGTAAACAGACTGACATTTGGTATATTTAGGGTTTAATCTATATGTAAATTTCCTGAATATGCTTAAACAAAAAATAATTCACAAAAATTTATGTTTACAACTTTGGATGTGATGCTTTATGTCTTTAACTAATGCTTTCAGATCTCTGCTGTTGTATTTTATAACACTGAGTTGATCGATTGCTTGAGCAGGATGAGAACTGAATGTTTCCTTTTGTAAAAACAAAAAAGAGTTAGTTTGTTAGATGAGTAACAAGGTCTGGTAGCACACATAAGAACTCTACTGAGTGTAAGTCGTCTTTAAGTTAGGCATTTGTGAACTGATGCAGGAAAAATTGTTAAAGCAGAACACAAGTCCAACTTAACTTTTAAAGCACATGGGACTCCTGAACCTTTCAAGTTTGCCTGCTCCATTTCCATCTGTTTATTAATATTAGCCGGACAATCCACTTCTTCACATATGTTACTTACAAAGTGTGGCTCATTATTCCAAATACTGTCACTGACTCCCTAGGTGCTGTTGAGCATTAAATTCAAATTGCTGGACATTTCCCAGCTGCTCCTGGATTATGGATATTAGACTTGAAATTTTAATATCACATGACAACAGTGAAATGAGTCATGAGCTGTAGGGACCTTAAATCTCTGTCCTTATGAGCAGTGATGAAATGTGAACAGTCAGAAACCATTCCCAGTATGGTTACAAGAAAGGCCGTCACTGCCCAGATCACAGAGCTCTCTCCCTCAGTGGCTGGTGTCTGCCGGGACCAGCAGCGGATGCCCAGGAAAAGGGTAAGAACTGGGGCAGGAACCATGAGCTCTCCTAGGAACGGGCACCTGCTTCTTGCCACCAGCGTCTGCCAGCTTGGCAGAATCAGAGAGCAGGAGTCTGGGGGGCTCTGCAGAGATCGCCTACACCTCAGCCGAAATGCCGCCTACAAATACTTAAAGATTTGCAGTAAGTGAGAAATCAAACTATTGCGATGCTCCACAGCACTGCCTCAGGCCGTGCATAACCTCACCAACCACAGGTCCAAAGAGTTCCTGCTCAGCCTCTCCAGCGGGAACTAAGACTGTTGGCAAATCTGGTTGAGTATAAAAATGACTTTTACACCAGAGAGACATCATTTTAAGGCCAGAAAAGGGCCTTAAACAAAGACACAAGTCACTCCCTCCTCTAGTCCCTCCTGCTCTGAGGCCAATAACTCTATGAAGACAGGCAGCCTTGATTGAATGTCTTCCAGCAATGAGATACATCATCCCATTAACTCTCACAATTTCTCATTTCCATGGCAGTGAAACATTAGTTTTCATGCAAACTGAGAAGGAGGCATGTTGAAGGGAATAGCTCATACATATAGAAAGAGCGAATCATGAATGCTCGTACTTAATTTCTGTTCAAATCTCTTTCACTGGCATGCAGGTCATAAACAAGGAACCTAACAATTTTCAGATCTGTATCTAGATGCAAATGGCTCTTTTTACTCTTAAAAACTGTGTAGTGTGTGAAATTCTAAAACATATACTTTTGCATATAACCAAGACATTCATATTGAGACAGTTTAATTGCCTAGTTTAGGAAGAGACACATTTGTCAGCTGTATGCAATTTTCAGACTATTTTATTCTTTCTATGTTTGTAGAAAGACTGAAAACAATGGATTATATGCACCTTGATGCCTTTATCTTCAAAAGTAGGAGGTTTTAAATGCCATATCTGATTCAAAATCCACCAGTTAATTATGCTGAACTGGGGATATTTTAAACATAATTTGAAGACAAAATACATTCCGAGAGCATGAAGGTAAGTTAAGAGAAAACCTGTTGCAAGCACAATCAATAAAAATATTCATTAAAAAACATGGCTAGTCAAAGTTAATGGTTCACTTAGAAGAATCTCAGACACCTTAAGGGGAAGACAATGCACAATGAAGACATTTAATTAACCTTAACTCTGACCCCCATAGCAATAATATTCACGTATCTTACAATTGTTATTTCTTTCCTACCTGCAGTGTACCTATGGGAGCATGCATATCTATCCATGCTTTTCTAAATTTCTCCAAGATAAGTGTAAGGGACACAATGAAATCACAAAAGGAAGCAGAAAAAAAATGAGATGATATTAAAGATAAACATAGATGGAGTTCATCTTTTCAGCTGGGGTGGGGAAAGTTTCAAGATATGGAAAGACAAGCTGTAGCAATGCAAATCCAGCTGCTCCTTTCCTCTTGCTGTGCCACAACAGGAGACTGGGGAACGGAGGGGAAGAGTTATGGGGAGAGAGAAACTTCTATTTTACACTCAAGAAAAATTACATGCTTTGGGAACGAGGAACACTACGAGCCCAGGAGTCTTCCTGGGTTCCTTACCTGTAAGAAATAACAGCCAGGACTTACAACATGAATGTTTGCATAGCCTCTCCCAGGCCATTTAGATCATGGAAATCTGTCTCAGCAACGATGATATTATTCTTTCATCCACCAACTCCACTTTCCAGGAGAACACTAGAAAAAAGTCACCTTAATCCTGTTTCATTTATGAGATTTGATAGAAGGAAAAGCCAAGGCCTTATAACCTCAGGGCAGTGGTCTTTTATTCCATATATGATGTAAAACATCTGAACTCATTCCTTGCTGGAGCAGACAGCATGTGTTATATCGTCATCGTGCAGACTATCAAAATAAACTACTTGGAAAGATCAGTACTGGTAAAAGATACCAGAGGAGAGAGAGACAGATAGCTTAGATGAGAAAATCCTAACTATTCCTCACGGATTTGTGCTCCAAGCATCTTGGCTGTTTCCTTAGACCCGACTTTCCAAATAATTTGCTTGCATAGAGTGTGCAGGTGAGCATAGAAAATAAAAAGAGAGAGCCCAAATCCTTCCTATGAGAACTATAATAAAAACCATGCTGTACCACTACTAGAAACTAAGCCCCACATTCAGCTGCAACTCTCAGGCTTTCACCGTGGTCTATAGAAGCGAGTGTGTTGGCAAATCACACCAGGAGGTTTGATTCCTTTCTTCGAATCACACGTAGGAAAGCCAGGCAGCGCCCTTGGCCTGCGCCGCCTGCTCTTGAGCTCCAGCCACATCTCCTGGGCATTAGACCAAAACCCACCGGCTCCAAGAACGTTTTGATCTAACCGCAGAAGCTCATGCTTGCCAGCAAATGTGAACAACCTTCTGATAATACTCTCTCCCTGTCCTTTGAAATCCATACACTGCTGATAACCTAGTCATGGAGCCTGCTCGGCTACTGAATCTTACTGGAAAGGACTGGGAGACATTTTGTCAAGCTTTTGCTTTGAACCTAACTGCTAGTTAAATGCTGCCATGAACTTCGCTGCATGCAATATTTTGCCATCCAAAGCAAGAAAAGCAGGAGGAAATTAGCATCTGGCAGCCTAATAACCCCTTCCCTGCAGCACACGCAGGGTGGTGTAATTAAAGCCATAAAATATTCAGAATTGATTTCTCCTTTTGGAAGATACACTTGCAACATAACTGATGATGATGATGCTGTGTGCCTTGGAAAGAAATTCGGCTCATAAAAGCTGTTCTGACAAGGAAACCTGCTGTCCCATCCTGTCCGTCCTGGGGGTGGTGATGGTCAGTGGTCTTGGGCAGCAAATGCGCTCAGCTCCTACCCAGCCCCAAGCAACCCACATCCCAGGTACTCACAGCTTGACAGTACAGAATTTGAACTGGGCAGTTCTCCTGCAAAACTCCCTTTAGTACCTTCCTGCAATCACCCAAATGCACCCAAGCCTTTTTTTTTTTTTTTTTTAGTAAATAAATAAGCTCTGTCTTGCAGAGCTCACCAGATAGGATCCTTAATTTGCAGCTACAGCCTTTAGGAGATGTGAGAAATAATAATGACCTGAGCAGTTTCCAGCCTCTGAAAGCCAAAAGATAGTCTGAATAAAAAATTCATTAATCAATACTCTTCCACTATCTTTCACCAATTAAGCCTGTAAGTTTGTACCTTAATTGCACCTTAAAAGATCCACCAGAGCAAAGATAATACGGGTCCAGCTATGGCTGCTCACTTATGAAAAATAAAACCTGCTTAATTTTTATATGTTGGTAATTATGTAAGTTATTTTTGGAGGTAAATAATTCAGCAAGAGTGAGAGGCCCTGCACAGAAGAGTGGGCTGGGCCCATATATTCCCTCCTGGTGAGTACAGTCCCTTTGAATGCTTGCAGCACCAAAATTAACCTCTGCAAGCATCTTGGGAGACAGAAAAAGAGCCCTCCCAGCAAAACTAAATTCCACTGCCAGCTAACATTTGTTCCTTTTTATCTATACATTTGTCTAATTAAGAAGATATAGTGCCATTTTAATTTTCATATAAACTCTTAACATCCATGGGAACGCATTCTGCAAACCAAACAAGGATTTATGAGGACAATAAAGCAGGCACTTCATAAAAATTTAAATGCCTGGTGCAAGCATCTTTTTCACAGAGGCCAAGGAAATCTCTTAAACTGGGGGGCAGGGATCTGCTGGACTCACACAGCTTCTGCAAGCCTGGTCCCAAGCTCCAATATAGGAGGTACATGCGGGCCAATGTGCTCCTGCATCTGAGGCTACCCACACCCTGTCACACAGAGGCATCAGCAAGATTTTAGCTCTGTGCCGTTTTTGCACCTTTTCAAGTACAAGGGTGCACTTGTTCAAAGTAATTGACTCATTTACAAGGACCTGGGCTAAGGGGGAAAACATATTAGATTCCCTTGCTTGAGCTGCATTGCCTGTTTATAGCAACATATTTAATCAAAGCAAGAGGAGATGAAGATCTTTTTTTGCCAGTGTGGCAGGAAAGACTGTGAAGCTTTAATTGACCCCTCGAGAGACCAAGTGAAAAGCTTTGGAAACAATGCATTTTTAACACAAGAGCACATTTTCCTTTGGGTTCTGCTCTGGAGACTAAATGAAGGGTCAGCTCCCAGGTCCGACCATCCTGCATGGAGCTGCTGCACCACCACCCTTGTCTCAGCCCCTTTCCATAGCGGGGCAGACACTAACACCTCAGAGCAATGGCTCACAATAATCCCTAAACACCATAATCCAACATTTTTGTCACTGACTGATGATTCTGAAGTTGAGACATGATGAACTGAGTTCTCCATAAGACTGAGGATTTTGAAGTGCTCTGCAGCTCTGCCTCATTTGGCCGCGCCACGCAGGAAGATGCTCCCTGGGCAATGATTCCAGAGGCAGGCAGGCCCTCTGGAATCCAGCCTGGCCCTCTGAGAGCAGGACTGTGAGGGACCATGGACACTGTCCCAGACACCATGTCCCCTGTCCCCTCGCAATATGTGGAGACTGCAGCCATCTCCTCATTCTCATTTAGCTCTGTAGCACTTTCTCCAAGAGACAGTTACAATCCTCTCTCAAAAGCATATGAAAATACCACTCTTTTGCAGGACCAAACTTTGCCAAACAAATTCCAAATATGATCCTTGAAAAGGTAGGGGAAAGGACATTAAGAAATATCAAAATGCGATGAGAAATTTCTATAGAGTGTAATGATCTGATCCTGTAGTCTAGTAGTTCCCATAGTCTTCAGTCCAACAGACTATTATGGTTATCTCCAGTTCCTACACCTCTGAAAAGTTTTCCAAGTTCAAACTGAACTTCACCACAATGGAAACAGAGGCATCTGTATGGAAGGTGTTAGATAAGGAGTCAAAGAGACTAAATTTTTCTGCAGAGGACAGTCAGGAAGAGGACAACGCTCCCACTCACCCTCCTCCTCTGGCCATGACCTGCAGCAGGATGACTCCAAAGTGAGGGGGGCTGGAGAGAGGCAGAGACAACCTGGCCGGCCAGATACGGAATGATGCACTCAGAGGTGGTTTGTGAGAGCCAGTCAAGAGCATCAATAACATTTGCCCTGGGTAAAGGATGTTATTTACTGCCATAGCTAGAAAAATGGGCAGTGTGATCCAGTGGCCAGGGTTGCTCGGGATCACTGTGGTGGGCTCCTAATGCTGTTGGGCTCTGCATCTCCTTCCTGCTCTCCCTGTAAAGCTGAAGCCTAGAGCAGCAGTCTCCTGTATTTTGGGGTTTGGGCAGTTTCTGCAGTTAGCAGATTTTCACCTGTGACCAGCTGATAATTGATGGTTTAACACAGGGAATTCAGTTGCTTTCCTGGAGAAGATTAGTCTTCTGCTTGCTAATGCTCTGGTGAGTAATTCCTGTAGCCAAAGAAGCAGATCATCTGCTTGCAACCTGCATGGTCACTCCCAGATGTGCACATTATGTGGTAACAATTTATTTTGCTTGGAAGTTATAAATAATGAAAGAAAGGACTTTTAAGGAGAAGTAATAGCTTTTCTTTGCTAATCTAAAAGCTTCTCCCTACAAAACTCATTTTGCCCATATATTTATACCACTACAGCTCCAGCAATGTTATCATAAATAACGAAGATACCCAATCTCACTGCAAGAATATCTAAACACCAGTTTAGCTGGTACTCACTTATTTTAAAATATTCCAACCATATTTATGTCTCTGCTGTAGCATAATGTTTTCCCCCTTCTTCTCAAATGACTGTGACACTCCCGACCACACTGCAAGAAAGTTCCTCGCAAGCCCCCAGCGTTATCCAGCCTCATTAGTAGTTTTGCTTATTTATGCAGCACATCTCCAGCTTGCCTCAGTGGCTCCAAGGTTGTCAGCCCTGAACATTGATTCATATTGCTAGTATTTAATATAGTTCAAGTGCCAAAGGCAAGCCAAAGGGCAAAGCCAAAAATAGTCAGCAGCATCAGCTGGAGAAACTAACTGATTCACATGATGTCTGTGACCCCATGATAACCCTATTGAGCTAGTGTTTAATAGAAGACACTGAAAATAAAGACTTCATGCTTAAGGCCATATTGATAACATTGTGGAAATGACCATAAACCGGATCATTCTTCTTTTTGTGAGCTGTTTTTTTTTAACGATTGCTAATCTTGTTTAAGATAAGCAAAACTATAGTTTACTTGAATGTTCTAGGTCTTCAGAGAGGCTTCATTTCATTCTTTCTTGCCTTCCTCTGAAGCACCAGAGGGTAAACAGGATTAGACAATATCTTGAACTAGAATGCAAAAAAGAAGCATTTGCATTGCTTTAAAAATGCTTCTGGGACCAGACATGCAGATTCTGGTCCTCCCTTGAATTAGTTTCCCTTTTTGTCACTACAGCAATGTTAGGAAGGTTGACTGAAATTTTTCAAAATTGTGCTGCTTATGGTGCCCTTTTAATAGCTCTTGACTGCCTCAGTCAAGGTGCATCATTCTGTCCTGGGTTAACTTATACTAAAAAAAAAAAAAAAAGACATTAAGTGAAAAAAGAACAGGAGGAAGCTGGACTGCAAATGTTGGTTCCCCTGGAATTACACAACACTCAACAGTTAAATCATTGCGTTTAAGATGGAAGGTTCTCTCTCCAGGTTGCTGGAATTAGATCTGGCTCTGCATATAACTGTTATTTGTACTAGTAATTCCACACAAGAATAGCTGCACCAAGAAGAATACCTGCATGGGGATATCGACCAAATTTCTGGTGCGTTTGTATCAGTAATGATGAATATAGAATTTGTGCGTTCCTTTTTCCAATTACAAGACTTCTTGGAGATACCTATGATCTGCACCCTGAAAGATTGTTGCATTTCACGTGGATTTGAAATGTTTGCATAGAGCACAGTGCAGCCATGGGCTATCTAGCATGAGGCAGGGCAGTCTAGATGTTCTCTACACATGGACAGTCCCACAGGGAAACCTGATGTAGTGGCTCCCACCATGACTTCAAGGAAGACTCTGGGTCTCCACTGCCCTAAGGCAGGCAGGTCCCTACATAGCAAAGCAACCTTTCCCAAAATATTTTACCCTACATTTCCTCCCACATCTACCATTCAAATGTATTGAAAGACTCTTCACCATCTTGAGACTTCTGCTCCCATCTCTTCACACCAACACCCATGTGCTTCTTATATGCAGCTGGGGATGGGGAGGGGACCAGATCCCCCCTTCAGGACTGAAGGTCCTTTGTTTCTGCTCCCTTCAAAAGGCGTAGTTATGGACTGACAAAGAGCACATGGAGGCAGGAAACTCACCAAATCAAGAGCAACTTCGGGGTTAGCCATGCAGCTGAACCCAAGGCATGTGGCTGGCTTTGCAGGAGAGAGCAGTGCAATAAAGAGGAATACAGACAACTAGGAGGCAGCTAGGGCAGAGCCATGACCTTCCTCTTCAGCTGGGTACAGCAATTCTTGCTGTGGGCCTGTCAGCTGGTATTTGGTGCCTCTTAGATGTTCCCGTAGCAAAACATTTGGTAATTATGAAAGAAAGTAAATCGTTCACAAAAAGAAAACAGATTACAAAAGCGTGTTTGATTTCTTGACAAAATCTTGATCAGCGCCCTAAAAAGTCCTCCCACCACAGCTGCCAGGTTCTGAAGGACAGCAAAAAGGCAAGAAGTTTCTGTAGCATTTTCAGTCACAAAATTCATGCAGGGAGTCCTTGTGCATCCCCAGCACACAGCCATAGAGCTGCAGAGCAAAGCTCCCCTCCATGGGGCCGTCCCGTTCAAGTGAGCCACGTCTGGGGAGTTCGTGTTCTCCTTCAAACGAGCCAAACTTGCATTGCTTTGGGAAAAATGCTTTCTGTAAGGGCCTAGCCCAAAGTTTAGTCTTGTTAGTGATGAAAAAAAAAATGCTGCAGTCAACTTCACTAAGGTTTCAAATCAGCCAGGCTGTATGTTACATTAATAATTGCAGCTTTCAGCACTGAGGAGCCCTGCGGTTTCTTAGGATGCAACAGACGCCTTTTGGTTGCTCTACTTTCTCCCTATTGATAATTTATCATCCTTGTGACTCTGTCAAGAAAAATCCATGGGATGGGCAGTTTTTTGTTTGTTTATTTGGTTTTTGTAAATACACCTTTAGTACTGAGCCGTCAGCAGATGTAGAAGCACACAAGGTCACCCAAGAAAAGAGACTAATCCCTTGCTCTCACTCCAGAAACACAAGTTATCCCTTCCTGTTGGCATCCTAGTGCCATAAGATCATGAACAGAACCAGCACAGAGCAAGCTCAGCAGCTGCAGGCTCCTCTACCTTCCTAATCTCAAATACCTGTCAGCAGCAAACAGTCTCAAGCAAAACACAGAAGACCAGAAGGACATAATTATTCTCTTCCTCCTTTTTTCTCCTTTTTTTATCCCCCTTTAGGCAGAACCCTTTCTCACTGCAACTCGCCATTGGAAAGAGCTGGTGATTTATGCTGGGTCACTGCAACAGTCTGAGACACGATGCATCTCCTCATAACTACAGTGGTTTCTTAGCAGACCTACATTAGCGCTGAGCTGGAGGAACCAGTTGACACCTTCATATCAAGCCTGTT
Source organism: Nothoprocta pentlandii (assembly GCA_013398315.1). Classification (NCBI taxonomy): domain Eukaryota; kingdom Metazoa; phylum Chordata; class Aves; order Tinamiformes; family Tinamidae; genus Nothoprocta; species Nothoprocta pentlandii. Next base: position 2,101,396 of record VZSG01000035.1, read on the forward strand.
ATTTTCTATTTGCTTGTGCCGTCCTTGCTTTATCAGCTTTAAGGCCAGGCCTGAGGATGGAAGGGTGTTTAGGAAGCAGCAGCAAGGCTTGCAGGGACGCCTCGCAGGGCTCATCCCCGTTTGCCACCAGCTTCCCTGGCCGAGCTGTGCCCACGAGGCCCCATGCCTGGTCCGAGGGGTCCCCCTGGTGATGGGAAACAGTGAGAGCCGCTGCTTTTTCTTCACTGCAGGTTCCACCTCCTGCAGCGTTGAGCAGCATCTCCCCTGCCCTTCCCTGCTCGCTCCGCGTGTCCCAGACAGACCTTCCCCCTGGCTCTGCAACGGGCAGAACTGATGGAGTCCGGCAGAAGTTAAAAAATAAAAAAATAAAATAAAATAAAATAAAATAAAATAAAATAAAATAAAATAAAATAAACAAAACTATGGAAAGACCAAAGCTCAGCCAAAAATCCTAAAAAATCCTAGCTCAGGAAAGGGAAATCCACAGGACAGAGAAGTAGCTGATCAAAGTACACAGATTACAGCAAAGCCCTGATATGACTCTGCTGTTTGCAGGCACGTTGGTATGGCTGGTGCTGTGGATGAAGCCGAGGATGGAAGCTGGTCAGCAGGACCTTCTGCTCTCCAGCAGCAGGGCTGGATGCAGGGTTTCTCCGGGGTGAAAGCAGGTTTCTTAGTGCTGCTCCTTGCTCAGAGGGCTGCAGGCAGTTGTGCCCTCCAGCTCACAGCTAGCATGGTTTTAGCAGCTCTCTGCCCCACTGGTGCTCTCCAGCCCTTCAGCCAGGCTTCATACCCTTCCCAGGCTACGTCTGCACTTCAGTCACAGCTCGATCCTGAGATGAGGACTGCTCTTCTCAGGACAAAGAGCCTGCTTTTTGCCAGCGACAGAGCTGGATCCACTCCCATGGCAATATATGGCCCATTGGGCCAGGCAGCGTCACACTAGACCGGATGCTTAAAATCAGGTTCCTTCAGCTGCAGGTGTCTGCTACGGGAGCCTGCGCTGCAGGGTTCAATGCAGCACCACGGCCTCACTCCCTATCCCCCACCTCAGTGCTCTGGGTCAGCAGATCACATCCAAGAGGCACAACGAGGAACTTGCTGCTCTCTGAATTGTCAGGCTGCCAAATAATCTTTTTTTTTTTTTTTTTTTTCAGGAGAGCCAGAGGTTTTATGAATTGCTATTCCTGCCTGGGTTCAAGGAATGGATGTGAATCTAGAGGTCCCCTGTTGGTATGGACAGCAGGTATATAGTTTCATACCCCTGCCCGCACAGACAGCATTTTGGAGAGAAAAAGGCAGAGCAGGGAAAGAATTAATCATCTTAGTATAGCAGGCAGAAGACAGAGCAAAAGTGATTTTCTGATCCCTGCAGTTCAGCAACTACTATCCAATCAATGAGCTTTAAATACCTTTCTCACAAATCACCTACAGCACGTTTGCACTGATGTATTCCCACATAATGAAACGTCCCTTAGAAACTGTAATCCCACCACAATTTACATTTCAAGTGCTCCAAGCCACTAGATTCAAGATTTGGCTGACTCACTGTCTTTAACAAATAGCCAGACCTTGGGGAAGCTGTTCAGACACAAGGAGGTATTTCCAGGACCCCTGTGCTCAAGGGAGAACACAGGAGTTCTGCTAAGTAGAAAATAATGTGATGCTGGTCACAGTGCCCCCTTCACACTCCTTTAACCAGGTGTGATGTTGTCAGCTGCAGTAGCAAGGCACTACTTTAAACCAGGTGTAATTTAGCAGAGGGTCATGTCTACTATTTTTTTTGTTCCCTGAAGGGCCTTTAGAAAAAGCAATCTGTGAGACCTTCCTATTCAGGCCCTCCCCAACTCACGTTCTGCAATACATTTGTAGAGGCAAATGTGGAGTGTGTTCAGTTCGGAGTGTGATGATGAAAGGACACCTGGCAGCCAGGGAGGAATTTCAAGGGGTGAAAGGAGTCCTTCAAGCCCTGGGAATGTCTAAAATTACACAATGCTCATGTGGGTAAGTAAGTTATTAGTTTGCTTTATTCTCCCTTTCAGCACAAAGCAAAAGTAAGTGAAGATGTACATTCTGTCTACTGCCAATGTCATACCCAGTTTGGGTGCTGCGCTTCATTTTTTTCCATCTCCTTAAGAAAGTGGTTTCTGTAAAGATTCATGTTATCTTCTCAGAATCTCAGCTTTTCAGGAAGAAAAAAAAATCCTTCTCTTAAGCCTCCTGTTTGCAGAATTCATTTTTTTTTTTTCACTTACATGCTTTAAGAGGGCAGTCTGCAAGCTTTCTGTCAGAATTACTGAGAGGCAGCAAGGTGTCATTTTATAACCCAGCAGCTTAACAAACTTTCTGGAGTTCTACTGAATCACTCTTAGCATGTGAATGGATCTGTCAGTGTTTAACAGCTGACATATTCTAGAAAGGTCCTGCCTGAAAATCATCCATGGTGTCCCTGGTACCTGCACTTACTAAGAGCTTAGCCTTGGCACGGCATGGGGAACTGGATGCATTTACTCTATGATAATTATTTTCAGTATATTAACAGCTAATGGGCACAGCTGGCCTGATGCCACAGTCTGCCTGCAGAATACAGACATCTCTGCATAAAATCAGTTTTCTTTTCAAAGGGGCTCACATATGGCTTTTTTTAGCCTGATAGCAATAGCTTGCATGCACTATCCTGCATCTGTCTTGTTCTTCCTATTATTTATCAGCAGAAGGCACTACTGCAGTCTCAGGAAAGCCTTGAGCTGCCGGTTATGTGTACTGGTACTTAGCACTTTCTCTGCCTGGAAAAAAAAGATAATTAACAATATTCTCTGATCTGAAATTTATTCCTGCTTTATTTTCTTCATATTAAAACTGCATCTCACGATGTTTATAATGACATTTGAGAAACCTCTTCCTCCCCACGCTGGAAACAAAGGCAACCAGGGCTCCTAAATCCTAACACAGATGGACAAATTGGTGCCCTGGTTATGCCAGTGATGGCATTTATTCACAGACCATGCCAGGTTTGGGGCTGAAAAGCATGAAACTGGGCCCTGACTGTTTTCGGTGGAGCATGGGACCTGAAAAGCAAATAGAGCCGTGGGCACATTAGGACATCCCAGCCTGAACACATCCACTGCAGGAAAAATCAGGGACTGGTGCAGAGTAATACTGCTGCTCCTTATCCATGCACAGCAGGATGCTGCCTGTAATTAAATTAGCAGAAGTTATCTCTTTGACTCTCTGATTTAATATTACAGACTTGGAGGTTAATATCAGTAACTTGATAAAAATGTGATACATCTCAGACATTTTTTCATTCATTTCTTTGTGCACTCTTAACAGTCTGGTTTGTCTTTTCCAGCTGGGATATATTACAGAGCAAGCCGATGTCTGGTTCTCTGAAGTGGACTAGTAACTAGCTAGTAGCTGCTCCTTACAGCATCTCCTTTCTTGTGCTGTTGTAGGGACAAAACAGCACAAAAGTGAAGGAGCCTTGTGGTTGCTCTCGAAAGCCGTCTTCCCAAAAGTCCTTGTGAACCTGCGAGGAAGAAGGAAACTGAAGGGCAAGTTGTGCTGGGTTTGTGTTGATCCCTGTCCCTCTCACCAGGGCAACGCGGGTCCTTTTAACTGTGTTCCAACAAATGAGGAGACTGCCCCAAAGAGGCTATTCTGCCCTGTTTCCTCTTTTTCAGAAGTGCTTTCACATTGTCAAATAGTGTGAAAATGTCACAGGTAGCTGAGACTCTTGTTCAGCCCGCAATGCACAGAGCAGGAATGGATCTTGCTGGTATGAGGAGCTCCCCAGGATTCTCTTTGGGGAGAGTTTGTTTCAGGTCTCTTCTGCATGAAGTCTACAAATCACTCTGATTTGTCTGGCCTGTGTCTCATGTCCCATATACCTGTCCACTGTCACCTGTAGGTCTCCCTCTTAACGGGTTTCTGTTATCCAGCCCCAAATCCATCCCAGATACTCCAGTTACTACCTGCACTCTCACTTGAACCTGGGTGCCATAAAGGAGCCATGTTGTCCCTCTCTGTGCACAGAAGGATTTGCTGCAAGGTGATGAGTCCATGAATTTTTCCACTTGTTCTTTTTTGTGCCCATTTGTCAGAAACCAAGGAAGCAAATTATGGTTTTGCAATACATGAGTTTTTGCTACTGCCAAGATTTGCATGTTTCTGGCCTGAATTAATCACTTTTAATTAATCCTTGTTGATTTTCCATGTCAATAAATACACTGAATGCAAAACAATACTGTACTTACAGCAACTATTTCTAGCTCTGCAGCAAATTAAAATTTTTGAGGCCAAACAGACTGCTATTAATAATGGTGCGCTGGCTTATATTAAAAACCCTATGATTACAAAATGCAGTTTTAACTGCTTGATCTTAGCAGCCTAAAGGTCACTTGCCAAGTCCTTAAAAGGTATTGGGAATATATTCTAGTTCTGGGTTATTACAGATCAAGTTAGTTTTATTTCTGCTGCTTTTCTGATGCCAGTGTCTTGTCTTGATTCAACATAATTTTTTTTTCCTAAACTCTTACAATTCTTTAACTTGGATCCGAAGCTCTTCTCCTGTTGCAGGCTTACCTGGACCCCATATTTATGAAGAATATCTGACCTGTGATCAAGTGACTAAAACCCCCCCACACACACAGTACACTGTCCTTTGGTCATTAAAACAAATTACCATGTGATAACTTCGTACTTTCAGACTCAAGAGACCCACCTGTAGAGTCCTTGTGCCATGAGAGTGTGTCTTCTCCTAGCTGTCTCCATTTGCTGCTTGGAGCTCAGAATAAGCCTTGCAGTACTTGGAAGGCCCAGACAAGATATTAGAAGTTTTTAAAAATCAAATAAAAAAAGAAAGCTAGCATGATTCTGCACGACTGGTGCTGGCATTCATAGGACCATGGATGCAGGAGTGTGTGTAGGCATGGGTGGAGCTCCAGAGCAGGAAGGAAAAACTCGGTGTTTTGCCAAGAGAAAAGTCAGATGTGTAGCTCTTCCTGACACAGCAAACACAGCTCAGGAGTAAGAGAACCAGGACAGGAGCTCCTGCTTGGAGCTCACTTTCCATCCCAGGACAGAAGGGGCAGGACACAGCCGGCCGATGTGTGAGGTTACTCCCTGGCCAAGGCTGTTTCGTGGGGCAGGCCCACACTCGGACAGCGCCAAGGCTCTTGCTAGAGTGCTGGATTTACATAATCTCCGTCTTTCAATTCACCTCATGCCCAGTGAGCTGGACAGGCAGTACTCCATCCTCTCTGAGACAGAATCAGAGAGTGCTGTGCACTTAGGCAATGATTACTGTAATGATCATGTAGCTTTATAACTAGGCCTGGTAGGATCCAAGGTTTATTTTTATTGGTAGTTGACAGTTAAAATCAACATTGATTTCTGGCTGCGAGCATCTACCAACAGCTACAATTTCTGCTCAGTGCTCCTGTCCTCGTCCCTTGGCCTGCAGCACCTCCTCCTTGACAATCACCATCTCCTCCACTCGCAGCCCGGGTTGCTCTCAGAATCTGAAGTCCATGAGAAATTGCAGCCAGTGCTCCAGGAGCAAGAGGCAGCACAAAAAAAGCAGTGTCTATCAATACTTTGCAATTAAGCACTGAATCTACGGAGCCTCCTTGTGGCTATGCTGGGACTTTACTCTAAAATGGTTTTATGGTGTGTTGGGGAAAGAAGTTGTTGCTTTCCCCTAGTTTCCTGCCCAGAAAGAATACGTGTGATCGCCTCACTGGTGGCTGCAAGGCAACTGCACACTGGTGTGTCACAGAAACCACCGTGGAATTAATAACAAACAGCCTCTCTCAACAGCACGCGTCTGAAAGGGGCATTTTTTAAGCAAGGCAGCAGAGGCACCTGCCTCCTGTCACCTCAGCTCTGCAGCAGAAGCAGGACAATGACTCCTGAGTAGCGAGCAGCAAGGAGCACTTAACACCACGCGACATCTCTAGCATGCTGTGCACTGCAAGGTGTGCGGATGTGATTACCCGTGGCCTTCAGGGAAGGGGCTGTGAAAGCACCAGTGCCCGGGGTTATTCGCTTTACCAGATGGAAATCTTGTTCTCACTGTCCCTGTGACAACACCTCAAGTCAGGAACATCAGCAGTTTCTATCCCAGGTGGCAAGCCCTTTTAAACTGACTTGCTGTCCTCTAGATGAGAGGTTAGAAGAAACAAGTATTCTCATAGCTCACTTACATTAGCAGAGAAGAGATGTCATTGGGCAGTTAATCAGAGCTGGCATATGGTGCTGCCAGCTTGTGGATGCCAACGCCTGGGTCAGCCCACAGTTACACTAGCATTTTTAATCCAGTTATATCCAGAATCTGATTAAGAGCAATGGGACTATAATTGAGTGAACCCACTTTCTGCGGAGCTGCATTTTTAAAATATGAATGGCAGAGAACTGTCTAAATGGTATGGATACTTAGGGTGACACTGTTTGTAATGGAAGATTGGTGAAGGTTCAAGATGGGAGGCACTGATGTAAGAGAAGAAGAGTTTTTAATGCCACACAAGTCTTGGCTAGTCACTTGAAAATGCCTTATCTGCTTCAGTTAACTTTAAAAGTGCAACCAAGATGACTATCTTCTTTTCAGGTCGGTGGAGAAAGACAGGACCATAACCCCCAATCCAAATGATATCCATCCTTATCAGTAGGTATTGATGATTATCAATACCTATCAATATCCATGCCTACTGATAGGGATGGAAATTGGTAGGGTTCAATGCCTCTTCATATTGATTCGGATCGATGTCAATAGACTTGGATGGCTACCAAGAGCAAAATCAGTCTGGAGACATAAAGCTGTCAAGATCAAAAGATGCTGATACCTACTTGTAAGTATCAATATCAAGAAGGATGAATCAAATCACAAGCATGCCAAAGCATTTCTGAGGCTGCCAATTTCTCCACTGGCTACAAAGCAAAAAGAGAGTAGTATCTCCAGTGGCTTGGTTTGATGGAGTAAACACACAGTTTTATATGTCCTAGCTGCTACTTTTGTCTCTCAGAGGTTTCACAAATACTGACTCAGGAATTTTTCAGCAACTTTTTTGAGTTTGGTTTTATTTTGTTAACTTAGAAATTCAATTTCTTTGACATTCAATTTGTACATAGGAGAGAGCAAGTTTTGATCAGTTTTGTATCTAAAAAGTTCTTTGGTACTGTTTTGAAAATTGTCAGAATGACTTGTTTTGACAATTTCTAAATACAAAATTCCCAATTTATAAATAATTTCTTTTCGCTTTAAAAACTATTTCTACCAGCTAAATTTATGTAGAAATATCAGTATTTATACATTTTCTGAAACAATGAAAATGAAATGTTTTGATTCATGTCACAGTCATTTTTATAGGTGTTTGGTTAGCAAAATTTCTCATGGCCTTATCACAGTTTTCTGACAGAAAAGAATTACCCTATCAAATATCTTCAAAAGATAGAAAATGAAGATTTCCTTTTGCCAGCTCTTAAATTGCAGTGATCGCTGCAGAACTGAGCTCGCATGCAAATGGTTCAGACTTCTGAAGGGAAAAATGGAATGGTAGTTCTACAGTTGACTTTATTTACTTAATAAAAAGAGAAATAAAAAGAATATTTGAGCAAATAAAAATGAATTCTCCCCAGATCCTGACCTGATCAAGCTGTGCTCAGAAATACACAGTTTGATTATTCTTATTTTAGCAAAATGACTGTCACGCTTTGTGAATCAACAGGAAGACATGCTATTAACAAGTTAGGTATTTATAGTGCAGATGTCAATAATTCCAAGTATTTAATCACAGCTTACTTTGATTTGTCCACAACTCATACAAATGAGCAGGCCGTGCCAAGGTTAATGGAAGCGTGTGAAGTTGATCTGGGTTTTTTGTTCCAGCAAAAGAAGGGGATGGCTAAGCAGTCCGTTGAGTGAAGGTCCTTCTGCCTGGTTCCTGTGCTCACCACCTCATTAACACCCAGGAGATGCCATGTTTGCCTGGTGCTCACTGTGGGCCTGAGGCATCCAGACCAGAAAGAGAAGAGGCCTGTAGAGTCACAGTGGGCTGGTCACCTCTTTCGAATGTGGGCCCAAGATGAGTTAGGCCTGTGGCATTTTCTCATTCTCCCTACTGTGGCCCTAGGAAAAAAAACAATTTTCCTATATTCTGTTCACATCACTTGAACAAATTCAGCAGTTATCTTTCCAGAGCAGGGTTTCGTGAAGTCCCCATTCTCAGGGCTGTAACTGTGCAGGCCCTCACCAGGTGTAGCACTTTTGCAGAAAAGTTGGTAACTTGTGAGGAACACAGAGAAGACTCTGAAGTCCTGAGCTGAAATGTGAGAGAAAAGACTAGGTCCGACATTTAAAAATAACATTTGGTCCTCTTAGCCAAAACACCTGCAGCTGAGGTAGTTACTGAGGTGGGCTGATATCCTTCTCCATCCAGCCTCAGCAGAGGTTGTTCTCACTGAAAAGGAGCCAGGACTGCGGGATTGTTCAGTTGTGACAGAGCTGGATGCTGCTAGGGACGGGTGGCCGAGAGGACAGCACAGCTCACCTCCATACTGCATCTTGCAGCCTAAGTTGGAAAACTGATTGTGTCCAATGTGATAGGCCCCACCTTGCTTGGAGGTAGCAATAAGACTGCTAGTCCTCCTCACACATCATCCCCTCGCTGCATGTGCTCCAGACTTCCTGCTCACCTGCCTGTAAGGACCCCTCTTGTTCCCACCGTGCCACAATGGGTTGCTGGGGGGCACAGAGGCTGCCAGTGTGGAGGGGACAGGCTTGGCCTCCCGTCCCAGACCCCTTGAAAGGACCGGCTTTCATGCTGCCGTCCCCGCTCGCCAGCAGCGCACACTGGGGCGTTCATGAAAACTTTGTTGAGTGCCTGGGGAAGGTAGTATTGTACCATTGGGATGATAAAAGCACCCTCCTAAGAAATGAATAATGGAAGACCAGGTCTAAATATTAATAGTATACAAGGAGAAAAGCACATTTCCCTCAACTCTGCACTTCGCCAAGCTGCCTGTTCAAATATGAGTGGAGATGCTCCCGCAACTGCTCCAAGTTGCTTATACCCTTCCCCTAAGTCTTTTGTGCTCTAGACAAACGCTGTCTTTGTCTGAAATTCCCCAGCTCATTTTCTATTCAAACCTCCAGAGGAATGGTGGTATTTATTGGAATATGTGATCCAAATGCAAATGGAAATAAAGGACACTCTCCAAGTCCCCTGTCACATGCAGAGCAGAGAGCAACATCTGTGCAGGAGAGAGGGCTTGTGGAGCCGTGTGAGGGGGCTAAGGCCATGGTGAACAAGATACTGCTGCTTCTGAGACTCCCAAGCAGGACTCTCAACACGATGCCTTTTCTAAAAGAGAAATACACCGAGACTGCATGCTGGAAGTTGCAGTACATTGATGGCACTGGTGCTGGAGGTAAAAGAGGAGGTATCAAAGGTTCATGGTGGACCCTCTCCAGGCAGCTAGCGCAACATTCTGGGAGATGGTTACGACAAGCAGGCTCCCACCATCCCAAACTGTTTTTTAAGCCGAAGTCACTTGGCCTCACAAGGGCTTTGTGCTCACCTAGCTGCTGGTCCATACAAACTGCCCTCGTTATTGCTGTAAGGGCTTTGCACTGAGTATACACACAGGAGGGAAGCTGTCACTGTCCCTGAGGGTTAAAGGCTCCAGGGACACGGAGAGCTAAAGCAAATCCCTGACAGATACGTAAAAAAAAAAGGACAGAAGCTTTTTTGGTTTTTTTTGCAAATGCCATCAAACATCATCCCTTCTCATATCATCCAGTGAACAACCTGTCTCCAAAGGGAAAACCACTCCGAGGGAGGAAATGGCTCTGCAGATGGTGGCCAGACCCTGGGGAGGCCCAAGAGGCCATCTGCCACCAGGGCCAGCGATGAACAGGGGGCTCCAGGGACTGTGCAACCATCACAGCCAGGCAGGCAGCCTCGCAGCTGAGCAACCTGAACTCCCCTCAGTCTTCACCAGTCCTCAAGCTGCTCTCCTGGCCTCTGTGTGTGTTTCTCGTCTTTTTGCAGCCAGGATAACGTCCAGAGTTACATGCACCAGCAACATCTGCCTCCTGATCAGGCAATGGCTTGGAATCAGGAGATCCCCGGTCCCATCCTGACCCAGTTGCTGGTTTGTTAAATGAATTTATACCACAGTTGTTACCATATTTCCATGCCCAGTTTCTAAACCCTTCAACAGTCTTTTATTCCACAGTTTACATCCTGTTCTCTCAAATGGCCTGATGGGAACCTCTGACCAACTTTCAGGTTATCTCAACAATAATGTGAAAAAAGAATTATTGTGGCAGTGTTCCCAGTGTCAATAGAAAGCGTCTTACTAAAATGAATGAAAGGAAATGAAATAATAATGTAATAAAGTAATTTTCTATTACACTTATTTAAATTAAGCCTCTAGAGGGCTTATTCAATACATGTCTCTCTCCAACCCCATATCTGCACACCACTTCCAAAGCCACATGCTGTTAGCTGATGCTGGATGGTGTCAAAGCATCCTACCTCTGACTCCTACACCTCTTCAGCATGGAGCTGAGCCTCAGCCATCACACTCCTCCTTTCCAGGGAGAAACACAGAGAAAGTACAAGAAATAAGAGGCCTTTTAAGGGGTCAGAACGGCACTACCATCCCATTTCTTTTTGATGATAACCTTTGTCAGACACCCAGTGCTCTGCTGTGCCAGGGAGATAATAAGCATGTCTGTGGGCATCTGCCACATCCTGAACTGCAAACAATTTTTAACAAGTCGGAAAGGGCAAAATAAACAGCATTTGGTCTGAGAAGCTTCCCATTCCTGACAGTGTCCCCAGAGGTGGTGGAAAGCCGGGAAGAAAGCTCCCTGTTTTAATTGCTACATTAAAATTCTTCCAGACTGCTACGCAATTGTTAATAGGCAACTTAATTAAGCACTAACTCAGTTCATATTTCTACCCTCTGGAGACTCTTGTTTCATTTTTTTTTCTTATTACAGCCAAAGCCATAGGGAGTTTTGTCATAATCATGTAAAACAAGCTGAGGGCAGTGACATGAGGCAACTTATTTAACTCCTGATCTCTAGATATGACAACCAAGTGCCCAGGCTTGCAATTTCTCCCCTAAAAAGAAGACTTAGGGAAATGATCTCTCCCCCATGCTGCCCCATGGGAAGGAGTCCTGCTGTCCTTGACTGAACAGAACAGTTCAAGGTGAATTGCTTCCCATCGGGCAGGAAAAGGGAGCAGGAAGCAACCTAGGACTCCGTGCATTAGATGAATTACTACAGAAAAGCATGAATATGTGGCAAAATCTGTAGCACCAGAAGCTCATTCACCCCCATGGAGTGCTAAAAGGAGCTGGTGCCAAAGCCCATCGATCTCCTGGCACCACATGCAAACTCACTGATGTTTTAGGCAGCAGCCTGGATGGGTGAGTCCACTCATTTAGCTCCTCATCATCCTCTTCCAAGCTGCAGGCTTGTTCCACACTGTCCTCACCCATGCATTGCTCAGATGACAGTCATCCACAGCACCACAGAACAGTGAGAATAAGTTTCTTGCAAAGGAAAGATACTTAAAAATCATTTCCTCTAAGCTTGTTCCCAGGAGAGCTTTAACATTCAGCTGCTTCCAGTGCCTTATTCAAACTATTACTGTCCCCTGAGGAAACCCCAGCAATAAGTGTCCATGTGTCCCAAAGCACCTGTGATCATTACAGGGCACTAATTTACTGTTGGCAGCTTGAATGTCCAACTGATTTTGATGAGTTTGCTGAGGAGGTCCTAAGCGGTGCTGGTTTCAGAAGCTTTCTTTTTCTTTTCTAAGACCTGCTGGGTTAAATCACAACTTTCTCCAATAGCTGCTGCGGGAATTGATGGGTTTAACAGTCATTCGAACAAATAACGGAGTTTCCATTATGGGTGAGTTATGAGCCATTTAAGTTAAAGAACAACTGGATTTTGACGCTGCCAAGCACACTTCAGGTAATACCCACAGATTGGTGACTACAGGGAAGCCAGGCAATCACCCAGGTTATGGGAGTGAGCATTTGTTGCTTGTGATAAGTGAATATGAAACCTTCCCAAAAAGAAATAGTCCATTCGTCTCAAAAGCCTTCTGCAGCAACGGGCACATTGCTGGTGCACATGTCATGATTCGTGATTGAATGGTGAAGTCGGTGTGGGCTTTCCTCACGGATAATAAGGTCTGTCTCCCGATGTAACATTTTTATTCCAAGAGAATTAAAGGACTTTATAACTCCCAAGCACAGCAATAGCAGAGCTGGAGATTTCTAGGACAAATGCTACCAAACGGAGCTGTGCAGGACACAGAGTGAGTGAAACACCCAGGCAACGTAAATCAGGGCAGCCACATAGACCTTGGAGCAGTTTGTATCTGCTGAGGTTCTTGTCCAGCGAGGAGAAATTAGGGCATGTGGAGGCAGAGTGGTGGTGAAGGACCCCCGGGCTGAATGAAATGATATAACCAGACAGGCCCACTCCAGCAACCACCTCTTGGGTGCATAAGGAGCAGAAATCTGCCATGCAGCACCAAGCAGAAGTGTTAGACACTCGCTGGGTTAGAAACCTGTAAAACTTAATGGCTTTCAAATAGACTGTTAAGCATTTTCCTGCCGAAAATGCCTGTTTCTCCCCACACCAAAAGAAATCTTTCATTAAAAAAAAATCCAATGAAATGGCCTCTTTCACACAAACCAGTTATTCTGCAGTCATTTCTGAGGATGGCATCTCTAATTTAAATTAAAACCAAACCTTGCAGAAGTACGCCTACCATTCATTCTTTTCCTTGCTCCTCTCTCATTTTTTCCTCCTTTCAGGAGAAGGGAAGGGAAAGACTGTGCAGTGAGAGCAGCCACTGAAAGAATCAATTAAAACCTGGGGAAAATAAAAAAGCTTTAATTTCCATTGGAAATCACCTGCAATCATCAAGCTCCGGACACTCACTTGTTGGCAGTAGGACCCAGTTATCTGTTCGACTTTCCACAATCATCCTGGGAAGTAACTTCTTTCTTGCCTTAGAAGTTTATGCAGGTGTTAGCCTACCCAGCCCACAAGGCTTGGGGGTTTCAGACATTCAACTGGTAATTCCCTGATTGCTCAGCCTCACTGCACGCACCTTTTCTGAAAAAAAATCCCATTTTGTCACTGTAGACCTTGTTTCAAAAGCTCCCTGCATGCTTTGATCCTGTAGCACTGACAGTACCTAGAAAGCCAAAGTGTGTCTTTGGAAGAGGCACTTCCCCTTGTTCCTTTTCAATGGATGGCACAAACCCACAAGAGACCACGGGTCAGTTGAAGCACGACCCTAATTTCTCAGAGACAAAATTTCTCAGAGATGAAAAAGAACATTTGCAAGTGGTATCAGGAAACTACTTGAGTATTTAAATATGTATTTTAGAAGTGTGAGTGTGAACTTCTAAAGTGCCAACTGCATTTTTATTTTTTCCACTTTCCTGGACAAGGCAAAAAAAACCAGGCATCTTATCCTCCTGGAAAGATTCTCTTCCCAGATTCTGGCTGCTTAGCTCCATGTTGCTACTCCACTTTCCAAACCTCAAGGGAAATATTAACTTCATGCCCTTAAAGAGACTGATATTTCCTGCCTAGAATTTCTTTGGGAAAAATAACATTAAAATCTCCTTTTGTGCATTTGTCAATAAATTTAAAAACGTCAGGCAGCTGAGTGGATGTGACACAATTGCTTTAAGATTGAAAAATTAGCTACAGTTTGATCAAAACACATGCAGCATTAACGTAAGAATATATTCACTAATGGAAGTGCTCATTCTTACACAATCTTTTAGTTTTGTGAGCATTGCTCTCATTTGCCTGCACACAGTGACTTGTGCAGGAAAACCCCAGCACTGTAGAGCAAGGAATTCTCCTGCCCATGCAAAAAGGACTCTGCTGCAGGTTTCCCTTGTAGCAGTTTGCTTAACCACTAGATGTCTTCATGCACTGCCTAGGAACCCAGAACCTGGTCCCAGCTGCTGAAGGGCAACCTCATTTTGAACCAAAGCTGCTGCAACTTTCATCCTCTGTAGACAGTGTTTTCCATTTCATAACTGTCCTGGACTCTGGTGCTTCCATGATACTGAACACCTGGCTAGCTAAGCAGGGTTCTGCAAAAGACTGAAAGACCTGACTGCAAAAGAAAGAAAAAGCAGATAGCAAAAAACAAGGGGTGGGAACCTTTTATTCAGTGATCTGCTGTGTGTATAGCATATTATCAACTGGAACCCAAGTATGTAAAAATACTGAGTTTTTACAGTGAAAAAAAACAGACAGTACAAAATATTCCAGTATTGTCTCTTAGAACCATTATTTCACTGAGACACCCGTTTCAAAGGCAACATGCTTCTTTATTTTGTTTCCCGTTTCTCTCCTCTCCCCCCAGCGCATCCAGACAGGAAGCCTCCTTATTTCCAGCCAGGGGTGGGGGAAGACACAAATTAACCCCCTCTCCTGCTTCCCCAAAGCTGCCTGAAGCCCCTTCTCCCAGTGGCACCGAGCTCACTATGACACCACGCGGCCCTGCGGCTCCGGCGACGCTACTGCCCCGTGAGAGGCTCCGTCTCCCGCAGCAGCCACTGCAGAGCCTCGCGGCGGCCCTGCCGCTCCAGCTCCGCTCCGATGACTTCCCTGCATTTCTGGTGATAGTCGTTCACCCAGTGACGCTAGAGAAGGGCAAGGGCACAACACGCAGTGTAAGAAAGATGAGTTGGCACCTTTACAGGTTACACACACAGCAAAATCCTTGGCTTTCAGGAACAGCCAAATACATTAATATGTCATTAACCCCTTTGCAATTGGGCTGTTTGGCTTTTGGGATAAGCTCTTGCCCTAAAGAGAGGCTTCTGATCTATGGAAAGGACTCGTAAATTGGACGGGGTAGGAACTGAAGCAATTAGTGCTAGGTTTTTCAGATGGGTTAAGGCTCACCAAGGCTGAAGTGTATTAAGTCTTTGCAAGTACCTGCCTGCAGCAAGCCAGAATAACTACCTCCCATGTTCTGGTAAAGAGCTTTGCAAATTTGTACCTCTGAACAATGCAGTCCTGAGATACAAGTTGCCCTACTCATCCAAACAGGTTAGCTTAAGGTGGCTGTGTGTACTCCTCAGCACTCTTCAGAAAGGAAATGCAAATAGGATCATCATTCACAGGAGGAGCATCGGTTGAGGCAAAGGGAAGAAAAAGAGGTTCAAAAGATTCCATCAGTATCTACCCTCCCAATCCAAAACTGGGCCAAATTTACAATTGAGTGCATACGGTTGATCTCCTGATTTGCAAACTGCAGCAGATAACTGCTGCAATATACTTGAATCAGCTCATTTTGTTTTATTTAAAGAAAGGAATATTGATCTACTGTTTCTCTTACCTCTTTTGGGGTCAGCAAGTTTACATCAATCATTTTTGTCTGGATTGGAACCAGCGTTAAGGGTTCAAAAGTCAGGCTGCCTCTGTTTTTGAAATTATACTGCAGCAAAGAGAAAAAAGGGATCATTTATTCTTAGAAACCATCCTACTTACTTACTCCTCAGTTCTTCATGTCACAGACCATTAAAAAACAACCCTTACAACACTCAGACCAGAAAGCTACACTTATAATTACTTTTTTTTTCTCCTAGGTATTTCAGACAATATAAACCAAAGTCATCTCAGTCAGCAGCCATTTTTATAAGATCACTTCACATGTCACAACCTGAAGGGACTGGGCTTGATGACTAGATGATCATTTCCAGCTTCACATTCTTAAGTGCATAACCCAGCCAGACTTGCCCTGAGCACGACAAAACCTTGCTTTGCTGGTGGTTCTACTGCCACTAGGGGCTCTCAAACCTGAGAAGATGCTCTACAGCAATGCTTCAACACTGCATTAAACACTGCTCTTGTCTCTGAAAGAAAACTTCTGAAAACAACTCAAAGATTTCAACCTATGGAAATTCTGCAGAAGCAGAACTGTCTTCAAAGTTTCTGTTAATAGGGGAGACTCAGAACCAGTCTTCATGATAGCAGAGTTTTTGGAGAATAATATTTAATATCTGCAGCGTGACCTTCTCCCAAGTTCCACTATTTTAAGACTAACAGCCAGTGACATATGCAGAAAAGGGCAACTTGAGCAGGTCACTTACCTTGGTTTCAGCTGGGATCACAAGGACAACATTTTCTATTCTGATACCAAAGGACCCATCTTCATAATACCCAGGCTCTGCAGAAACAGACAATAATCATCCAAGCCACTCAGATACTGTGTAAATATTTATTCCCTATGGGCTAACTTCCTCTCCAGTGTTTTTGTCCACTGAGGTTGCTAAACACTCTTGACATCAAGCATCCAGAGAGGCAAACAAACTTCTGACTCCACTTAATCTGCACAAAAGCCCCAAGCAAGGTGACAACAAAATGCCTCAATGACAGAGGAGAAACCAGACAGCCCTCAAGCTCACAGAGCCTAAGTCAAGGGAAAGGCCAGTTTATGCACTTAATAGTACCAAAAAAAAAAAAAAAAATCAGAAAAAAAATAATCTCTTTGAGAGGAAGTTCCCCAAAACTGTTATTTTAGAGGGTGCTTTTAGCTTTCCTCACCGAACGGACTTTGCTGCCCTGAGGGAATCTAAATCTCTCAGCAGGCCTCACTAGGTAGTTAATGTAGTGCTGGAGAAACAAGGCATGGAGTTATTTAACAGCTGCCTCAAATAGCCCCTAGCAAAGACAGGATTAGCTCCTGAGAGCCTAGAGTCCACCTTGAACTGCAGCCAGTTCTCCCAGTGCAGCAGAGGAGGCTGCATGGCAGAGCCAGCAGCACAGCTCTGCTACAGACTGCTCTGCACAGAGCAGGGAAGGGGCCTGCAGCACTGACTGCAAAGATGATTTATGGGAAGCAGCCGAGCCAAAATCAGGTCTTTCCCTAGAGAGCTTTAATGACCATGACAAAGTGAGGAGCAGGCTCGGGGCCTGTGATGAGCACCCTCCCCTCCCCGACAGCCAGGGTCACAGGTACCATCAGAGACCACCATGCCAGCCTCCAGGGGCTCATCCGCAAAGGTTTTGTAGCTGATGCCGCAAGGCCCCTCGTGCACGTTTAGGAAGGAGCCAACTCCATGTCCTGTGCCGTGCAGGTAATCCAAACCGCAGTCCCACAAGGCAGAGCGGGCAAAGGAGTCTAGGAGGTGACCTGCAGCAGGAGAGATGGATGCAGAGAGAGAATGTGATCAAGTCAGGCTCCCTCAGAGCTTCTCATGATCACAAAGAGCGCTCAGCCCTGGAGAATATGACAAAAAATAAAGTCATTGTTTTGTTACAAATTACAGGAGAGATGCTGCCGTATTTAACAAGTCTGACATTTGAGCCCATTCTAAGTAGAGAATCCCTCTCCAGTCACACAGCTCTTCAGGACATGACCTGCATCAGAAACACCCCATTGCTGCTCACTCCAAGGGTGTTTTCAGGAGAGCATCTAGGGGTAGGTGCCCAGAGAGAATCCAGCACCTTTCTTAATGGTAAACTCAAAGTGGAAGATCCAGCAATTGCATTTGGTGAACTAACCTGAAAGACTTCAAGCTAAGATATGCAATTATTTCAGGTTGTTTCTACCTGAATGCAGAGAATTAAATTGTATGTGAACACTGGGGCCATATCTGCAATTTCAGACACCCCACAATTTCTGTTTGGGTTTCTCACTACTCAACTGCTTTATCCTCCCCTACGATGGAATGCAAGTTGGGGGCAACTCTCCCCTGACCAGGGAGAACACAGCTCTACAGCTACTTCACCCTGGTGAATGCAAACCACAGCTTCTCCTGCCCAGAATCAAAACAGCTCCTGTGTGTCATATTCCCAGGCTGCTTGCTGATAAAAGAGACTGCATATTAACTAGAAGAGAAAGTCCTTTTGGAGCTGGAAAGCAACCTCTTCCTTTGCTAGATCCACGAGTAAAGTATAAAGACAACCTCAAAGCACAAGAGGGTGAAGACCATGTTGCAGTGCAATTAAGTGGTGAAAGTCACTGCCTTTCAGAAGTGGAAGGCTCTGAAAACCCTCCCGTTCCTTCCTTAGGAGTTTCAGCACCAACTGCTACGAGAAAGGCAATCAGTAATGCAGAATCCAAAATGCAGCGACAGAAACGAACATGGAGAGCCAAAACAACTAACACATCCACACTTGTCAACCATAGCATTGTTCTTGGACCACTTAATGGTTCTTCAGAGGCCGGTGCTATGTCAAAACATCCCAAAACCTCCAGCCCACCAGCCTACCTTTGGTTCCATTTGGGAAGATGGCCGCACTCACAGCTATATGGCCCTTGAGGACGTATGTGAAGCATTCCTGACAAGGCAATATGTGCAAGGAGTAAACAAAGGGATGGAAAACTTTCCCCCTACCACCAGCCCAGAAATGGAAAATAAGGCTGCATTTTGCAACAAACTGTGGAGAAATCTGGTGAGATTTGCTCATGTTCTCCTGTAACAGGCAGTACCAAAGCAAAGCATAAAGTTTAAATTATTGTAAGGATCTTTATCAACTAATCACAGAGTTACAAACTCAGACTGCAGGTGCAGCAACAGGATATTCACTTGACCCAAATGACTGATTTTCTTTGTGGCTGTAGTTATACCCCCTGGGACATTTTTCATCACTGGGTGAACTAATGAGGAAATGAGTTTTAATTAAAGAAGTCATTTTATGTAAACAAATCTGCATTGCTCAATTCTCAACACAGACATTCTTAGAGTAGTTGAGACTGGCACAGTAAGCTAGATGCAAACCACTACTACAACCTTGTGCTAAGCAAGGAATTTTATACTAAATTAACTCTCAAGTTGGACAAGTCAATAATGGGCATCTTTAGTCTGCTGTTTTTATTATTTCTTGAAGATGTGGCACTTCCCAGGTGAGAAGTGTGCATCTTAAGAGAAGTATCATGCTTAATTCACCTGGTTGCTTTTTCGGTAATCTCAAGTGTGGCAGATTCCTTTTTAGTCTTATAGAGTCATTCATTTTATTAGTAAATAAGTGATACTCAATAGATCCCTTTACCTGCACAGCAGCAGGAACATCATTATTTTTTAAGCATCACACTGTCTGATCAAGCATCTCCAGCAACCAACAAGGGTCAGGTCGCAAAACACTCCAAGATGGCATGTTACCTTTTCATAGGCTGATGGGGTACCAAAATGCATTGTCCTGGTCACATCTGTTGTGCCATCTCTTCCAAAGGCAAGCAAAGATGCAGGATGCAAAATGAGGAGGGGAAAGGGGAAAAAAAAAAGTGAAAGAATGCAGAAAAACCCAGACACACCACAACAATCCAACCAGCCAGCCTAAAGTTCTCTGCTTTGTGCTACACAAAATACTTATGAGATAACAGTTTCTGACCTACAGAATCCTGAACATACACATCCCAAATGCAGCCATGATTTACAATTCAAAATGTTAACTTTCAACTATAATTCAGAGCTCTTCTCAAATTAGAATCCAGACTGCATGTAGAAGTGAAGCTAATTTGAACAGCAACAGGCACTGCCTGTAAAGATGACAAAGATCAAACTTAGTCTACTTGCATTAAAAGTTTCTTTACTAGCTTAAAAATATATATGAAATATACTTTTTAGAATATATCTATATTTATATTATATATATATATCATTTTGTGCCTGGTGTCAAAAACAGAGAGCCTTGAAATAATAAGTTTCCTTTGAAGGAATCATTCCTGGGCCCACGTTTTTCCTCAGCCCACACACACCAGTCACACAGAGCTCAGGGTTTAACTTCCCAGCAGTGACAAGCTGAGCGTCCCTGTCAATGCTGTAATAAAATGCCATTGATGTCCAGCTTATGTTATTCAATGGGTTGCTTTTCATGGTGACACTAAGGAAATTGTTAATTAGGCCATCAGAGAGGGAATAAAAGATCTCCTTGTAAAAACCTTATCAAAGGATGTTTGCACGGTTCCTCTTCAAAGCTCTTCCTGACTGACACAATAAAAGCACAGTTCTAAAGACAAAGCTCGTGTCAAAGTGCTCGGGTCCACCCCGCATTTTCCTGGGCAAGTTATTCCTAATCTATTTACACTGGTTAAAAACATTACTTCTTTTCTTCAGTGGAGTGGGAGGCTCCACAGCAACCACACAGAGATGGAGGCCATTGAACAGTGCAGTCAAGGTGCTAACTGAGCCAAGAGACACAATGCCTTCCCCTAAACACACCTGAGACCCAAGAGGGCAATGGGATGAGAAATCCTGCCTCACTTTCCCTGTAAGCAGAAAGCACAGCAACCAACAGGGCTGTGCCCTGGAGCTGTGCTCCACCTTCCTCTGGCCTCCAGAATTGCTCAAATTGGCACCTTACTCAGCTGCAGAAATTGCTGTGTAGACAGGATATGCCAGGACAGCCAGGTCTGCAGCTCTACCACCAGTGAACAAAGCTGGAATGGTCAGAAACGTCCTCCCTCCACCAGAGCCTGGCTACAGGCAACACTGCTGATGGGACACAGGAGGATCTGCTCTTTTAGATCCTGCTCCTTACTCCAGAGAAGGCTTGTTAGCTGCCCAGTTAACCTGGCTCAAAGCCCACTGCCAGGCATCACTCATGCAGTGCTCCTGCTGCACAACGTGGGGGGCAGAAACCCACCTCTGCACACGCTGGCACCTCCAGTAACAAGGGCCTGGCCAGTTCCATGTGTCTGCGAGAACCACCAACCCATTCCAGAACAGAGCACTGAGGTGCCACCTCTAGTTCAGAGGTCCCACAATCGAGGTCAAACCACCGATCTAGACCTCCACAACACTCAAGTAGCCCTATGCAGGTTCTTCCAACAGCTATATTCAAAATCCCACAAATATCTTTCAGAGGAAGTAGAACAGACAGGTTCTCTGTGAAAAAGGCACTCATAAAACTGCCCAGTCACCTCTGCACGTTGCTGTGTTTGCCTGAGCAATGACTGGCCCTGCAGGGTGGTCACTAGCAGGGGAAAATGCAGCGTTTTCAGCACCCTTTAGCCCACTCACTTGTACTGCGCTCCAGAGTCCAGGAGGTAGATCTCATTCACAGACAGAGTTCTGTTGGTCTCGGGAACTGGCCTGTTCAATTAAACATAGAGTTATTTGTTCCATTGTTTTAAGGCCTCCAGCTCAAGGTCCGTGGTCCAAAAACCACAGAAGTGCAAGCTTGGATGTATCAGCTTTAATTTCTTGTAGCAGCCATGGAAATCCCATACACACTGAGCTAGGCCTCAGTGAGGAGCACATCTGTCTTCAGTAAGTACAACTTAGGTGCAAAGAAGAGTTATTTTTCTTCCAGAAAAACCTTCAACACCTGTTCCTTGACATTTTTTCAGTGCAGCTTGCACTTTACCATGGCCTTGCTAGACTTCTTCCACCAACATAGCTCTTCTTCAGGTCCTGAGCAGTCAAGTAACCCTCTTGATTTCCAAAACTAGCCAATCTACCTCAAGATTTGCTAGTCAGCGTATGGTAGATGCAGCAAAGGAAACAAAAAAAGGTCTTTTCACACATAAAAGCTTTTCAGTTGAGCTGGGCCAGGGATTAAGTTTGCTCCAAAACATATGTTCCATTATATGCTTAACTGCTTTGAGCTGAGTCAGTCACCACTTGGGACACGGGGACCCTCAGCAGCCTCAAAGGACAGAGAACAAGACCAACATCATAATAAATGTGTTGCAGTCAGAGCAAGCTAGTAAATATGGAAGCTAGGAATGTAGGAATAAAGCAAGATACCAAACGACAGCAATCAAGCCTCTCTGGAGTACCCTGCTGTGACTCCAGAGAAGGTACAGAGCTCATTCCAGGCATGCCTGCTTCAGGACAAAAGGAGAAGCTGTTTCTCTTACTTGTAGTGTATGATGGCTCCATTTGGACCAGTGCTTGAAATGGTAGCAAAACTCAATTCAACAAAGTCCTTCTGTTGGCTGAAAGAAGAGACAGTGATCACCACTCTCACGTGAGAGAGGAGCAGATCAGCCACCCGGGGCACCCCAGCACGTGTCAGGCAAGAAG
Organism: Nothoprocta pentlandii; assembly: GCA_013398315.1. Classification (NCBI taxonomy): domain Eukaryota; kingdom Metazoa; phylum Chordata; class Aves; order Tinamiformes; family Tinamidae; genus Nothoprocta; species Nothoprocta pentlandii. The sequence goes on from VZSG01000035.1 coordinate 2,123,443, forward strand.
GGAGTCCCAGCAAATATTGGAACTTTATCTTCATTCTCTATTTCGCTTTACCTTGGCCTCCCTCTAGTCCTGAACGCCATTTGGGTGAGCGCAACTCCTGGGTACGAGAACTGTGCAGATCCAAGCTATCTTCCCAACCACATGGAAAGTTGTTTGCCATCTCTACTGACTCCTTACCAGTATCAAGTTCAAAGAAGTCCTGAACAATTTCTTATTATTTGTTCATTCATACGCATTTCTAGGGGACCTAGAGGTGCACATGGAATATCTCAATACAAATAATGCTCACTGTCCATCAGAGGAGGGGAAATTTAACTCCTCCATGGCAAGAAAGCAACCATCCTGCTGCCCTGACCCCCAGCACTCCTTAATGCTATTTCAAAAGGAAAGCAGGTAGGATCCAATGGGTTGGGACCTGTACCTCCCAAGGGACCCAATTCTTCCTCAACTCTTTCAAGTGTTCAAAAAAATCCTGGAGTAATGGTTTGTCCTCAGGTAAAATACATCTGACAGTGAGCTGGATTTCTAAAGAGCGAAATAGAAACAGAGAATAAAAATCCCACACAGCAATGCCCATCCAAAATGCCACTCCCTTACATGGGGTCTTTTTGTACCTGCGGAACGCCTCTGCTTTGTCTGCAGCAATTATTTCTGTCACTGTTCCCTTTGGAACCTAGGGGACAGATTTGGGCTGAATTAACACACCAGATTTCTCAAAGTGGTTAAAAAGCACTTTCTGGAGTCACCAAGCCACCAATAAGCTGGGCCATTCAGTAGCACAGAAGGAACACAGCTTAGACAGGTACTGTGCAACATGTACTTCACTATGCACTCCTAATCCAGGGGAAACACGAGCAATTTGACTTATAAACACTAAACCTGTCCACCTTGCTGACAGCACTGATTAGCCTGAAAATACTCCTGTAATACTGTGCTAAACTGGACATTATTTCATGATGTCTACTACCAAACCAGCACAAGATGATATCAAGTCTATATTAAGTCTGTTCAGGCAAGAATGTGTTTTCAGAGAAAATAACTCTACCTTGGATGGTAGACTTACCATCTCCTTGGTCTACCTTGTTCTACCTTGGAAGGTAGAACAATCAAAATCCTCCACACCAACCAATCAAAAAAATTTAATGATATTCCCCTACCTTAGCAAAGGCACTATAAAAGTATCAAAATGTTTTGTTTGGAGAGTTTTTACTTGTCAAGAAAATCTCCAGGTTAAAAAAAAAGATACACTACCTCCTTCTCCAGCCAGCTGAAGAGCTCACACAGGGCAACAGCATCTTTAATCTGTTAAAATTGGCATAGAAAGAAAGTCAAGAACAAATAACGCCTTCAGTAAAATCACTGCTTCCAATGCAAAGCAATTAGATCCACAAGCTTGAGAGACAAACTAGATGACAGGAAAGGTCATTCCAGGTCCTGCATCTTGCAATTAATGCAAGCACTGGAAATTAATCAGAGCAATTAAATAAATGTTAATAAAGGTTTCCTGCTGGCACTTATCACAAAGGACTACCAAGTCCTCAGTGAACACTGGCACGGCTCATGACTCAAGTTTCTCCTGCTTCAAGAGGAAGGGGCAGGAGACAAACATGCAAGAGCGAGGCACAGCTTTTCCTACAGGTAACCAAAAAAAAAAAAAGCGGTGTCTGTGCTCAGTTCAAGCACTTTTCCTCCTCCATAACTGATGGAAAGAAAAGCAATGAGTTAAAAAGCAGCAGAGCCCAAGTCCAGAACTGCCAGGGCTGTAACTGGCACCTTTCTTGTGTTGTGAAACCTGCTGCTTGAAAATTAACAGGAAATAAAAGGCGCTTTCAGCCCCCCGTAAACCTGACACACAGGCTTCTTTTCCAGGAAAGGTGCAACTTTTTTTTTGGAGATCAGCACCATTTTCAGAGTGTCATGATGATGGTGAAAAAACAGAGTATTCTGAGGACACTGGCTGCTTCTGAAAATCTTGGTCCGTGTTCTGCATTATGTGTCAAAGAGTTTCTCTGTGTTCCTTCTGTGTTTATTTTGGTGATAACAATTTAAAGACTGCACAGAGATAGAGAACAGCACTTGGCGAAGTGAGAGAACATCCCCTTAAGCACTCACACTCTAACACTTCCAAGTCTGGGCAGTCCCCAGAGCCACTATGATTACTCACACTATTACCTGTGCAGTTCTTCACTCCAAAGGAGTGCTAAACAAGTGAAAACCCCTGCTTCATCCACAGTAAGTGTTCAACAGAAAGCTAAGAGAGGCAAAACCATTTTTACCCTGCCATTCAAATACTTGCTTTTTAATCTAAAATGCTAAAACTTAAAGGAAAATGTAATCTCTCTCCCTGGGGGTAAAGCAAACCTCTTCCCACACAAAAGGAGCCTTTTTAGGCTTTCCTTACATGTGCTCTTCTCATGCCCTCTGTTTCCGATGCGTTCTTCACAGCTTTTGCAATGCAGATGGGGGTATATGGGGTGAGGTATCGGTAAGCCTGCAGCAGAAGGACAGAGATTACACGTGGATTAGTCAAACAACGTAATCCTACAAATTTAATAATCCAGCCTGGCCACAATTTATACTTCAGCAGCCTCTCTAAGCCTGCAGGACTGTGGGATACTGGTTACCAGTGGTTATAAGCACACTGGGGAATAGATAAGTAAACCCTGCCTGTAGAAGATGGAGTCCAAAAGAATCCAGGGACAAGGAGGGCCAATAGCACATCATGAAACAGGATTAACATTTGAACAGTCTGAATATATCAAAGTCCAAGCTGTGGGTTTCCTCTTGGTGAAGCACACACAAAGGAACAAAAGCTGGCTGTACAAGAAACGGCCAACTAGAAATACTAAATCCTCAGTAAAGTTCAGATTGTGGGAACAAAACCTAAGAAGCCACCTTGAGTTGTTACCTTAATGTCACACTCAGGCAAGAAGAAGCCCAAGTATCAAGCACTGGCCTCAAACCCAGAGGCCCTCTTAGCCCCAAGGTCTCGGCTCCTTCAACACAGGCACCTGCACCTCTAGCAAGGGGCACCTCTGCCAAAGACACCAAGAGTCACCAGACCCATGAATGGCCAGTGCAAAGCTGAGGTTTCAGTCTGTCCTCCTCCAAAACAAAAAAGCTCTTTGAGAAAAGCTTTTCCTGCTATAGGAAGGCTTTGCATTAGGCACCAGTAACTGATCCTTTAAAGCCATGCATTTCCCCTAGATGTCAACTGTCTTTACATTAGTGGGAATGCTTGACTGGCTGGAGTATCCCTTCTAAAACTCACCATCTGCAGTAACTTGCCCAAGCTTCATCATAGCCTGCAAAAGGAGGAATAAAAGTGACATCTCCAATTCTCTGCTTGAGCTATCATACATTGTGGGCTAGAAGGCCTCCTATACAGGCCCAGGCCAAGACCCATTTTCACAGGTCCTAAAAACTTAGTTCCCAGATTCTTAAGAACAGCAGAACAACTACACAATGTTATGAAGAAACTGAAGTGTGAACAGGAAATTCCCAGAGTCAGGGCTGAACTGCTCACAAGCAGATTCTATATTAGTTGGATAGTCTGTTACAGATATCGGTCAGCTCTATCAATCTGCCAAAGGCATTTTTATGTGCAGCTGTAGGCAAATCTATACAGGGTTTGCAGGTCTGTGCTTAATGCACTGCACTTTTGCCAACATCACTATTTGGCTTCAATGGAGATGGGCTAGAGACTTCTAGCACCACAGCTCTTTAAAACACCCTGGGCCAGTTGTTCAGCTGCTGCAGGGCAGAGATGGCAAATACACCCAGCACCCCGAGGAACCCAGGCTCTGCCACTGACTCATAGGGTGGCTTTAACCAGAAGATTTCAGTTCTTCCCCTTCTATTTTCTCCCACTCAGTGTTCCTTGGGCAGGGACTCTCCTCGGGTTTACAGAGAGACCCAGACCATTGAGAAACCACTCAACATCAGCAGAAACTCCCAGTGCTATGGGGTAAACTCATTAGAGTCCTCTAGCTAGCCAGACGGGCTGTACTTTTCAATGTGGTCGCTCTGCATTAGGTCACGTACAACAGCTTACCTAAACTCAGCTTAGTTGGAGCCAATGAACTATAATTCAACAAGGAGTATTTTACTGTGAAGGCAGAATAGCCACAACAATTTATCCTTCCTGATGCTACTTTGGTTACAGGAGCCGAGAGATTTGTGCTGGTATCAGAGGGTGCAGTCTGGGGTAGACACCCACATCCTGCTCTTGGGCTTCTGACTGTTGGGAAAGAGACAAAGTCACTCAAATTTTCCAAATACAGGCAAGGTCTTCAAGCCCCAGGAGCTGCAGCAGTGAGTGCAGCAGCAAGGGGATGTCTGCCCACCTGCAGGAAGCAGAAATCTCCCTGTGGACAAAGGCAGACTTGCAGCCAAGCACTTTTTACAATTCATTATTTTTCTTGGGTGCCCTCTTCCTCTGAGCCCTGTAATTCCCAGGCAGGAAGCCTGGGATCTTCGGCAAGAACACAAGATCCTGTTCACTGGGCCTCATCTTCCAAAGTAACATGTAGAACAATGTCAACTAGTCCCTGATATCACTCTGCAGCGTATTTATTCCCAGTATCTGTTAGGATGGTTTTTATAATGTCCGTTACCAGTGTCTCTGAACTGGCTGCAGTTCCAGAGAGAACGTCATCTCTGGCGAACAGGAGATATACCCAAGATGAACAGGAGTCAGCTTCTCTGTCTGCAATTGCTGCTGTGACCTTCACTGCACGTCTGCTCTCCTGCCTCTCTAACAACGTATGAGGGGACTGCAAGACTCTTAGCCTGGTTCAGGTACAAGGGTAAGATATAGCATGTAAACCTACACAGAAAAAGAAGTCTGACACTATGACTGTCCCTCAGCAGATGCACTCACTGCATGGACCACAAGGGCCTGCAGGCGACCTGCATACGCAGTGTTCCCTGCTGAGACAGCTCTGTCACCCTGCTCCTCCTATATTCAATAGGAGATGTCACATATTGCTCCATGGCCTCAAGTTGCTGAAGCAAGTAAGGGAACCACCTTCAGACACTCAAGTGACCCCTCGTGAAAGTGCTGCCCAAATTTGCTGCTTTAGTTTGAGGGCATTTCCTAATGCAGCTCTTACTGCTATTCCACATGAGGCCGATGCTCCAGCCTTGGGCACAGTGACCCAAGTTCACCCTGCTCCCTCTCTCCCGCCTCTCTCGCTGTACTTGTCTTATCTTAAGCTGACAATTCTTTGGGTAAATCAGCTTAGTGAGTTGGAAGGGCAGCTCCAGCGAGTGCCACCCCAGGATTAAACATCCCCTCAATACCTCAGCACCGCAGGATCATGGCACAGGCACCAGCCCACAGCACGCTCGGTGTGGGGAAGCCAAGGGCAGCTGCCCTGATTAAAGCCACGCCTAACAGCTCTGAGGAAGAGGGAGAGAAGTCCCCTCCTTCACCCGTGCCACATACCTTGGGGATGGCTTCGGTCAGAGCATAGCTGGCTTTGTCACTCAGCCAGACCTTGTCCTTGGGCGAGAGGCCGGCACTAACCGCCTGCAGCTCTGCCAGGATTGATCCATAGGGCACCACCTGGATTCGAAACTCAGGCTCCAGGTTGGAGTCAAGTTGCAAGTGTTCCCTCACGGCTGGGTCCATCACCCGGTCACCATCAATGAAGAGCCTGAGAAAGAAATCAGAAAGAGCAGACACATGAGCCCACATCTGGCAGCAGTTCGAGCACAGGAAGGAAGAAACCACAGTGCTCTGGTGACATTTTAGAAAGAGACTGTTACTTATGCTTTATAATTTGTTTTAGATTGTTTTATCCACTGGCCTTCACGCAGCTTGAATCCTGCTTTGAAATTAAGACATACCACCCTGCTGAGGGGAACGGAGCTGATATCATTTTTGTTTTTATGACATTTAGAATGCCTGCATCCCATAACTTCAACCAGTAGAACAGAGGCACATAATGGTTGTTCCCTGTTTTTAAAGGGAACATCTGGAAGGAGAATAATTTACTGTTATTAGAAGCACCAGACTTTTCTTACTTTTACTGACTGGAAAACTTGAGCCAAACACTCAAATACAGCCTGTACTCTCATAGTCAATTTTTACTCTAGATGCTTCAAGATGCCTCTAGAGCATTTGTGTTTGCTGAGGCCCATTGCAGGGGACAGGAAAGGGAAGTCAACTTTATGGCATGAGGCAGGGAAACTTTTGCATAAACTTCTCTGCACAGTCTCTTTGTCATTGATGAGTTACCTCAAAACCATTAGAGAAATTTTCTAGCGTTCACCCAGGGCTCCAGGAACCCTGCACATTATCCCCCAGTGACACCCTGGCCAAGATGACCCAGCTGAGGTGCTAAGAAGCACAGTAGAGTTCTTGGTTCCTGTTTCCTAGCTCTGATCAGGGCAGGAAAATAATTAATGCTGAAGATAGAAGTGCTCAGAAGGGACATCAAAGCAGCCTGACTGTAGGTGGTTTTAAAAGACAGAGGGTAATGCCAGAATAAAACTCCCACAGAAGAATGCATCTTGGAGACAGAAGAGGGGAGGAAATACAAGTACCTGATTGTGTTCATGCCTATGACAGCATATGCAAAAAATACAGGATTGTACTCAACATCAGAGCCTCGAAGGTTGAAGAGCCCTGGAAAATAAGAACGTCAAGAACTGAGGTCTTGGTTTATCCTTTGTAACACTAGAGAAAGCTAAAAAAAAAAATAAGCTCAGCAAAACATAACAAAAAAATTAGCTGCTACGGGTGCAGGCCACGGACCCAGCTCCCCCACACCCTGCTGCCTTTCTGGCAATTCTGAGCTTTTGCCAGTTGCCAGGAGATGGCACCAGAACTGCAGCTTGAACACTGCCATCCAGGCAGGAAATCTGGGTCCAACTTCCCAAGGAAGGGCCTGGCTTGGAAAAAAAGCAGATATTGTCAAAAAAGATAGGGACTTGCTAAAAAAAGTAAAATAATAATAATAAAAAAAATGTCCTTTCCAGTCTGTGCGATGTGATAAGAGTTCACTTCAGCAGACAGAAAGCTTTAAAGTTACAAGAGAAGATAACACTTCATCTAATCCTTCTGTTTTGATACTTGAGAGAAAGGAGGCACAAGAGGCAAGACCAAAATATTCCAGAAAGACATCTCATTTGGGTGCCTCCAACATATCAAGTGTGGACTTCAGAACTTCATTTTTTCCCCCCCAAATACTTCCTCTCACAGCTTCAGACAAAGTCAAGAGGAGAAGTATATGTTTGGAATCTCTAAACTTCCGATTTTAGGGTCAAATAAAACCCCCAGGGTATCTAATTAGCTGAAATGAGTTACTTGAAGCAATAAGGCCAGCCAGCAGGACAGCTGGGAAAAGAACCAGCATGTCCTAAATCACAACCAGCACTGCATTCAAACTGTGCAAATCCTGCCACAAAGTAAAAATAGAGTTTGATCCTCCCTAGGGAAGGCGCAGGTCACTTGAAGGCAGGAAAGAGTCACAAAGAGCTCTTTACTGCATGGGTACAAACTTCTTCACTCATCTGTTTCCCAGTGCAGCAAGGAGACAACTGCCTTGTTTTGTGGCCCTCTAATTCTGCCTCCAGAAGCTCGTCTGGAGTTTATAATAGAGTGAATTTAATTAGATAAAATTAAAGTGTCCACCCTCAATTTAGGAAAGAAAATCTACCAGGTATTTGGCAGCAAGTTCCTCTCATGACCTCCTCTGGTCCATCTTAAATCCCTGATTCATAACCAAGCTTGGCTTTGCCAGAGACATTTAATCTGAAACCACCTCAGGGCAGCAATTTATCATTAATTTAATTGGAGATGTGCCTGAAAAGGTAAGGCAGAGGCTCTGCTCACGCAAGCCTCCCCAGGGAGGAATCGTATTCGCTGCTCTCGGAAGCACTCGTTTCATGAAGCAAGTTCTGTGCTCAGTATCCCAGATCCAGGGGAGCCTGCAGGCCTCAGCAAGGCGGCGTCTCCCGGTGTTGGAGGCTCCACGCTGGCTGCGCCAAAGCTACAAACACCCAACCTTCATGTCTATCATTTCAGCCCAGACATGAGGTGCATGAATTAGCAACACACTTGGCCAGTGCTGGCACTCCCACTGCCCCACTCTGGGCCTTTTGCTACCTTTGAACAACAGAAATCCCTCAGAGGCATCAACACACAAAACTAGAACAAGAGCCCCAAGGAATCACTGTGTTTTCCAGCCACGCTCCCTTCCTACACACTGGGCAGAACACCAGCACAGACCTGGGCCCCAGGCACAGGGACTCACTACTCAGCCCCTCGAATCAGCTTCTTTGCTGGGCTCAGCTCATCTGGTAACACAAACTGATGTCCAACTGACTGCCTTTTTTTTTCCCCAAGCATTCGCCAAACACGGAAGAGGTAAAGATCGATTCTGAAAGCCACGAAAATTACAACACAGCCTGAATGCTGCATAGCCCACCCTCGACTCTGTACACAGAGCCACAAGTTGCATTGCTCTGTTTATAGCCCAGCCTCCACAGCAGAAAGTCTTCATCATCCCATAGGGTGAAGCAGCATCAAGATCTCTTACAGCCAGAGAATCCATTTCCCCCTTCTCACACACACACTCCAATTGCCTCGGGCTTTATACATGACCTTCCTTTCCCTTTGCCTGGGCTGTTTTTCAAATGTGGTGATTTGCTGCATATCCTGGGCCAAAAATGTATCCAAGAGCTTCACTGGTATAAAAAGGCACTGCACAGAAATACAGACACTGCTTGCAACCCAATTTCTTGACTGCATTTGCCTCTAGCAAATACATTGGCTGTACTGATCATCTCAGTCTGGCAGGGTTCTTCCTTTCGTAGGCAGGAAGTTTATTTGGAGGCAATAGCCCAGGCCAATTGTGAAGACTTACATGCTACTTCATCCAAGGCTGTTACCACAAACCACAGAACATTCCTCTCATCCATTTTTGAACGGAGGGCTACAATTTTGTCTCTCCAGCTGACCCCTGCAAAACACAATACAAAGTTACAGTCACCAACTTTACAGGAATAGTAATGTTCGAAGCATAGACTGATGTACTGGATTCTGGAAGTGATCAGAAACAATGTGCTTGGTTTGTGCTCCTCACTCCTGCCTGGAACAGGCGCCCTATGAGGAAAGGCTGAGAGAGCTGGGTCTCTTCAGCCTGAGGAAGAGAGGGCTGAGGGGGGGGATCTGATCAGTGTCTACAAATACCTCAAGGAAGGGAGTGAGGAGAATGGGGCAACCTCTTTTCACTGGTGACGCCTGACAGAACTAGAGGAAATGACCACAGACTGAAGCACAAAAGTTCCACAGGAACTTAAGGGAAAATTTCTTGACAGTGAGGGTGACAGAGCCCTGGAATAGGCTGCCCAGAGATGTTGTAAAGTCTCCTTCTCTGGAGATCTTCAAAACCTGCTTAGACACAATCCTGTGCCACATGCTCTAGGTGACCCTGCATGTGCAGCAGGGTTGGACTAGATGATCTCTAAAGGTCCCTTCCAACCTTAAGGATTCTATGATTCTAATGACCAATATAAACCATCTCAATCAAGTTTCAACCTCTCCAAGACAAGCATGGACTGCTCTGAAGCTATCTAATCTCCAGAAAATGACTACTTGAATCTGAGGACAAAGGGGCCATTAGTTGAGGTATGATCACCTTCTAGACTGAAACAAAATGGATCTTGTTGGACTGCAGCAGTGTTACTCCTCACTACTTTGAAATGTGAGAGCAAAAGGGGAAGTGCAGCAAGTTTCTCTCTTGATTCTTTTGACCTGAGCTTCTCACCTGTATAATTCAGGTCCAGGGTGATGAGTGGCTTGCAGGGGCGCTGGGGACAGTCCACCCAGATTGTATCGATCAGGTTTTCTTTGACAGGCACAAGATCGTGGCCAGCACTTTTCAGGGCTTTGGACATCCTCTTCCATTGGTCTGCCAAAAGGAAAAGTCAACAGTAGTGGCTTTATAGATCACACCGGGACTTCAGTGCCGGTCATGGGGAAAAAAAACAAGAATGAGACCCCCTCCTCTCTTCTTAAACAGTCCTTTCCCTCCTCTTACAGAAGGAAAAAAGATATTGCAACGACAGAGCCACAACTATAGCCACCACAGCTGGCAGCAGGTACAGAACCCAACTCCTTGCAGCCCTGGAGCCTCATACTAGAGTGGAGCCACCAGCACTCCAGCTGGAGGACAGAAATTGCTGTAAGATCACCCTCCAGAGGCTGTCATAAGGACATCATCCATCCCAGGGCAATTCAGAACTATCCTAGACCTAAGCCAAGTGAACATTAGTGTGGACTTCCACACAGTCGTAAGACTGTGGAGCTTTCATGAAACAAGTTTAAAAACCAACCTCCAAAGCGGTTCACCCTCCATGATCTCTGAGCTGCAACATGGCAACTTTTAGCTGTACAGCATCACTCCACTGCTTGCTCATGGATATAAGGCAGCAAAATGCAGTTGTCCCCCCAGAGTTATACAATAAAGTTAAACCAACCAGCCGGGATAATGAAGGGGTCCACTCCCACCTTCGAGCCTTCTGGGAGGACGCTCACTAGCCAGTCCTCCTGAGTCGGCGTGTCCTTCAGACCTGCATGGACAGGCAAGAGAGGTTCAATGAGGCAGCCATAGGGAAGTGTTCCCACACTAGCCAAAATGTCAAGCCCAAGCCAACACTTCAGACATGTCTACTAATGTAGGTCTACACCCACGGGCAAGAAGAGCTGCAGAATCTTAAAGCAGGGGCAGTACTGTAGCTGAGATGTCCCTAAACCCCTGCATGACAGAGTGCTCCTACAGCCCATGCTGCACCACACAAAAAACAACCTCATAGCCTGGCATTGCTGCCTGGGTGCAAGTGAAGCCTCCCACGTACCCATTTTCATGAGTGTCCAGTTGTTATCCATCTGCTGCGCAGCCTGCAGGAAGTAACGGCCGTCGGTCCACATGGCTGCGTGCTGCTCTGTTACGATGGCAGTACCTGGGCAGGAAGGCAGAGAGAGGTGGTTGGGGCAGAGAGCCACCGTGCAGGGACACAGACAGCAGCGGGGCTGTTTGAAACACCCGAGTTCCCCTGAAGGCAGTTCTGCTCATTGGTCCGATGTTACTCAAGTTTTAGTGAAAATATTCACTATTTCCCCTAGACAGTGACCTTCCAAGTTCCATCACAGACACCCTGCACGAGGGCTCAGCTTAATGAATGGCCTCAGATGCATTTACAGAACTCACAGAAGGCTTTCCAGCCTCTTAGAGACCACAGTTGTCACCGGATTGTCATATACTAACGCATATTGGGTGCAACCAGATACCATCCCATCTTAAACAGAGGAAGCCCAAGCCCTAGTCACCCAGAGCGGTCAGCAGACCTGAGGTGTCATCACCTGCATCGCCTGCACCCCTCCCCAAGCGTTACAGCCACAGCACAGAGGGCTGAATGGGAAATATGAACACAAACCTCTGCTGATTTCCACGCCTGTCCTTCACACTGACCCTTGTTGCAACAATATCCCCTACTGAGCAACAACAGCAGAAGCAGACAGCAGAGGTGCAGCAACATCTCACAAGGCTCCTTGTGTTTTAAGTGCTTTGTCTTTCCCTAGTCAAGGAACTCAGGGCACAAAAACCCTGGTCTTCGAGCTTCTGCATCTTGACCATCTTTTGTCACCTACATCCAGAGACTGAAGCCCAGCTTAGCAGACCAGTTTCCAAATGTGAATTAATTCCCTTCTAGACACCCACCACAAACACCAATTTTAAGCTGCTTGAGCCTGAAAGACGTGAAACAAAAGTGTTTTCCACCAGAAAACCCTGTATGAAGCCTGACTTGCCAAGTGCTGCACTGGTAAGACAGACCTTCCAAGTACAGCAGGAGATCCCGAAATAAAGATCAAGGTTATAAAGAGGCCATGCAAAAGGCATGAAATTAATACAGGATTCATGTTAGCCATTAACAGCAATCTGCAGCGTAGAATTTATCAGCTTCCACATGGAGTCCCAGCACAGCTCCTATGAGCTGAACAGACCCTCCAAACAGAGACAGCAGCACTTAACCCAGTTACCCAGTTCACAACTGGGGGAATGAAAAGTCCTAAAGAGACAGAAGTGACTGGCCAAAAAAACAAAAAAACAAACAAACAAAAAAAAACATACAGCAAAGTCGGTTGCAGAGTATAGGCTACAGCTAGGGTAAAAGAGAGGTCTCTTGACACATGGACCTCTCCTACAGCCAAGAAAACATCCTGTCTCTGCAAGATAAGCAAACTTTTTCCACAGAGTTCAGTTTCCCAACGCAGTCTTTGTGGCCCAGCCCCTATTTAAACAAAAGGGCCAGCTAAAGTCAGCTGCTCTTCACCCCAACCCAAATGGGCTATGTAAAAGCTGATCATGCTGTGTCCACATGAACAGAAATGAACATAGGCTACAAGCATCCCTTCAAACAGTTAACAGTATTTCACTTCATGAGAGGTTCATTCAGGGGTCAAACATTTTCTGAAAACTTGTTATTGCACTGATATTACATAATTCCAGTGGGTAGCCAAGACAACTTTGCAGATGCCGAAATGAGAACAGACCAAGCGAGGCGGGTAGGTTTCCTTTTCCATCCTATATCTGTGCCATGAAAGGGGACTTTTCTTTACAGGGGGATTATGCACAGTAGCACGAACCCAAGTTCTGGAAAGATACCTGCAGAGCCATCAAATCCAGAGATGAATGCCCGTCTGCAATCACAGGGTGCAATGTACTCACTCTGGAAACAAAAGAGGCAACAATTATTTATAGCAGCAGGGGAAAAAAAAAAAAAAAAGAAAGAAATCAGCTGATAACAAATACTTTGATAAGGCTTTTCTCCTGAAGGATGCTGCAGAGAAATAAATGAGTTAAAAAAGGCTGAACTCTGCTCCACTGGAACATTTAATCATCTGTGATTATACTGCATTTACGTCCGACTGCCTTTTCTGTGTATAAAAAAAAAATGCAGCACTTTTCTCCCACAGACTTCTGTAAATACTGAAGCGTTTCAGAGATTGCAGATGTTTATTTCACATTCAGCCTCCCCTTTGGGCAACAAACAAATGTTGCCTTTGAAGCTGCAGTGTGAAAGGAAGGGAAACCAGGAACACTCCTTGATCTCAGAGACCAGAGCAATCGGCACATCAAATCTGTAAAATTCACCATCTCCACTGAAGTCCCCTCATTGGAATTTATGACTTTCTTTTCCACAACAATGACATTAAAAGGAAGCTATCAAGGTGGTAAAACTATAAAATCTTTGCACCCTTAGGACCTTTCATGCTGGTCCCTCACTTCTTCCTCACCAGCTCAAACAAGACTGCAAAAGAAATCATCCGATTATAGTTTGGTATATTTCCACATTCCAATTTCAACACAACCTGTGTTTGTGGCACTTCTGCTGGCAGCATTAAGGAAAAGCCTGCCCATGTGCAGATGCACTGTTATCCACAGGGGCTGTCAAAATGACAAGTTACCCCTCAAAACGGCCCCACATCTTTTTTCTGGGATCCATTCTCACAAGATCGGAGGTCAGAAGCACTAAGCAGGCCGGTTAATTAACTAGCAGAGCTCAGCAGATCACGTTAATCCAGGCTGGCAGTGCTGGCGTGGGAGCTGGAAGAGCTCTGGCAAGGGCACCTTGCGGGTGGCCCCACGCACCCAGCTGCGCCGCAGCGGGAAGAGCACGGGAGCTGAGCGGAGCAGCAGCCCATTCCCAGACCTGTAGCTCTCGCCGCGTTGGACACTGCGCTTCTCTCTCCTGCCATGGCTATTTTTAAATTGCCTGTCCATTTGAAAATATTTCCTTTAAATCTATTACTCTTCACAAAGAGGAGGGCCCAAAAGCACAGAAATGCAAAGCACAAACCATGGCAGCTCTCATATCACTGGTATCAAGTCCCAATTCCTGCCCCAGAAGGCACCTATCTCTGTTCCCTGGGGAGGAGCCTCTTCAGAAGAGCTGGGGCATCAGCAGGTAGACAGGGAGAACAAAGTCATCCTGAGGACAGAACTGGGACCCAGATCCCACAGGTCTCCCATGGGTGCTCAGCTCGGAGCAGCAGGACAGCCCACAAAGGTCCAGCAAAGCTGGGCTTGAGGATGACTTCCCACTGCAGTGTCGCCCACTGATCTTCAGCCTACTGGCTGCTACAATTCTCTTCTCCTGCCCTGCACCAGACACCCAGCTCACAGCTGGGGAAGCACCTCCCAAGGCCTGATGCCTAAAAAAGACACTGGAAATTTCCTGTTGTAGATCACATCATAAAGTACATCTGAAATCACACCAGCAACTTCCCTTCCCTTTCTCCTTGATCTACCCAGCAGAGACTGCAGGCTGGTTTGCTTATAAACAATTTCACATTCGTAGGAAGGATTAAGGCTGAGCTAGACACACAGAGCAGTGAGATAAGATGCACTGCCATTTTAAGAGGATTTTATTATTTTTTTTCCCTGCCTCTTTGTAGATTAAAAATCTACTAGTCATATCTAGTAAAAGCTAACCTAAAGTCCTTATTAGTTTGGACTGGTGAGAAATATCTCACACTGACCCATTCACAGATAAATCCAGGGACTGTTTTAAGAGTTTAAGACGTGGCAGTGGGGCTAGGAGGGATCCGGAGGGAAAACAATTCATCTATCCACCAGCCTGAATTCCTGCACACCCTCTACCTGCTCTGCTCCACAGAGCAACCCCAACTGAGTACAGATGAGAACATATTTTGCATGGACTAAAATTACAAGGGTAGCGCCTGTGGACACCACACAAAGTAGAGGCCACAGCACTGTGGGAACAGAGCAATTCCCTGGGGCTTGTCCTGCAGCCCTGGCAGCCTCAGCCAACCCTCCTGGGGCTCCTCTCCACCACACCTATCGGTCTGGGACAAGCAGAGCTGGGGGCTCCATCACATCCTAGCTCTGAGCTAGGCTAGGATGGGCCTGGGGAGATTAGCAGGGCTTCACACAGGCCATTAATGCACCAAGGCTCACTCTGCTCGGGGCATTTGAACATCAACCGAGAGCAGCAATGGCAAGAGCCCTTGGAGCCAGGTGCTGATGCCCTACCACTAAAGAACAAATTCTGCTTTGTTCCTGGAGGAGGGCAGTGTTCGCTGCCAAGAACCCAACTGCATCAGTAAGATCTGGAACAGGTCAGTGCCACCCGTGCAACAGTCACCGCCTGTGCTGCTCTGCAACTCTGCTGATTCCTCAGCTCAGAACAAGCGAGTTGGAGGGGCCAGTCCTGAGTACAAGAGGGCATCTCTGCCAACCCAAACACGGTGCCCTAAGCTGGGCAGGTGTTTCCTGGATGTGGAAGATTAGTCAGATCTGACCAAATTTATTTTTGCTATTGAGTAAAGGCCTGAGCCAACTCCATTTAAGCTGTGACTGGCTCAAAACCCAAGCTCCAACCCAAACATCGCTCCCTCCTACCAAGAAGAAAGCTCCCTCAATCTCTGAGCATTCTCACGTGAGCAAACTCCACATTCAATGGGAACTGGATGAAACCACATAAAAATGGATCCTGCCTTCACTACTGCAACATGCCAAACGCTTAGACAAGCCTTTTTAATTAAACCATAAAGAAATGAGATGCCTCATTCCCAAAAGCCCTCATGCTCCTTTGACAACTCTAGCCACAAGATCCACTCCAGGATCCACAGAAGGGGGGGGAGGGGGGGCTTTGCACAATCTTTACCCCTCTTTTAAGTGGAACTGCTCTCCCCAGCCATCAGACTTTGGGCTACCCAGATTAGGGAGCAGTCGATTTCTTTTGACTTCCTCATGACTTCACCAGCATCAGACTTCCAAAATAAATAAATAAAAATCAATGCAGCAAATATTCAGGGTTGGCTACAAGAGCCACAAATCCAGAGTATTAGCAGTCTTGGTAACCCTGATCAAACTAACTGTTGGAGAAGCTATACAAGTTTGGTCAGAAAAAAAAACGTAGTATTAAAACAGACAGCTTAGAGCTCTGATACCCTCCATCCCAAGGGATGTTACAAAAACAGCTATTCTGCAAGCTAACCTAATGGCATCAGTCCAATCCAGGGGGTTCTTTGCAAAGAAAGAGGGAATAAATTTTTCCCTAGTCTAAACCCTCTGTCAAAACCGCAGGGGAGAAAGCTGTTTGTTGCATTAGGTCTCTGACTTGGATCCCTGCACAGCCTCAGAAACAGCTGAGAGACGGAAGAGCAGCAATAAATATCTTGCCTATGGGAAGAAATGGCTCAAGCCACTGAACGTTCTGTATCATCAAACCATGGCCTCTGAGTCATGAAAGGAAGAGCTGCCCAAAAGCAAAACTTAACAGCAGATCTTTTATTTGTATGTTGCATGCAGGGGACAAATCCTTTCCTGGAACATGGGAAATCTAAAAACCTCAGCTCATTGCAATTTACCTGCAATCAGCAAGCTGTTCTGGGATCCACAGATTTCCAGTGTCTAAAACTGCAACAATTTCCAAAGTCCACAGACAAAAGTCTGCACTAGCTAGTCAGGTGCCAGAATTAGCAGCTTTTAGTAATCATTTCCATTTACATGGATTCACTCTGCAGAGAAACCCAACCAACTTGCCCAGCAGGAAACAGCAACACAGAGCGCTCTGCTTTACTGCACTGTGTCAAAGAAAAAAAGGAGGGCAACAGAAGAGCCCAGAGTCCCGAGGGTCACATTCCTCAACTCACATGACAGCATTTAAGGTCTAACAAAATGAAACCAGAGTTATATATGGACAGAAGCAGCTTGAGGCAGGAATGCAGCAGACAATAGCAGCTGCAGAAAACACCTCCCCTCTACCTGCCCGAGTCTGGATCTCCCTAAGAGGAAACCTGATGCTGCACATTTGGTCTCAGGACACAGGCAAGTCTGGACCCAGCTCACCCCAGTGCCAAACCAAGGGCACAGGGGCCTGTTTAGTCATATTTAATCCTGTATGTCCTGGAGTAAAAGACAACTTTGGGTGTGAGCCAAGAAAGCTTCATATCTTTTGTTTCTTGAAAACAGCTGAGGAGCAAAAAAGCTGCTCTAGCCTTGCCTGTTCTTAAGCCTCCCAAAGGAGGGATGGAAAAGTGAAACTTGCATATGAGCAAGAAGGGGAGGTAAGGGGTAGTTCAGCAAAGTAATTTTAATGTCACAGACCACAACAATCTTAATGTTGGAAGCAGCAGGCAACACATCACCATGAGCCCAGCCTGTCCTCTTGGGTGCATACAGCCAGAGGATGCAGACCAATATCTGAAAGGGAAAATATCGCTGAGGCCCCTTCCTTCCCCAACTCTCCAAGGCCCCTTCACAAGCAGCCTGCAGAGCTTTAGCATGAAGCAGCAAAATCCAGTCACAGCCAGACAGGGCCATGATCTGGCCAAGGGAAAGCTCTGCAGCCAAACCTTTGTCACACAAGCTAAGTGTAAGTGCTGATCAGGAGGTGCTAATGGGGAAATTAAAACCCAGATAATGTGTTTTCCTCCCTCAGTTAATCTACCCTCTCTAACAGCCAAGAGAGGGACAGCAATTGGTCTGGCAAGCTCCCTTCCTTGCAGCATGAGCTTCCCTGGAGACAACCTGATGAGAAGCTGCTGGTGGAACATCCACACTGATTCCTTACAGGTACATAAAAACCTCACTCCTCCACATGGATTCCAGAAGCTCTATCCAGCATGGTGTTTCTCAGAGTTTAACCTGATGTTATTACTAGGGTCATTAAATCATAAGAGAACAGGATTAATTTGGTTATTCCTGGCTTATGTTTTGCTGGGAAGAAAAGTACAGTCATTCCTGAAATCCATCCCTACCTGGTGGGCATCTCCCGAGGGCACTATGTAGGCTTGGACAGGCTCCTGGACATATTTTGGATTCCTCATCGCCTGCCGCAGTTGTTTCAGCAGCTCTGTTGTAATTTTCGGACTCATCTTCATACCTGCAATTGGAACAAAGCACAAAACCTCAGGGCTTATCCAGTCCTACTGAGCCACTCGCACAGGCTGTCACCATTGGAAACTCACTTGGAGGACAACATCACCCCTCTCAGCACTAAGTTTTTACTGTATCACTTGACATTTGTGTCGCTTTAGATCTGTCCAAGGCCAGAGTCAAGCTTGGTCTATGCTGTAAAGCAGCTTCTCTCTCTAGTGAAGGAGCAGCCCACTACTGCTCACAGCAGGGGCAATGCACACTAGCCTAGTACACAGCAAGCACCAGAGCACCTCAGGTGTTCCCCACAGCCAGCAGAGCCCCATGGCAAGTAAAAAAGGTGTCCACACACAGTGCTGACAGTCCTGAGCCCAAGTGCCCACAGATGAGAAGCAAACACATCTGCAGATATTAGCTGGAATGAGATGAGCAGGAGAAAGGGACAAGGTGGATGAAAGATGAAAGATCAGAGAGGAAAACAAATGCACAGACTAATCATACGCTTCTGCTGCAATTTTGTTACACGTCTTCCTTGGTGTTGCAATGATCATCAACCTACAACTCCCCACGCCGTGTCGTAGCTGGGGGCTGAGGGCGAGCCCTGCTCCTTGCAGCACAACACACCCTGGTGCTCTCCGCAGTGCAGCACCATCTCTCCAGAAGATGCTCAAGCTGAGGGGGAGGTCTGACTTGAAAGCCTGTGAAATTCATGCAACCTGCATTTCTTCAGAAGTCTCCTCCAGCCCTTCTTCACTCACCTCTGCAGTATGTGTCCTGGGTGGGATAACATCCTTCCTAATCCTCTTCCAATTCCTCTTGTGTCTCTAAGTCTGCACTGGGATCTTACACCTTTCACACCACCGCTTTCCATGGCAAGGTGTGGAAGCTCTGTGCTGCTCACATGCAGGGTTTTTTCCCGACTGTTCATTTCACAGCACGTTTCCTAGCCACGTCCCTGCAACATCTGCCAAGCAAAGAGGAAGGCAGGAGGCTGCCTCCATCTCAGGGAGCCCCAGGAAGGTGACACGACTCAACCAAAGCTGCGATCCAGCAAGGAACTCGACCAAGATGTGCTGCCTTCAGGTGCAAAACTCCCAACCCAAGACCATCCTTTACACTTCTCACCGGAAATTTAGAGGCCATAGGACTTACATGCGACAGACTGCCTGTCCACAGACACAAATGGGAGCAGAGCAAGTTCCAAAGGTACTAATGCTACATCCTCAAAGGGGTGTTTGGACTCCTGTGGCCTCGCTTACCCCTTAACTTTGCTCCCAGGCTTACGCCTGGAGTATTTGGATACTGCAAGAAACTTCATTATATTTTGATGGTTTTGATGGCCCTCTATAACAACCTTATCATTTACACTGCTGCCAATTTATGTTCAGAGGGAAGAGGCAAGAGCAACAACACAGTGATTAGCCAGCAGAAAAGAATCTTTTCCATACACTCCTAAGGCCCAGCCTCCTTTCCCGACCTGTACTTTGCCTCCAGCAGCCTGAAGGGCTCATTTGAACAGGCAACAAATGATAAGGTTGGGCTTTTAATAAAGCTCCTTGCTGACAAGCCACTTTTTTTCTTAGCAAGCTGAAGGGATTCTCTTTAGAAAGAAAAAATTATATATTATATATATATTAAAAAGTATTTTCTGTTGAATGATTTTTTGGCAATATTAAAAACACAACTAAAGTAGATCAGCAATGAAGCTTCTATGAAGAGGGACAGCTATTTTAGGTAACTCCTATAGCATAAGAAATCTCTTAAACCTCCCTCAAACCATCCATTAAAATTGCCCTTAATTTCCACAGCAAGGGCTGCTATTCCCTCCCAGCTCCTGAGCAGCCACTCACCCTGCTCCCCCTATAATTTTTAACGGGTGCCCTTTCCTTCCTCGGCCGTAATTACAAACCTGAAGAGGCTAAACGGGCTTCGCTGTCCTTATTATGTCACCGCAGGGCTCCAAGGGGAGCAGGGGGAAGGAGGGCAGCGGCCCCGGCTGCTGCCGTCCTGCCCGGCAGCGCCTCCGCGGGCTCCGCGCCGCGCCCCGGGGGCGGAGGGCG
>VZSG01000035.1:2143963-2163474 GCA_013398315.1 Nothoprocta pentlandii
TAACCGCCTTAAAACCGCCCTGTAACCGCCCTGTAACCGCGTTATAGCCGCGTTGCGAGCGCGGCCCGCCCTCCAGGGAAACGGTTGCGGTGGGAGGCAGCCGGGAACCGAGCGGCGCCGCTTTCCCGCCCCGCAGGCCGCTGCTGGCAGCAGCGCGTGCAAACACGCAGGAGGAGCCGGGTGTCCGCTCAGCGCGGCCGCCCCTCGGGGCTCCCACAGAATCGTTGTTAGGGTTGGGAAGGACCTTGCAGATCACCAGGGCTCTCCTGAGTCTCTCCCTCGTGTTGCAAGCCGGTCTGTCCCTGGGCACGGGTGCCTAGTGGTGCTGGGCACTTAATGGTGGTTTGGGCCATAAATTCGCTGTCCTGAAGTGACCCCCCCAGGCTATGGCTGGCCAGCTGTGCAGAGCTGCGAGCCACATGCCTGTGTTTTGGGTGAGATACTGAGGAAAACCCGGGGAAAAAAAAAAAAAAAAAAAGAGCGTGTTAGAGCGCGCAGGAAATGTCCGCGTTTGAAGGCTGATGGATGCTCCCCCAAGGTGCAGAAGCAGAGCTTGGTGAATCACCTGGCGCCGCTTCAGAGCAATATCCGCAAAACCTCTGCCTTGGCTTCTGTTCCCTGCTGCTTTGATCTCCTTTGCTCTAAATTAAAGAGAAAAAAAATAAAAAATAAAGACTTGAGGGGGATTCATAGCTGCCTGGCAAAGGTGTCTGGCTCCTGCCCGCCTTACTGCAGCACAATGAGGCTGATGAGGCTGGAGGGCTCTTGGTTCTGACCCGTGTGGAGTAGAGGGAGCAGGAGGCCGGCAGGGCCTCCAGAACCTCCCTGTCCCCAGCACTGGCAAAGCACCAGAAAAAAAAAACCAAAACCCAAAAGCTGCTGGAGACTCGCAGCAGCTCCTCTGGCAGTGAGCTGGTGGCCTTTAGGTACAGACAGCTTTATTTCTGACACTGAGCACGGCTCCAGAAACACGTCAGCATCCCATTATTTTGCTTAATGCCTCCAGAGAAAAAGTACCATCTACTTTTCAAGCTTAATAACCATCAATTTGCTGTTTGGGAGGGAGGGGGGGTTGTATTCATAAAAACAGCAACTGCAACTGTTGTGAAATCTGACAACTTCTCCATGTTTTCTCCCTAATGAAAATACTTTCCATCACTTTCTTCTGCCCCTGGCAGTTCTTGCTGGTGGTCTGTAAGTTCACCCTGTTCACAAAAATGGGAGGCTGGTGCGCAAGTGAGACCATAGCTACAAACAGAGGCTACAGCCGAGGCGAAAAGTCTTCTTTGTGGTTGCTCCCCAGCTGGAGAGGGGTTGTCTGGTGCTGTTACTGGGCGCTACAGCCAGGCTCCTGCACGTCGCCTGTCTCTCTCGTGTGTAGGTGACTCACGAGCCCTGTCGCTGGCTCCTCGTCCAGGTGAGTGTGTCTGGAGGAGAAGGCAGGAGCCGGCAGCGGCTCTGCCCGCCCTTTCTCCTGTCTCGTCAGCCCATGCAGTGATTACCTGTCTGCAGAGCTTTACCTGCAGACTAGCCCCAGGCTCGCTGCTGGTTCTAGCTGCTCAGCACAAGGGAGGCTAATGCTAAACCACTTGAGTGGCCAGAACTGGCCATGGGACCATGGAGCTGTAGAAGACATCCTTGGAGGTCTGCAGTGCCCCCCTGGCCCAAAGGCAGCTTCAAAGTTAGAGCAGGTCACTCAGGGCCCATCCCGCTGGGTTCTGAGTCTCTCCAAGGACAGAGAATACGCAGCCTCTGTGGGCAGCCTGTGCAGTCCATCCCTGAGGTGCCAAGGTTTAATTGCTATATCCAGTGACAACTGCCTAATTGCAGCTTGTGTCTGTTGCCTCCTGCCTTTCCACTGTCCTCATCTGAAGAGGGTCTGTGTCCAGCCTGTCTGCAAGCCCTTCTCCAGGCTGAGCAAACCTGGCTGCCCCCACCAGCCTGTGGCCAGCCCTCCGCAGAGCTCATACATGCTTCTAGAGTGGCGTTTAGGGAGTAACGCTCAGCTTGTCACCCAAAAGAAGAGAATAAAATGTATTTCCTGCCACCAGCACCCTGCCTTTGGGAACCCCGGCCAGCCCTTCTGCAAGGAGAGCTCCGCACATGGAGGAGGTGGGTCATGGTGCGGGGCAGGCAGCGCGGCTGCTGGGGTGGGAAAGGGCTGCCCTGCTGCAGAGCCGGCACCAAGAGAGCAGGGAGAGCCTGCCTAGCACGGCAGCCACAGCGTGCCGCGTTTCCCTTCCTCATTAATCAACTTGGGTGAAACCGATTGCTCTTTCCTGGTTATTCTCACTGTATCATCCAGCCCTGCCCATAAGGGATCTATATGGTCCTAACAGTCTGGGCTGGAAAGGCTCCCTTTGATCATCACATCAGTGTCCCCATCAGGGTAAACTATAAACTTGTTTGCATTTATTTTATAGACTGTATTCTGCTCACCTTGTGGAATATTATCTGATAAGATTCATTTCTTGGAACCGTGCCGGCATCCAGCAATGCTCAGGTTAAAGCAAGGCAGGACTTCTAAAAGGCCCTGCAACATTGGCACAACGATCACGGAGCTCGTTTGCCGATGTCAGACTCTGCAGCTGAATCCAATCAGCAGTGTGAAATGGCCTTTGCAGCTGCCTCTGACTCATAATAACTCAGGTTTAGGTTTTGTGTTTGGCTGCAGCTTTTAATAAGGGGTTGCAGAGAGCTGCACCTGTTAGTGCTCTGCCTTTGCCCTGGGAAGGGGGATGGATGAGGCTGAAACATTTAAAATGTTTATCACATGTCTCTCCAGCTCACCAAACAGTCCTGCAGGGAAAAAAATGGGAGACGCCTTCTCCTCCTCTGTCCTTCCCTGCGTGCACGTGTTGTACCCAGGGGAAGAGGAGTTGAACACCCTGCCATGCCCCAACATATCCATACGTGTGCCAAAAGGACTGTATCCTAACAGTCCCCTTGGCCTGTTGCACATGCTCCAGTGCCCTGGAAAGTGTCTCCAGTGCTGATTTTTACAGCCAAGGGGCTGTAAAAGAGCCCTTAGTGCTCCTAGAACTGCCCCTTCACCTCCTCAAGCCTGAAGCCTGTGCATCAGATAAAGGCAGAGAGACCTGATCTTCCTGCCACCTCCTCTCCCCACGTCTCCTTTCCCCACATCTTTGCTTTGATGGTGCTTGGAGGGATCAAAGAGGCTCGCTCGGAGGCGAGTGGACGGTGAGTTCTGGGGCACAGGTTATCCAGCCTCTTCCTGGGTGGTTTGCAGAGGTTTCAGTTTGGCTGAATTTGGGACAGTAGCTAAGTGCCAGGCAGACTTGCCACCGATGCCGGTGGACTCGTTTGCTTCAATGCTTTTTGCTAGTGAGGCATTAACAAGTCAGTTTGGGTCAGCTAGCAGGGCAGAGCGAAAATGTCTTTCCTGTGTGGGACAGAGACCCGGGGAATGTCCCCAGCATGGGATAACATGTCTGCTCTCCGGGGCAGGACAGGGAAGCCGCGTGTCTCCTTTATCCTGCCCCAGTAATTCCCCCAGGCTGGAACGGGGCGATGTCCTGCCTGGAGGGGAGTGTCACAAGCGTGTCCAGGGAGACCCGCTGCAGCAGGAGGGGTCTGCACTGCCTCGGCTCCTGCATACAAACCACCCGGCGTCACTGGGGAGCCAGCCAGGAATACCAGATTTATTAAATTTCTCAACTTAGGTCCCAGTTCAGTGCAGAAACAACAAGCCCCACTGCAGACAGAATATCAATGTGATATTTGTGACTCTGTAATTTAAAATAAATTATGCTGTCGCCGAAAACATCTTAATACATTGTTTGGAGGCCAAAATGTGGCCCCATTCTTTTGTCCTCCTGATTAAGATCTTGATTTAATAAATACAAAAAATACAACCCATATTGCCATCTTTCCAGGAGATACTAAAGAAAGCAGATAGTAGAAGCAATAATGTCAAGGCCTGTAAGATTGTCTTAGTTGTTTTTAAGCCCCTGGTCTGGCAGAACCAGGCTGTGT
This sequence comes from Nothoprocta pentlandii, assembly GCA_013398315.1. Taxonomy (NCBI): domain Eukaryota; kingdom Metazoa; phylum Chordata; class Aves; order Tinamiformes; family Tinamidae; genus Nothoprocta; species Nothoprocta pentlandii. Next base: position 2,147,960 of record VZSG01000035.1, read on the forward strand.
TGGCTTCCAAACCCAAAGGTGACTTCTAGGTGCTTTTGAATCACTGAATACTGTAAAACCAGGCTAATTTTCCTCCCTGCCTGGTGAAAATAATAATGACAAAGTGGTGAGTTCTCTGCATAGGAACCTGTGCGCTGTTTCAGGAACTTCATTCCAGCAGAGAATTCTAAGAATCACAGTGTAGGGATCAGAAAGTGTTTTGCAGACATCACTTGATTCTGGTTGTGACCTGTCTTCCGAAGTAGATCCTGTCCAGGACATTGTAGTGGGGAGAGGATCTGAAAATAAATAAATAAATAAACCTAGAAGTCAGAAGACAGATAGGACATAGACAAGCATCTCACCACCACGAGCACCCCAGTCCCGCTGACCCGGCAGGACCAGAGCTATGTCCGCGCATGGGCTGCATCGGGGATGCGCCTTGAGACGTGGCCCTGGTGGCAGCCTGTGCCGAGGCCCCTGTGCTGAGCGAGCAGGAGGGCTGTTCCCGGCCTGCTATTTATTTCAGTTGAATAATGAATGACCAGTAAGTTAAATAAGAGAAAGTAGAAGGAGCCTTCCAGCTAAGCTGAAACGTTTGGGGCTTGGTTCCTGGGCATTTGGAGTCTCCAGGAAGCTTTGTAGTCGCCATAATAGCCATAATAAACTTGGCAATATAGATAATGTAAAATACTTTAATAATTAATTTATCAGACAGTACTGTCTATGATATATAAACTGGAAAGATTAAAGAGATGGAGCTGTCCTTTCTAAGCTCTATTTGATCTTAACTAAAATGTGGCAAGTTCTGTTGCAAAGGCATTTCATGAGGGTAGTTCAATATACTCTTTTTTAATTACATTGTCCTAATTAGGCTATCTCCTATATTCTTATAATGCTATATTTGCATCAGATGAAAAAAAGAGAGGGGAGAGGGAGTAGGACCTGACAAGCAGCCACCACAGTTGCCCGAGACAGGCTTTGCTGGGGCAGAGGCCATCAACCTTTTCGAAATCTTGATGTGTGCCAGGCGATCAAGGCCAGGAAACAAGCCATAAAAGCCACCCCACTATCTGCTCATGCTCCTGTGATACCTTTATTGCAGCTATAACTTGTGTTTCACTAGCACCCGTGCCGGGCACCTTGGCGCGGTCGTGTCCCGCTTCGCAGCCAGCGCTGGCTCTGGGCCGGGGCCGGCAGCGTCCGGCCCATGTTCCTGCCGGGCACCGGGGCCATGTGGGGCTCTGCCGGCTCTGGGAAGCGGGGCTGCTCCATGCCCATCGCCTTGGCTCCACATGGAGCACCGTGCCATTCCTGAGCTGAGCAACGGTTCCGGAGGGCAGTGGGCAGCAAGGGGCAGTGGGGCGGCTGAGCCCGGGGCCACCAGCGCTTGCAGGGGTTGCTCCCGTGCGGCCAGAGCACCCCGCGCTCCCAGTGACCCGCTGGGATTTGCGCTTCGCGGGGCCCATCCTGCCAACGGGCCGGTTGTTTCACTCGGCAAAGCTCTGCCGAGAGCCGGGCTGCAGCCGGCCTGCGGGCCAGGCAGATCCCCCGGCCTGCGCGTGCGTCTGCGCAGCGGGGAGCGGACGTTCGCGTGCGCTTTTCCTCCTGCTCCCCCCTAGAAAATTGTCTAGCAACAGGGAACACGGGCATTTCTGCAGCAACAACGCTGAGGTCTGTAACAGCAGCAGTGTGGCATGCCAAGGCTGGGAAGGGCCTGGGAACATTTCAGTAGAAAGTTGAGCCTGTTTTAAGCTTTCAAATCTGAGTTAAATAGAGGTTTTAAACACATGTCACAAGTCGCTTTGGATCAGGTTTAAAATAAATTCTGTGTGTTTGGAAACAGTGAAACTAGAAACTGCAACAACAAATTGTGTGTTTGGGGGAAAAGCTATCAGGGAAAGGAGGAAGGAGCCTATCTGGAGATCTTATCTGTGTCTTTCTCAGGAGGACAAAGCCAGCCAGCCCGGGAAGCCGATCATCGTGTCTGGGTGGTTCCCAGCAACTGCATTTGTGCCTTTAGAGAGGAAAAGGCGGCAGCAGCAGACCAGGTACATATCCAAGTCTATCCAAGACTATCCACGTCTGCACTTTCCACTTAAATAACAGATGTTAGGATTTCACTTTAAACTTTTAATGACAAGGATGAAAATAAAGTGTTTGCCGAGTTCTCTGCCCAGCTCTGTTTCCACACACTGCTGTGCAAAGGCATCTTTGCTCCTCTGCACTCAGCTTTTTGCAAGTTGAAATGAGCTTTGTGGCCATTTCCAAGACTTCTTCGTTTTCCTGTCTGCTGTAGGAGGAGAAGAAATGGGAAAAGTCTGGATATAACGGATGAATCATCCTTTAAAAAGAGACCACAGTGGTGCCATACTAGGCTCTTTTAGAGGACAATTTGTTCAGTGAGCATAGAACTTCATGGTGCTAAGGAAGAGCGAGCACAGACACCCACTGCCCACCACATTTTCAGGGGCACAGGAGGGGCGTGGGCATGTTATTAATGTCCCTGAATCCAGGCTGTCAGTTTGAGGATATCAGATTTTGTTAGGTTTGCTCTCAAAGACATAATGAAACTTTGTGTAAAAAAATGCATCACGGATATTGGGCCAAAATGTGTGCACGGAGGTTACCTGACCCAGCTAGCATGGGAACTACCAAAGCTTTAAGAAAGAAAGGCATCGTGTTAACTGAACCGAAGTCTCTGCTGCACAAAAAGTGTGATTTGATGTTTAAAACAAAAGGCAATGTACCCAATTCATCAGGATACTATACTTCATTAACAGCATTGTTTTATACTTCTGTGGAAGTGCTAGTGGACAAATAGATGGACAATTTACACAAACTGTGAGGCCTTATTTCCTTAGGAAATATATTTAATTTTGCATTGTCAGGCCTTCAAGATGCATCCCAAATTGACAGCAGAGTGGAGATAGATATTGTTTATAGTTAACATTAGCATTACAGTAGAGATTTATTTGTATTATATATAAAAGCAACGAAGCCGCAGAGAAATTCAGGTGCAGAGGCTACGGATTGCTCAATGCCCGTTCCAGCAATCAGAGCATGTCTTCTCTTGCACTAAGAATCAATGGATGTAGCTTCAGAGAAATTAAAGACCACATTTTACAAACCCTGACTCCATGCCGAAGTCACAGCCTCTGCGAGCAAGGCACATTCAGTTAAGAATAAGTCACTTGGGAATTTATTTGATGAAATTATTTGGTTTATTGTGCTGTGCAAAGTAATAAATGAATCACAGTACAGGAAACAGATGTTTGCTGTAGTGGGTGCAGGAGCCCAGGCACAAGGTTTTGGATTACTGTCCGTCTCAGAAAGCAGGAGAAAGTGGAAAAGTTGGTATTAAACATTCTACAAGTGTCCCATGTAGAAACTGTGAACCTTAGAAATGAAGCCAGGACCCACAACTAGCCTGATGCGGGTGACCCCATGCCCACCTGGCAAGTGGTCCCAGGCAGTGGTCAGTGTTTAGCACATGAACCTGAGCACTGTGAGAGCACACATCTCTCCAAAACATCCAAAATAATTGATGGGAGACACAGTGAACAACTTCAATGAGCAAGGAGGATGAAGATAGACCTCTGAAAGAGGTTGCAGCCCGAGTTTGCACATTGGTTTTTGAAAGACAGAGCAAGTCTGCAGCACAGGAAAGCCCGTGGCCATGGGGGCAGTGGCAGCGTGGGCAGAGAGCAGGATGGGGAGCTGCAGTCCTCACAGGGAGCTGCAGTCCTCAGGGAGCTGCAGTCCTCACAGAGAGCTGCAGTCCTCAGGGAGCTGCAGTCCTCAGGGAGCTGCAGTCCTCGTGGGAGCTGCAATCCTCATGGGGAGCTGCAGTCCTCAGGGAGCTGCAGTCCTCACAGGGAGCTGTAGTCCTCATGGGGAGCTGCAGTCCTCATGGGAGCTGCAATCCTCATGGGGGGCTGCAGTCCTCGTGTTGCTCCCAACTCCCCTGATGACCTCAGACAATTCTGTCAGTGCCTCTGCTTGTCCTCCAACCCCTGCTTCGCCTCAACTGTTTAAACCATAAACTCTGCTCCAGGATGGCCTGTCCCTGCAGGTTTGTGCAGAGCTCGGTGCCTCAGGCTCCCCATTTTATTGCAAAATCTATTTCCTCAGTCCTGGAAAGCAGTTTGAGGCCAGAACCCCAGCCAAACATCCTTCTCTTTGAAATCTGACATTCCTGCTACCTGTAATTATTTTCTTTATGTTGTCAGTAATTTTCCAAAATGAGAGGCACCATTTTTACTTTTTAAAATCTGTATGAACAAACCAGCCTTCACTTACACAGAGATCTGCCTCCTTCCATATCTCCCCCAAAGCGGTATCACAGTCAGCGCTTCCTGGCTGCGGGAGCCAGGGGCTTTATTCCTAAAGGAAGAAAGAGCCGCTGCTTCTTTCCTGTTGCTGTTTGCATCCCTCACTGCACTTGAAATATGCTGTATCCTGAGTTACTCTTACGCAGACTCTCCCATTGTTCCATTTGCGGGTTACGAGTTCTGTCCCTTTGAAGAAATGTGACCCGTGCTATGGAAAAGTGAGAATGATATTCAGGCTGCACGAGATACTCACCGCAGTGACATACAGGAAAAGGATGAGTGCTTTGCACTATCATCATGAATGAAGGGCAGGAAGGAGGTGCTGCAGGGCACAGGACAAGCCCCTGGGAAACTTCCGTACTTCCCAACGCGCCGCTGGCTCGGGCTGTGCTCCTGGCCACGCACTTCCATTGACTAAGCTTGTTTCTGATTTATTCAAGGGCTTCCCTGGACCTGAGGCTGCAAGATGTACGCCTTGCATAGGGATGTATAGGATGTTTTTTAAGACGTAAATTCAGTGATTCAGACCACCATGTAAGAAATCAACGACGTTTATGTCACAAGCACCTGTACTGGACAGGGCTGGATGACACAGGGACAGTCACTGGTCCCCTGCAGGTCTGGCCAACCCAGCTCTGCTCCTCTGCTCCCATCCCTACCGCTCGCTGCGTATTAGCCGGAGCAGGAGAGGAGGCTGGTGCTGGCACAGCTGCCCAGGGAGCCTGGGGAGTCTCCTCCTCCAGAGATCTTCCCAACCTGCCTGGATGTCACCCTGTGCCCTGTGCTCCGGGTGTCCCTGCTGGAGCAGGGGGGTTGGACTAGATGATCTCAAGAGGTCCCTTCCAACCTCAACCATTCTGTGATTCTGCTAAAGCGCCGCGGGCAGCGGTGCAGGTGCCTCTGCCCGAGGAAGAGCAAAGAGGGGCCGGTACCGCCTACCGCAAGGAAGAAGAAGGAGAAAGAACCCCAGCCAGGATTCACATAATGCAGCGGCAGCTCTGCCAGGAAACAGGCTGTAAAAGTTCCTGTATTTAAGGCTGCGAGATGGGTTTTATTGTTAGAAGTTGTTATGGCAACGCGCTGAGCTGGGGAGCAATACGGCGCATTGTAACCGACTCCGGCAAGCTCAGGGCTGTCGCCTCGCCGCTAAATCCTGTTGCCAAGGGAATGCAGCATAAGGCGAGAGCCTGGAGAAACGAACCCTGCTGACAGCTCGTGCCAGCAGCCTCTAGCTGATTAAAAAGGAACACTTTTTTAAAAGTAATGTTCACTTAAGCAGTAGAACAGCAGAACAAGAGGAAGGGGATCGGAGGCGGAGAGAGGAATCCAAAGGAGAGTCAGCGGGTTAAGGTCAAGTAACAGGGAAAGTAAAATGTTCCACTTGAAAGCAACGTGGCTGATCAGAGCGTCCGGGCCTGTGATGCAAAAAGGGCACCACCTTTTTGGAGGAAGTGAGAAAGTCACAAAATCCTCATTTTCCACATTTGTTTAACTTGCGTACAATTGCTATAGCTTGGACAGGAACTTTGGCTTTTCCTCGGTGGTTTTGAAAGGAAAAAATGTTTTCTTGGTACATTTGTTCTGTGACATGGGTAGTGTTGCTGCTGTAGTAAAAGCCATTAAACAGCTCTGTTAGCTTTCAATTTGTATTATTTCCAGCCCTTTTTAGCCATGCTCCATGGCAGGACACTAGCTAGCAAGGAGATGAGGCTGGAAACTAGTGACACTTTCCTGACTCAGATTCACTGCCAAATGTTGACAAAGTGCTCCAAGCTGAAGCAAACCCACTACCCCAAGGACTACAAGGTCAAACCTGGGGACTGATGCAAAACAAGTCAGGTACATAATATTAAGCTAGTCTCAACTACCAATATGATATTTTGATATGTATTATTTGATACAAGGATGCTGAAATGCAAGTACTTCTGTGTACCTCAAACAGACACAAATTCATCTCAGATGAACATGCTGACTTATTGATTTGTGAAAGCGTAATATTTCATCAATGATTGCCACAGCAGTATTGTGTTCCAGTCTTACCTACATCCCACACGTCTTCCATTTTCATGGAATAACAATAGCTAAAAATGACCTCATGTTTCCTTGCTCAGGGACTGTTGCTGCACGTGCATCTTGCAGTACAAGAGCAGCGTAAGGTGATACACCTGAAACCACCAAACGGCCCAGAGCGGAGCGTGTGCTCCGAGAAACTCCTGTGAGCCGTGGAAAAGCCATTAGATCTGCAAGCTTGGGAAACTAAGAAATGGGATGAGATTTGTCAGTTGTGCCGGAGGATTTTTTTGTGGGAGATTATGTGCAGAGCCATCTCTTGTGACTTTCATTAAAAAAAAAAAAAAAAAAAAAAAAGCTTCTAATTAACTCTGGAATGTTTTTCTGCTAATTTCAAGTTCTTAAAGGGTGGCCAGGAAGCACTCCCTGGTGATTGGCAGGCAGATGTCTAGTCATATGTTTGTAGCCATCATTTGCTTTTCAGCAGCTAAACCATATTCAAAGAAGCTAGCAACATGCTTATAGCTTACGACTATTACTGGTATTTTTCCACAGCTAGCTGTGAGATATTCCAGGATCAGAAGGAAGAGAAAACCTGGTCCAGGCAACTGTGAAGGGAATAAGGCAGTATGCAAGAGTATGCCTTTATTAAAAGACTGCCCGTTGGATGGAGAAACGTGAGAATCCCAGAAGCAGGCATTAGCATTTTTCTGAATAAGAAAGCAGAAGGAAACTATTTTTGGTCTGAGTTGAATTTCTCTGCTGGTGATTTCACACATAGTATTTACTTCTTAATATATCCAGGTTTAGAAGCCATCCAGACGATCCTTGCTTTTTATGAGGAGAGACACTCATAGAAGCCCTTGGCAAGGAAGAAGCAGAACCATCAGGGCAGGACGGGCAGCTCCATGGACGCCCGCTTGGGCTGCAGGAGCCTGGAGGGTTTCCCCCCTGCAGGAGGGCCCTGAGCCGTGCGCACCCTGCCATGCCTCCCGTGCGGAGCGTCCCCGGGACAGACGGACGCACAGGGGGAGCTCACACTGCACCCAAGGGCAGCCGGCACCACCGCAGGGGCCCTGCTTCCCTCAGCCTCTCCTCGCCGAGCGCCCGCTCAGTCCCTCGGGAGACTGAGACTGCGCCATGAAGACAGCTCCCGAGAGCAGAGTAGACAGAGTTATTTCCAGAATGATTAATTCTGTTACCACATGCTGAAGCTTAAAGCTTAGTGTAAGCTTTAAAGGAATGGATTTTGATGTAAAAAGTGAATAAATGAGACAACTGTCAGAACAATGAGTGGTGGAGCAAGCCGAGATGCTTAGCAGAGGACGTGGGAAGCCCTCTGCGCTGGCCAGGCTTCTCTGAAGCTCCTGGTAAAATCCCCGCTGCCCTGCAGGCTGCGGAAACAGCCGAGGGTGCCGTGGGCTGCTCCACAGCCGGGAGGGCCCGGAGCGCCCGGCTCCTTCCCGCGGCTCCCGGCTCCTTCCCGCAGCTCCCGGCTCCTTCCCATGGCTCCTGGCACCCCCTGCTCAGCCCCACCGGCCAACACTGGCAGGTCCAGAGCCTGACCCCTTACAGAATGAAAAATGCATCCTAAAAGGGCCTTCACGACTGCCCCAGCTTCTCATAGTCGCGTTATCTTGCCTGCTCTGGCATTCTCCAGTGCAGTAATTGAAAACCTGCTGCTAATTTTTAAAAGTCAGCTTCAACCTGCTACAGGCAGCTCCCAGAAGGGCAGTATTTTGGGTAATTGGTTACATAGCAATCATTATGTTTAGCATTTTTCTGGGTCTTTATTCCTGACACTTCTCCCAGAGGACTTTGGAGCAGGTAAACAACACCTAGTAACAGCGTCACGATATCCTCTTCCCTGATTCCTTGCTTTTAGCCTCATTAGTCATCATGTCTGCTTGTTCTGCAACAATACCAAATTGTATCGACAGATTTTATTTCCTTTTTTAAAACGTATTTCAATATTTTTCTTATATGTCTCTAATGGATCCACCAAAATTTGGGGGATTTTGTTACATTATATCCGCATCTGGAGTCAAATGCTCGGTGTGTTTCTCCGTAGTAGCTAATTCAGCTTGGACTGCGCCACACGATCCCCTTTTCCAGTCTTTCCTTACGGCCTCTGAGGAATGCTGCATTGGCTGCGAGGGAATTACGAGGTCTTGGCAAGACACGTTAATATCTTCGCAAAGACTTGTTAGAGACCAAGACATCAGCCTCCAACTATTTCCTTTGATACAGCAGAGCGTTTACAGTATTTCATTTGTCTTGAGTCAACAGATTGACTTGGATTCATAGAAATGAAGTTCCACCCAAAATAAGACAGCTCTGAAAATGCAGCTGGCTTTGTATTGCTGTTGCCTGACTGGTGGGCAGCTCTGAAAGAGAAGTACAAAGTGTCAGATCCCATTAGAGAAATCAGTGGCTCCCGACCCTTCAGTCCAGGGCTGGGAAAAGGAACACACAAGTGGAAGACAGGGCGTGAATTACGGCATCACCTGCTGCACTGGGATTTGAAAGACAAACTACCTACTTCAGTACTTCTGTAAACTCTTGTCTGTCACCATGCAAATCAGTGGAAATGTTTCTTACCAAAGACCTGCCCATGATCATACACAAATTTTCTAGCAGAGACGGAAATACACTCCCAGTTTATTATATCTAGCCTCTTCTCTAACACTCAAGGTTATCATTAGCATTCGGAATGACACTGATAATCCCTGAAAGCACCGGAGAGTGAGTATCATATCTGCAGCTGGATCTCTTTGCTAGGAAACTAGTTACACAACATGGAAAGTATTTTTGCTATCTTGTTTTGCATCCCTGATAACAACTTCCCAAGTGAAGGACCGTATTGTTCAGGCATCACCCGGGCAGGAATCGCTCCCGCAGCCCCAGCGCCACCCACAGTCCCCGTCCCCACAGCGGGTGGCAAGTTCCGAGTTACAGGTTTGGTAGATAAGGAGCAGTGTCCTGCTGACACTGATCTGAATCTTGGAGTCCAACGTGTGCTGTTTCCCTGAAGGTTTTGTGAGCAGCAGCAGCAGCAGCTCTGGCCCAGGACCCCATGTCTGGAAACTATGCACCAGATAACGTATCCATCAGGCACTCAGAAATTCCCAGCTGAGCCCCTTTTCTTGGCTCCGTGTTAGCCTCTTTACACCTCTGGTGTTGTAAAGGGAAGTGAAACAGCCAGTTCTCATGTATATGTTCAGATTTGAAGAGTCCCCAGATTGTGGAAAATGGAGCAGGGCTGCAAAGTCTGCAGCTGATTTCATATCTGAAAGTCAGACAGGATGCTGGGTCTGTCATTGTAGTTTGGTTTGACAATGGGCCAGCTCCAACACGGCCGTTCCCATCTGCTCTCATGTCAGCTGAGCACTTGCGTGCCATTGCCCTATCCTTCACCATCCCAGTCCAAAGCCAGACTAAAGCCTCCCCAGCTTTCTGAGGAGTGGTATCACAAATCGCAGTCTTGTGCGATGCCATTTGGTGTCACCCTGTGTCATACATCTGACACGGGGATTTAAACCGAGAGCTCAGTCCAGCAGGTGCACAAGGACATGTCCCACTCCAGGGGACCTCACTTGGGCCGTGGATATCCTTAGTTGGGCTCGTGTTTAAATAGCTCAGCAAAGCCATGCTCAAGTGCAGAGGAAAAGTATCCCAGTAGGAAGAGAGGGAACCAGCTCAATGGAGCACACACAAGTAGCCGTGTCCAAGCCATCCAGAGGGTAATCCCGCATGTACACACTGCAAATCCACAACATACCTCGCTGTCCGGTTTGGCAGAGCACTGTTACTGCCTCTTGGGAAACAAACATTTCTGATCAAAGCCTGCCCTGCAAAATAAATAATCAAACAAAACTAATGTGCGCCCATGTGTACATATACTGTTCACATGGATTTATATGATGCGTTGCATATGTTAATGTCAGTTCATGTCAGGGTGTGGGAACTGATGGGAAAATCGGAGCTACATTGAAATAATGGGAATTTTCCTGTAAACTTGAGCATGGCAGAGACGGTTCTCCGAGACTGCAAAAGAGTTCTTGTGAAGCAAGCTAATTACACACCAGCCAGACCTTATTACAAGTAAGTAATAAGTACAGGCATGTTTTTTGTTTTTACTAATGACATTAATGTCCTTTCTGATCATTTGCAGAACTACAGGGAGCAGATACTTAATTTGTACTAATGCATCTCCCGCCCTGCGGAAATCTAGGCAACTCTGTTGACATTTGATTTGTTTTCCCCATCTCTTCTCAGACAACCCAGGGCCTGTTTTCTGCACCGTCTGAGCTTCCTCGTCTGCTGTGTAACACTTCAACATTTTTAGCACTTTTCCTTGTCAATCTGTGTGTTGTTTTGTAGTATATAAGTGACACCATGTAAAATTACGTATTGTTGCTGTTAAAGGGGATTTGTGTTTTCCCTCCTCCACAGTTTCCTTATCTCCCTTAGTGAAACAGCTGTAACACTCAACTCTGCTGTGCAGATTCATTTCTCTTTCCCCACTGGAGTCCAAGAGAGTTCAAATACACCCGGTTAAAACCATTCACTTTGTAATTTATGGGACATCAACAGCAGGGAAAGAGACAAAATTCGAGCTGGTTAAAACATGTTCTGAAAAATGGATTTGCTGGGTAAAGAGGAGCAACGAGTTTTCTCTCGCACATTGCGCACATACCTCTGTGATTGATTTGTTTTGTTTTGAGCTTCCAGAGTCTGTTTGCACAGACCTGACCATGGGGCAACGCTGTCCTTCTCTGCTTCCTGGCTGGGAACAAAGCGGAACAGGCAGCAGACGCAACCTGATGTCCTTTACTATGGAAAACACTGACTACAGTTTGTCCCGCCAGGGAAATCAGTGCCTTGAGTCTATGAGTAATCTGCTGGCTTCACAGGAACGTCTCCGGATGGATTTGGGACGCTGCCCTCGATGGATTTGGGATGCGGCTCTCCACGAGGGCTGCGACAAGAGCAGCGCTGTCCCCGGTGCAGCCGAGCGCCCCGTCCTGCACCCGGGGACCCTCATCCCGCGTGAGGGGACCCGGCCCCGGCACCCCTGGCGCTGGCCCAGCTGAACGGAGACCGCGCTAAGCTGGGAATACGCTCACAAAGCACAGATGAGGTCATTCCCTAGAGTCCGCTTAGGTATTTGGAGCCCTTGACATTGAGAGGAGCGAAAATCTTACGTGTGAGGAATGATATTTAAAGGGAAAGTGCAACTCTTCTTGTGGCACATTAGCTGTGTGTTACCCTTCATGAGGTGAATGGTGAACCTCTATAAAAGCTGTTTATCCCTATTGTTAGAGATCCTGTTAACATATGTCCTTCAATCTTACTCGCTTCAAAAGGGGGACATCAGGAATATCAGCTAATGATATGGAGTCAGAAATCAAGCATTATTTCTGAAATACTCTTTTTTGAACAAATCTGAGGCTGATTTAACCTCTGTGCTGTCCTACCGCGTGACTCAACACCCGTGAAACGCAACGCTTTGCCAAAGGGTCCTGAACTTGACTTTGTGCTCCCAGCTTCAGGCCGCCCGTCCAGGAGGAGATTACACCACGTTTCTCCCTGCGGATCCAGCTAGAACAACACGTACAACGCGGAGAGGCCCAGGGCGGCTCTGCTTCATCCGGGGTCGACTTGTAAGAGATAAAGAGCTCTCGTTCATTGTTGAACTAACATAGACCTTTTGCCTGCATTCAGACGATGCTGAGCTGATAAGTGTGGGTTTCTTGCTGCAAAAGGATGTACTGTGCTCCAAATGTATCGCCAGAATTATAGATTGGAGATGTCTTTTTAAAAAAATGTGCTCTGAATGTGATTTTTTTCCAAAAATAACTTGTATTTTGCTCATATTAGAAGAGCAGGATGTTCTTTCCTGTCCTGAAGGGATAAGGAGGAAATGAGAACTATGTTTTTTTTAATATGATACAAGCTTCTATTCTTCTGGACAAGTGCTGTGTATCTCGATTCCCTCCCCCGCTGGCCCCAGCGTCAGCGCTTTGTTCCCCAGGGACCTCATTTTGCTTCCATCCACCCTGTTGCTGTCCCAGTGAGGCTCTCCGTGGTCTCTGAGGGATCCTCCACATTTACACCTCTCAGATCCCAACGCCGCGTGCACCGGCAGCGAAGCAGCCCACCGACGGCAGCACGTGCTGACTATTTCAAGCCCTGTTCTGAATGAGTCATGGCCAGTTTACGGACCCCGAGGGGGCAGGAGGCATCCCTTCCTGTCCTCCGCGCACGAAGGAAAGAGCCTCTGCTTTGGAGGAAATGTGGACATAATGAACTGCACAGTTGCGCTCCATTGTGCTCAAGTCTGACAGGAAACACTTGGGCTTTGATTCAGGAAAGCCTAAATAGTATTCCTCCATAATACTCCTATAGCCCCCAATTATTCTGCCGTATTTGACTGTCTTTAATGTATATATTCTCACAGACCTCTCCAGAAGGCCTGAAGGAAATGTGGGCACTGGGGAGTGGGGACGGCCTGGGAAGAAACTGCTCCAATTTCCAGCCAAGGGCCCTCCGAAGCGACAGCACCAGGCTGGCAGCTCTCCCCTTCCCAACCAAAGGGACTCCAAAGCAGCTGCCTTTACTGACCTCCACCACGGCACTTTGCTGCAGGAAGACAGACACTTCCTCAAATGCGGACACCTCAACCTGTTTGGGATTTGCTAAAAGCAAAACCAAAGCCCTGAGCTCTGCCAGTGAGCTGGAAGCAGGGGAGCTGAAGGTAACTGTCTTGCTGTGAACTTTTCTCAAGAAAGCAGCTGAATTCGGTGTAATTTCCAAGCAGCTTCCTGCATGGGAGCCGTCTCCAGCCCCTGCTCCGCGGCAATGACCCCATTGCTGTGACAGGGTCTCCTGTCACGCACGAGGGGCCTCAGCAGGGCCTGACTAGGGCTTCACCCTGGGGCTGGCGGGAAGAGCATCCAGGGCCTGGCATTTAGGCCATGTCCCCTTCACTCGTGGGACAGAAGCTGAAGTGCCCCTGGGGCTCAGCGCTGCCCCTGGAAACACCTTTCCAGAGCTCTCCAAAGCAGCCTGGCTCGCAGGTGCCATCCGAGAGGCTCGGAGGGCTTTTTGCTACACAGCTCTCAGGGTCGCAACGACTGCAGAAGGAAGCAACCCCCCCATAACCCAGCGGAGATGGATTGAGGACATAATGCCCTTGATTGAAATAAAGAGGCACCCAGGAAGCCTTATAGTATGCCCTTTTTTTTCCCCTTTTAAACTAGAGCTAAAGTAATTTGGCATGCATGTCCCCAGAGCTGCTTCCTAAACCACAGCTGCATGAGGAATTATCTAGCTCTTAGCTGAAGTAACTCTTAAAAAAAAAAAGACATGTAGGTCATTAAAGTGCTAATAAAAACCGTTGATGAATCTCTGAGCAGTGCTCTGATTATCTCTCTGTGGGGAATGAAGAACTCATTAACATGAGCTCCGTGCCACTCCCTCCTCCTTTCTCCGGGTCTGGCATAAAGCAAGGAAACAAATGTTTGTGGCTTGGCCAAGTTTCTAATGAGCAGCTCGCCGAGGTCGCTGACGAGACGCACGGCTTTTCAGAGGGTGGAAAGGCTGCAGCTCCGGGGAAAGCGGCAAAGCTTCTGCGGACCTGGCTCCTCAAGAAAAGCAAATGCTTCATTCACCTGTTACTGCAGGATCTGCTGCAGGGGCGTATGAAGAGTGATGCTGCGAACAAGCAGAAATGGAGTAAAGACCAAAGAGAGTAAGAGAGTGCCCACTTTGACCCTCCAAAAACACAATCCTGTGGTAGCTTCCTATGAGCCTGGCTTTGCTCCTCAAGGCTTTTTGTAGACACAGGCAGGAGCTTCCCATCTGCTGCACCATCGGCCACGCGGACACTTGCCCAGCAAGGAGAGGCCGAGGCCAGCGAGCCCCAGCACCTCCTGACACCATCTGGGAGGGAGGCGAAATCTCCCCATGGGATGGCGAAAGTCTGCCCCATGCAGGAAAGTTTCTTCTTGATCCTGCTTGTAATCCATTTATGGCTCGAATCATGAGGATTTGTCATCTCCATAATCTTTTTAGGACTAAAGCAATTGTAAGGCTTATCCTTATGCCTAGAGGAAGAAAACTCACCCTACCATAAGCACCAAAGGCATCTTTACATGACTCAAGCCCTTGCACTGGGGTACGTGTCGGGTGCCTCTCAAACTCAGATTTGAAGGTGTGCAGCCAATGTCACACAGCACCTCAGCACTATCATCATCCTCTGGAGACACCAAGTCTCTCCCCTGCCGCTACAGTGCCTTTAATAAGCTTCACTTCAAAAGCAGGGAGATTTTCCATTCTCAACGTTCCTACCAAAAGGTTGTTCCAGAGCCTAATTGCTCTAGTGGTCAACAGCCCTCCCTGCATTTGCAGCCGAAGCTGGCAGGTGGCCGAATGTCCATGCCCAGTTGCTCTTGTGCCAGCTCAGTCCTCTAGCTAAGCAGGCACCTGGGGCAGAGTGTGAGATTTGGATAAGTACCGAAACACCAGTTTCACTGCAACGTCTCCTCGCTTCCATGACCGCAGTTAACGTGGGCTTGTCTCGGGTTTTTGGGCTGAGCCTCCCCTCGCTGCAGCCCCGCTCGCCCTCGACGAGGCCTGAGCGCGCGGGCAGGAGGCAGCGCCAGGAGGTTTGGACCCCACACGAGGCTGGGCGCGAGTGATCTTACACCTGTAAGCAACAAGGGAGCTCTGAAGCCTTTAAAGCCAATTTTAGAAGATTTCGAGTTTGTAAAACCGCCTATAAACCAGGTAAAAGCTTTTTTTTTTCTTATCACGCTGGTTGAGCCCCGCTGCCGGCTGGCACCGCGCGCGCAGTGCCCGCGCGCGCCCCGCTCTGCCCGCCCCATCGCCGCTCCCCTTGCACCGCTCTTGGGCATTTTTTCTCCTTTTCCCATCTCTGCGGCGCCGGGCAGCGCATACACACGTGTGTATGTGTATATACATCTGGTATGTGTATGTATAGCACATGTCTATGTATTATGTATTATGTATTATGTATTATGTATTATGTATTATGTATTATGTATTATGTATTATGTATTATGTATAGGTGTCCGCGCGCGGGCTGAGCCGCTGCCCCGGCCCGCGGCCGTGCCCGGGTGTAGGGGGGGCTGCCGGTGCGGCGGGGCGGGCGCTGCGGGGAGGCAG
>VZSG01000035.1:2164739-2199718 GCA_013398315.1 Nothoprocta pentlandii
GTGTGTTCGGGGTGTGTATTTGCTGCGTGTGCACAAAGGCTGCAGGGCTGCGTGACCTGGTCCCGCATCTCCGGCCTTGCCACCGCCTCCGGCTGCATCGCACAACCACCCTGCAGCGCCCCGGCACCGCAGTCACTTTATTTATTTATTTATTTGCCGATTGATTGATTGGTTGATCGATGGTGATTTTTGTCTCGCCTCGCTCCCCGCGAGGCGACGCGGGCCGAGCAGGGGAGGCGGCTGTGGGTCCGTGCCGCGGTGCCGCATGCGGCGCCCGCTCCGGTGCAGAGCCGCGCGCGGCAGCTCCGGGCGCCGCTGCCGCCCGCTCCAGCAATCCCGCCAAAGCTGGGAAGCAGTTATCGCAATTACGGCTGCTCCGGCCCATCGCGGGGCTCGAGAGGCCAAAGCGAGGCCCAGAAAACTTCTTAAAATCTGTGTTCGCTGCAGGAACGAGGCTTTCTGGATGTTTAATCGTAGGCAGCTCCACCTTTGCTATTTGTCCGGGTGTGCTGAGCTCGAGAATACCATTTCAAAGTGCAGGCACGTATATTCTCATCACTGCAATATTTGCATGTCTGCCAGGGCTGTACCTGGTGATGTGACCAACAGCTGTCACGTTTGCTTCATTTTCGCCCTCTTTCTCATCTCAGGGGATTAATTGGGGCCATATAGCGTGGTGTTAAGTCTGGCATTTTTAATTAGCGTTGTTATGCGTTCATATAGGTAAAGACAAAATTCAAGGTTTGTGCCTTGTGCTTGAGGATCCAGGAATACAGGCTATTAATAGACCTCTGGGGTTTTGTTCCCCAGTTGCTCTCTCACCCCCCAAGAAAACTTGGCAAGTTTAGTTCTTGATGCAAAGCGGGTTTCGAGGTTACTCCTTATCCTGGAGCTCAGGGTGCTGGCAGACGAACAGAGTCTGTGCGGCCAAATGACAGGATCTTGGCGCTGAGGCCTGGGCTGGCTCTGTGCAATGAGCGCGCCTTGAAAACGAGCATGTCCATCGCCTCGCGTGGAGGCGGTCACCTCTTCCTACATTTGCTCTCAAACATTTGCGTTTCCTGCCTTCCATTCCGTCCTCTCGGCAGCGTCAGGTTATGGACTGTGGATCCTGCCCCGGCTATTTGGCATCCATCGGTGCTAGACCATGTTAAGGGTGCTGGGATGGTAATAAACAGAAGGAAAATAAGTTGCACCTTCCCTGTGTGGTGCTGCTGCATGGAGCAGGAAGTTCTTTAGCAAGTTAATGGTGATGAGATCCTGGGACAAAAAGTAATTGTCTGAATCACTTACTGTGCGGGGACTTGATGATCTTAAAGGTCTTTTCCAACCGCAAGGCTCCTCTAAGTTCTCACTAGCTTCATTCGAGACCTCTGCAGTGGTATCCAGTCCTTCGTGGGGGATGCAGGTGTTGACTCTGGGAATGTGGTGGGTGCTTGGGTCAGGGCAGAAGGATTTGGTTAGAGCTCTGCAGAGGGAGGAGGCCCTGGGCTCTTTGGTGCAGTGAATTAGTCTGTGTTTCCTGTGCCTCTCCACTGGTTAAGAGCAGAGACCAGGTTTGGCTTTAGTTTTCACTGGGAGAACCCAAGGTGAAAATTCAGAAGGAGGGACTGGGCTATTTTAGGGCCAGCCGTGGTGGCGATGAAGCCTGTCCTTAGATCTGGACCTATAGCTAAGAGTGCTGCTCTGCTCAGGGGTGTCTTGATGGCGTCATGGTGCAATGGGTTATTACCCCTGCCTCGTGCTGGAGGACTGAAGCAGGGAACCGGTTTTTATTTAAGAGCACGATGTTTTTCAGGCCTGTGTGCTGTCTGTAAGCACGTCCTTCGAGGAGGAGGCTCAGTCTGCGCGTTCACGCAGTCTGGGGAGGATTTGGGGGCCGGGGCAGTGGGGTTGTGTCCCTGTCTAGAGGTTGCCAAGGAGCTCCGTTACCGCCCTCATGCTGCTTTTCAAAGGCAATTTGTTGGATGTGGCCACATGTGGCGCCTGAAACGAGGAGAGCTGAGCTCGGAGCGGCGCCCAGAAGCTGCCGCGTTGGGCCACGGCCTAGGAAAGCCATGGCAAGAGGGAAAGCCCCGTCCCACGGGCAGCTGTTAGATTGTTCCCTTTCGCCCCAGAAGGGCTCGCGCATCAAAGGAGTGAAAGCTGCTGGCTTTTCTCCCCCATGTTGTTAAGCTTGTCCTTGACAAACTTCCTTCCCAAATGGCTACGTGGTGGATGGCGTTGGAATGGGAACTCTCCTGTAGGTGCATTTGGTTTGGGAAAATAATTTGTGTGACCTTGAGCAGATGTGTGGTATTGTCTTCACTAGTCTTTAAGCTGAAGAAAAATAAACATTTTTAAAACCTGCCCTGCATCATCAGTGGTCATAGGAAGCCCTGGCTGATACTTCTGTGATCAAAGTCAATACTGCAGCATCACAGTGTCGCTGGTTCAAAATTCAATAGCTCACTGCTTTGGTATTGACTGGGCCTGGGCTGTGCAGTGCTAAAGAGCAGTATTTCCTCTTGCATCACAGGGGTTTCTTCGAGTTGTGTTGTGAAGTTGTTGCCTTATTGGAGAAGGACATGATGATACAGCTTCTATTGTGTCTGGTTGTTGTTTCTGAAGCTTTTTTATTTATTTAATGCTTTATTTATTGGCACATGGCAGTGAATAAAAGCTATTTCATCCTTAGGGAACCAGCAGTAATTTATTCCCTGTGTGATAATTTTAGAGTAAACTCAATGGCAAACAGATCCACTTCCTGTGCTAACTTTCAGGCGGTTGGCATCTGAGGAAACATTTTGTTGCTCTTCCATGCAGAGGTTAATGCCAGACATTGTACATTACCTAACCTCAAAAGAGCATTCAAAGTGTGTCTTTTAATGATGCTTTAGCAAATAACTGTGATGTGTGTGTGTTTTTTTTTTCTTTTTGGTCTAGAGCATTAGTTAAGACAAAGCCAGTCAGCTCCATTAATAGATTTGGTTGAGGTATGAAAGTGCCTTTAAATACGGCATGGTTCTAATCTATGCTAAAGCACTTGTTTGTCAGTTAAAATCATTAAAAAACTAGAAAACAGTTTCTATTAAAATGTTTTGTCTTTCTTGGGATTAGCTGAACAGTTAGTGAGAGGAGGCTGTGATTGGGGTGATGGATCTTTTCCTCCTGAATCGCCAGTTTGATGAATATCACTGTGCTGGACTAAGTAGCAAGATTCTGTTGAGTCTCTGTGAAATTTTGTCCTTAACTTCATCTATATGTGCAATAACTAGGCTCAATACCTCAGATTTCTCATTCTCGATTGCATTTTTTTTTTTTTTTTGTAGAGAATAACCAGGTTATCCAGCATAACATCCATATCTGTGCATACCTCCCAGAGCAGTTACACTAATATGGTAGTATACAGGCCAGCTGGGACAGCCCCTGCTGATGTTTGCAGATGTATGGAAAACACCAGTTTGGGAAGCAGCCCTTGCATGTCCTTGTGGAAGGTAGCGGTGCGTGGCAGAAGGGCTGCCTTGCTGCATAAAGCTTTCTCTGCTTCTTTGTATGGGGAAGAGCAGGAAAGGAAAAGCATAATCCCAAACAATTATAAGTAGAGTTTTTTTTTTCCAATATGAGCTGTGCAGGTTTTTGGTGACAGAGTTTTTTGAGGGTCCAGGAGGGCTTTGCTGGATCTCTGTGGAAGCCGTTTGGTGCTGAATTTATCTGTCTGCTTCAACTATACGTTTCATTAATCTAGAAATGACTTAAGCTGCTGAGTTCTGGGGGATTGCGGGTATTACGCGCGTTGCTCCGTATAATCCGGTATCGCAGCGCTTCCTTGGCGCTCCGTGCGGAGGGACGGTGCTTGGAGCCCTCCTGCACCCCGGCACGCGTCTCCTCGCAGCGGCCCCGTCTCCCCTCCGGCTCTGCCCCTTCTCCAGCAGCCCCTGGAGGGACGGAGGCACCAGGAGCTGCTTGGATGGAGGCGCTCGCAGGCCCAGCAAGGCCTCGTGTTGGTGTCTCAGCCTTCCTAAAATCTTCCAGAGCCTGGCTCATGAACCAGCCAAACGGCTTCGCCCCCATCTAAATCCTTATGACTTGATATACAATCTTTGTGTTTAGGAAGAACAGCAGCTAGGCCACAAGCTCAACTCTTCCAAAGCAGGCAATACTTCCAAAAGCAAGGTCCTTGTGTAAAAATTCCCATTAAGCTGTAGCACGGAGGAGTATATTTATGTGCTTATGGCAGGACGAGTAGAGGCGTTTTTGCTCAAATCAGATTTATCATATGCTTCACACAGGCAGCCCTCAAGCAAACATCTGAAAAGAAAATCATGTGAAACTGGAAATGGGATCTTACAATGGAAACGGTGCACGGTACTGGGCAGTGCATCCAGCTCTGGAACCAAATAAAATGACACAAGAGTAGTGTGGCAAATGTATTTGCTTTCCCCGAATCAAATGGAGACCATTCTCAAGAGTGCTTTTGAATAGCATAATTTTCTTGGACTTCTGGACAATGATAAACCAGGAATATTTTGTTGTAACGAGGTATGATCAAAGCTCATTAGTTGCCCTGGCTGTTTCTTTTAATATACTGATAATTGCTACAGCCCAGACAACCTGCCATACCTCCCGAGCATTGTGGAGAGCCTAAAGCACCGAACCAAAGAACTTCTCGCCTAGAGCGTTCAGACTCGTTTTGAGGTTGTGCCGTATCATACCTTGGAGAGAGGGCAAGATTACGTGTTCTCTTGTGGTTGTTTTCAGCCGTGTTATTGGCCATTTTTACGAAAGCTCTGAAGTTTACAGGGCAAGAAGCTGCTTCTCTATCAAGTTAGCAGCTGGGGCTCCCGTGCTGCCTGAGTGCCCTGTCGTGTGCTGTGATCCCTGCCCTAAGGAGTGGGTGCCGAGCGGAGCAGCGGTTTCTGTGATGGCATCAAAGTGCCCGTGGGGCCGCCCCGGTGCGTGTGGGTTGCACAACATCACAGCTCCCTTTAAATGCATACGTGTGTTTAAATGCACTATAAAATAAATACGCAAAGGCAAAACTCTTAGTGAGGCGGGTATTCTCTCCTTTGCCCTGAGCTGAAGGCAAAAAGCTGAGGTGTTCGCTGCCTTTGCTTTGCTTGCCAAAGTGTCTTTTAGGGCAAACTGATGTGTTTTCAGGTCAGAGGTTGTGTGATTTACTCATTCCTAAAATGCTTGAAGTTATGAAAGATTCTGTGTACCCTTTTCTTTTCTTTTTTTCAAACTCCTCAGTGGACATCTACTGACTGCAAATGAGATTTCTTATTGACTTGCTGATTGTTATGGATCGAGTAATTAGAGTTATTTGTCTTTGACACAGCGCTGACTTGGCATTCAAAAGGCACGTGCCTGTTCTGTGCTCAACAGCTCAGAGCCCAAAATGACAAAGTTGAAATGCTTGGCAGATAGCTCTAAATGTGTTATTGGAACAAAGAATCCCCTCTTTAAGAAAGAACGTCCAAAGCAAATCATTCTCTAAAAATCTTGGTAACTCTTTTCATTAAAAGGATTTAATTCTGTGCAGCTGAGGAAGAAAAATGAAGTCTGGTTGTGTCATTTCCTTGGATGAAGCCCTGTTATATACTTTGTAAAATAAAGGATGCCTGTAATCAGCAAAGCTCCTTTTTTTTAGGGGTTCTATTTTGTTTTCTTTTTCTTTCAACCCGATCAAAATCATGGGTCAAGTATTGAGCTAAAAATAAGAATAGGTAGAACAATTGTCCATGAATTGTGCGGAACAATTGTCCATGCCATTTGTGGCATGTGTGACGTTTCAAAATCTGAACAGATTTCTTTTGCTTGGTTTGGGATCACATGGTGGGAGTTGCTTTGTAGTAACAACAAGAATTAAAAACCCAGCAGTTTTCCTGGCAGTCAGACCCAGTTCCCCTCCTCTTTTCTTTCTTCCCTTTCGAACTTTGTTTAAATAATTTTGCCACGTGCTAAGGGATTGAATCCATCTGCACAAGCGCCAGCACAGGCGGATCTGCACACAGAAACAGACGCGCAAAAACAGATTTTTTTTGTTGATTTGTTTTGTTTGTTCTTTAAAAGAACCGGTGTCATTGTAGTTAAAGCACCAATATTAAATACAGGAAAGCTTGTGAGCTCCGATAGTTCTGTTTATTTAAAGCACTGAAGCTGTGGACCATACTAGGAGATATTTTTCTATAGATTCCTGGTAATGTAGCCTGACGTAAGTGACAGGGGGCAACGTGGCCTCCCTTTCTACATCATGTGCCTCCTTGGGAGCCAAACGGTGGGAAAAACTGAAGCGTGTGCTGTACCTTAAATGATTTCACATATGCACCTTACGCTTCCAATGTGTTTCTTCAAGATGAGATGATTTTGAGCAGCATTATCCATAATTCTACATGTCCTGAGAGAACTTCTGAATGAGGGAGGGGTAGGTTTCAAAGACTGTTGAGTTCTTCTTAGCTGCTGCTTGGTTCAATGTGGAAATTTTTGCTTTCTGATGAGCAGAAAATTCTTTTTCTTGTCACCTTAACATGACAGAATTATTGTATGTTGGTACTTCTAGTGATATCCAGTGACTCTTATTGCCAGGGGGCAACCTGTTTCCTTCAAAATACACTATTTTTCCTGCATCAAAATACCACCTCTCTAGTGATAGCCCCAGCCTAGCCCACAAGAAGAAGTGTCAGTGCCCTGAGGTGTCTCTGTTCCAGCAAACTGTTCTTTCTGCAACAAGGCCGGCCAACCTTTCGGCCCCACGTTCTGCAATCTTGCACCTTGGTTGCGACTATTACAAAGCGTTTCCTCTGTTGGGAAATACACACGTTCTCCCTGAGAGCTAACGGCAGGGAGGGCTCTGAGCGTGGGTCAGGTGCAGGACGTGGTGGTAGCCCCAGGTCCTTCTGCCCTCTGGGCAAAGCAGGTGAGAACAAAGGATAGGAGTCCAGTTGGCCTGGCATTTTTCAGGAGATCCTATCTCTACACTGGAAACTCTGAGTTTCCTTGTTAAAAATGGTTGAAATCTCTAGAGTAAAAATAAAAATTCAGTTGTATTGTCTGGGTTCCTGTTAAGGTTGGCTAGCATTTTGCGTAGGACTCTGCCGGTTGTGAAATGTTAATTACAATGAATTAGCTCGTGGGGGGCTTAGCAATAATTGAGCCATTTTTATAATGTGAATTAGCCTTTAGGAAGGAAAAATAGCTTGAGGAGTAAAGCCTGGCTGCTGCTAAACCTGCTGCAAAAATATAGCAGCAACTGTTCTGTGCAATAAATTCACCATTATGATAGAAACCTCGTGCTGTTGCTGTTACTGCAGTTGAAGGGAATGGGGTTATTATGGAGGCTGAGCAGAGCCTTCCTTCGAGCGCGCGCAAGGACGAGAGGGCCCTTTGCGGCGGGGTCACCTCTGCTGTATTTTGGTTTCAGGTTTCACAGGGACCTATTACAAAATTTTTAGCTTCAGGCCACACCCTGCTGCTGGTTAGCCATAAAAATGGGTTTGGAGAAGGTAAAAATCTTTACCTAACTTTAAGTTAAAGTTAGGTAAAGGTCATTTTTTAATAATAAACAACTGCCTTTGCTATTAGTAAACATAACCGATCATTTAAAGATGAAGTGAAAGCTGCAATATTATCAGCTATAATGTATAAAAGTGTAGTGCAAATAATGCTTTTTATGCCTGGTCTGTTTACTAGTTAACTTGCAGAATGTGCACTAGCATATATTTGTGTTGGAAAAACCTGCCGTTTGGCATAATGCAGGGCCTTTCTCTAGGGCTGTTTCATTTTCTCTCTGAACTTTTATTTTGCTCTCTCCAACAAAACTCTAAAGACACAAGTGCAAACTCTCTAATTCTATGAAGAGCCCACCTAAGGAAGGAGAACCCTGCGCATCCCAGTTGCAGTGAGTGTCACCAGCCTCTTTGCTACAGCTTGTTCTTCCTTATGGTTGAAATACTTGGTTGTACATTGCACCCAAGCTAAGGGGAGGGTGCTCTGCGCTTCCCTCCCCTGGCCACCTGGTCCTGTCCGTTCTGCCCTTGCCCAAGCTCTGCACTCACTAGGGTGGTTACTTGAGCAATTCCATGTGAAAATGCAGCGGGACGCCCCGCTCCTGGGAGCGAATGCCAGCGTGGAAGTTGTTTTTCTGAATGGAGCCTCCTGCCAAACGGCCAGTTTGTGGGAAAGCTGGAGTGGAGAAGCCGGTTCTCTGGGCTTGGAGATGGGATATGGTAGGTGTTGGGTTTGGGTTGTCTTTAGCACAAGGAAAATACAGACAAACCTGCTGTTATTGCAGTGTCTGCAAGAGACCAGTGGAAAAGATGAGGCTCCCCACGTCCTTCCCCAAATCCGTGCTTGCAAAGGAGTTAGAAATGACATTTCAAAGGATTTTTGTATGCTGCTCACGGGATGGAGCAAGGTCCTTGTATCAGATACCTACCCGTTGTTTTGACAAGACCAACAGGGCAGCCAGGGAGCGTCCTGGGGAGCCCACTGGCTCGGTGAGATGCCCCCCTGCCTTTCGGGGTGATCCTGAAATCGGCCAGCTAGCTTTCTGCCACCAGATTGCCCCCCGGCCAAGCAGAAGGCAGGGATGCCAGGCAGCAGCACTGCTGCCTTCAGGCTGTCTGCAACTTGCCCTGCACTAGCAGAATCAATACAATTTTAACATGAGAAATGAGACATACGCAACACGCTCAGCAAGCTCGTAGAGAACACAAGTGCCATGAAGCATCTTCAGAAGCCTGTAGTTTTTATGTGTTTAATATGATATGCAGTCTTCAGTGTACATTCTTAAGGAGTCTTATGAAAGTAATACTGGCTCAGTCAGAGTAAAGATGCTTTAGTTAAATAGACCACGGCTGTGTTTAAAAATAACAGCTCTGGCTGTGTCAGCGCGTCGGGCGACCTGATACTGGCTTTCAACAGCAAGAGCTTCTGAAAAATTGTTGTTACCTGCTGCATGTATCGTCCCGAGGTGAACCTGTTTGCTGTTGGCAGCGTGTTTTGGGTGCCAGGGGAAGCCAAGAGAGAGGCTCTCTATAATTCTTCAAATCTGGGCTGACCTACAGTAGGAGCTGTATACGATACTATATCCCACTATATAGTGATGCCTGTTCCAGGAAATGTGCTTGTTTGGTATGGAAGGCAAAGCAGGAATTACAAGTATAAATCTAATATGCCACTTGATACATTCCTGTCGCTTTTGAATTAAAGAAGGAATTAAAGAGTCTTCTTTCTTATGGCCACGGTTAAGAGGAAAAGAATAAAATCAGTAGTCAGTTGTACTTTGACTTGTATGTCAGCTATTAATTAGCTGATAACTTTAATGCAAAAAGCTCCACTCCAAAATCAGATTTAAAGGTGCTCTGTTTATTTACAGAGCAAGAAAAGTTGAAACATTCTTGGAAGAAATGTATGTTAATCTTTTAAGCCTCTGTTCTCCAGAAGGGCACCAGAGATTTGTAGCTTAAATAGCATCCTGAAACCGCTGCTGGCATCTTGCTCGTGTTGCCCGCGTTTCCTCTCTGTTGACAAGAGGAGGTAACTTCTGGAAGACACTTGACTGGTGTTTTACAGCACTGAGGAATTAATGATCATTTGGGTGCTCCTTCATTTCTTATATGTTTCTGTCAGGGAGCTACAGATTTCAGCTGATGAACATTGAGAAGGAGGAGAAATAAAAATAAACATTTTACTTTCAGATAATAAGTAAATACCTTTAATACCTTTAACGTAAAACACCAACGTATGTTGAATCTTCCTAATTCAGGTATCTGTTTTATTATCTGTCACTGGGATCTGACTTGGTGATTTTTTTTTTTAATTAGTTGCATTTGCCTTGGTGCTTTCTGTCCTACTTTCCTAGTCCTGGGAAACTACTTTCCTTTCCTTGGAAAGTAGTTTAATGGAGGCATAATGTATTCATAGGAGAAGCTGTCTGAGCTGTCTTATATTTTCCCCTAGGTGTAGATCTATCATTTGGAAAGATTTAAGCAAGCAGGGAAGTCTTCCAAGTAGGTATGTTCAGTGGTCTATTAATTTATGTGAGTACTTAAACTACAGAAAATTATTCATGTCCCGTGAATTTTTTATTATATACAACTTCATATGTGCATGCATACACACTTCTAAGCACTAAGTGTTCTGGCAAACTTCAGAAAACACTGGTGAGTCGAAGTCTATTTAAAATGGGCAATGATTATTTTTATTACGTCAACAGCTTTATGTTGTAAAACTTTTGTTTGCTCTTTGAACGACAGAACTCAGCAACACTTCATTTGAAGAGTGGAGCGGTTGCCTTCGTGCACTGCTTGTGCTGAAGATAAATGCTGAGTATTTTAGTGTCCTCCCCTCAATTTTAAATGTGATTAGCCACATGATTTAGAGGGAACTTGTTTTATTGAGTGCTCTTTAAATGCCCAACCACTGACAGCAGCACTTTTACCTCTCAGGCTGGCAGATCTGTGGCATCTGGGCGTTCAGGTGCAAACACTGTCCTCATTTATTTTTGTAGTTAGCAATTCGATATCTGTAGAGAGGGGGAAAGAAAGGTGCTGTATGTTCCCTCCCGGCCTGGGGTGTGTGTGTGTGTGTGTGTGTGTGTGTGCGTGCAGCGGCTGGGCTGCACGTGCAGCTTTCCTGTAGTGCAGAGCTCGGGCATGAGCAGTGACGGCTCCCGCGGCAGCTCCGGCCCTTCCCACCTCCATCCCTCTCTCCTCCTCATTCCCCCTCTTGCTTCGCTTCTGCTGCGACTCCGCTGTTGGCCTGCAGACCTATTGCAGGTCCTGGTGTCTTTACGGGCTCCTGCTTAACTGAGGTGTGGGTTACCTGGAAAAAAACAATACTGTGAGGCTGAAAATACTGTGTGTTTTTGGGTGGATCTGATGCTTATTTCTCTACTTTTTATAGTTCTTGCTCTATGTGAGTTTTTTTCTTTCTTTCTTGGCAAGAAATGTAGTATTGCATTTGTCTATGGAGAGGAAGGGTATTAAGCCTAATCGTAAAAAGAAGTTTTATTATCAAATGTAGGTTTTCATCTTGTCCAGCGGAATTTCTTTTTTAGGCTCTAACCATACCCAGATTCCTGGCCTCATTCATGCGGTCTCTGGATCAAGTTTGGAGACTGTCCGTGTTAAATTCCGCTTCCTCAGGGAGTTCTGCGGAGGTGTCTTGAGGCGGGGGAACTGAGGGTGCAGTAAGTGCCCCCGAGGGCCGGACACGGAGGTTCTCTACAATTGAAGCAGGCACTGCCAGCCTGGGCTCAGCTTGGAGTTTCCATCCGATTTTTTTTCACTGGCATTGGTTCATTTTGCTTTAAGCAGAGTTGAAAACTGAAGCAGCCTGAGTGTCTGAAGCCACAGAAAGATGGATAGGAGACAGCTCGGGCACTTTTTAAATCCTTGTATCCTCTCTTTGATGCCTGTTTGGAATTCCGGCTAGCTCAGGAAGTCTCTTTGATTCAAATGCAGTTGGGGCAGTAAATCCAGCAGGCAGCATCCAGGTGCCCTGCAAGGAGCGTAGCTGCAGCTCGTAGAATAGCCCGGTTGTGCCTGAGGTTGCTGAGACCTTTTTCCAAGTGCTCCGCGTGCGCTCGGCAGGAAGCGTCATGCCCGGGAGCAGCCAGGATCTGCGCAGGCCCGCGGTGCCTGCGACAAGCTGCAGCTCTCCTGGCTGTTCCCACCATCCATCCCTCCCTCTTGTAATATTAGCAGTAGCCCGTGAAAACGGGGTGGGATGGACAAGGCCTGTTGGGGGGCTCCATAGCCGGGAATTCCCAGGACACAGCATGGAGCGGGAGGCCAACCCGGGGCCTTCCCTTTCCCTGAGCCCTGCCCCGTGCAGGACGGTGCCGAATCCGGTGTCCGTGTGTCCCTGCTGGCCACAGCCTCTGCTGACCGGGAAGTCCTGCCCCACAGGAGGCTGCTGGAGCGTCGGGGGGATGACAAGCGTTACCTGTGGCATTGGTGGTGCAGCAGACACCAGAGAAGCACGGTAAAGCTGCTGCTGTCTCCAGTTCTCTCATGTCCTCCAATTCTGTTAAAATATTTTTAGGTACTGCTTTTTCCATTTTTAATCCCAAAGGCACTTTTGTATATTTGTGTGTTGATGAAATTGGGTGCAACTTTTTGAATTGTAAAACACATAAAAGCTTTGCTCTTGTGTCTATTTCTGCATACTCTTCAACATGTATTACCATTTACTTTATTCCCTAGAGGTCCAGGAAGGCCCTTATGAATGCTCTTTCCTGTGCTCCGTTTCAGCTGCATGACTTTAACTCCTTTTCTGCCCGTACTTCTTCACTGTTCTTTGCCAAAGCTAGAAACTTTGCCAAAACTTTGCTAAAACTAGAAAAGAATGAAAGCCCTTACAGTGACACTGTGCTTTGGAAGACATAAACTGATAACCTTCTATAGTCAAAGCTGTATGACTGGAGCATATATATATATATATATGATTGTATGTATAAGTGTTAGGATTAGAGGTGAGCATTTGCAGCACATTATCCCTGAGTGTTATGGCTGGGTCTAACAAACATAACGTTTTTATGCTACCTTTCTTGTGCCTAGTGTGCTTGTTGTGCAGTAGGATCCTGCTTGATAGGGACAATATTTAGTTCTTGAGCATCAGGTAGTCTTATACTTGTAGCTGTTTGGTCTCTGGAGTAAACTAAGACTTAATTTAATATGCAGTTGTGTAGCTTTTGAATTAATTTGGTTGCTTTCTTTAACTTATTCTAATTGTAGAACAGTGAAAACTTCTCACTTGTAAGATGAAATCTTTTACAGTAGCAGCGTAGCATATAGCAGTAGCATATAGCAGTAGCCTATTTTATGGTTTGTGCAATGAGTTTGGATCCATAAGTTCCTCTCAAGTTTTAGCACCCTGGGTTAGATCTCTGAAACGGGGAGGAAAGGCAGGAGGGTATTGGGAGCACTTGGCTAACGGAGGCAGCTCATCTGAATCGCCTGCTGGGGAACTCTGCTGGCAGCAGAAGCCTTTAAAGTAAATAAATAAGTAAAGGCAACCTCCTAACTTGCATTTATCTGGTTAATTAAGGTACCCCAGATGAGTTGTGTGAATAGGGCCCTGCCCTGCTGCCTGCCTGTTCTGCCCGGCTCCTTGCATCCTGTTGGCTCCGTGATGGTGCAGGTAGTGGTTCCCTGCCTAGTCCTTGGTCCAGTATTCACATTACTGGATTATTAACCTATCCCCTATGCATATTGGCTTAACCGGTGGAAAAGAGGTGAGACATTTTCAAGGTTTTTTTTTTTTTTATTCTGAGCTGTTTGACCCCTGCAGTATGGTGACTTTCTCCTTTTAAGGTATTGAAGCCCATATGTGACAGCTGCTGATGTTCACCCTTGCTATAAACACTGAAGGAAGGCCGTAGTGTGAAATATTTGACATCTAGTAAATGATTGGGAGCTTTGCATAGACTTCAACGTGTCCAGCATTCCCCTGTATGTTTTGGCTTCTTAAGCAGTTCAATCTGTTCATCTCTTCCTCTTAAAAATGTTTTCCTTTCTCTCTTAACCCCCCACCCATAGTTATCCGTGAGACTGAAAGCTCTGATTTACTCGACTGGCTCTGGAGCGGGGATTTCTTGCGTGTTTGGAAAACACTTTGGCAGAAAGGGCCCAGCTCTAATATTAGACACGTGCCCGTACCTGGGTCGTCCTCTTTTG
Organism: Nothoprocta pentlandii; assembly: GCA_013398315.1. Taxonomy (NCBI): domain Eukaryota; kingdom Metazoa; phylum Chordata; class Aves; order Tinamiformes; family Tinamidae; genus Nothoprocta; species Nothoprocta pentlandii. The sequence goes on from VZSG01000035.1 coordinate 2,178,404, forward strand.
GAGCGAGGACGATCCTTGCTGGGAGGAATTTTTAGATGCCGTGTAGACTGTGGGCAAAGCTGCCGACCTGAGCCGTGTGCCTTGGTTTTCTCGGGAAAAACTTGAGGGAAATCATTGCTGAGCTGAGCATGAACGTTCAAACGCCCTCACGTTCCCGATGGTTCAAATAATTCCTCCTTGCGGAACATCAACCAATGCTCAGCTCAGCTCTGCCTCAGTTTCTCTTGTTTGTCCCTTCTAGCCACTTTCCTGTCCCCAAAAGCAGTTAACTAGTTCTCAACGTGCCTCAATTTAATCTGACTCCATCACCAAATATAATGTTTATGTGGCTATATCCATTTTTGATCCTGTTGGATATTACGCTTAATTCAAATGTACTGGATATTTAAATTGCTGGTTAGAAATTGTTTAGGTCACTTCAAGTAGCTTTGAAAGAGCGCTGCTGTCAGGGCCTCCCTGCTGCCCAGGGGAAATGGAGTGGATTCTGAATTATCGAGTCTTAAGAGGAGTTTAAGATTGAAGCTTCCCCCTTTTCATCTTTATTTTTGTGAGGAGAAAATAGGAATAGTGTGTTCATAACAAGGAGGACGTCAGAAGAAAAGAAGTTCAGCAGGGAGAAAGTGTCGCAGAGATATCAAATGTTTCTGTGGATAATAACTAGATTCATAAACGTTCCATATTTGACCTTAAAAAAAGTCATCCTCAGGAGGCTTTGATTTTCTTTTTCAACTTGTTTTTCATCATTTAATATAAACTTCGGGGTATGTTGGTTAGAAAAGATAGCCTAGACCAATAAAATGCGTGCCTTGACCCTGAATTGTAAATTAGTGGTGATGTCTTTTGAATGAGTTGCTTAATTTTGTTCTTTTGGTATTCCACAAAAGAGAAAATTTGGGGGAGAGGGTTGTTTTCTTTACAAATTTTGATTTCTAGTTTTACTTTTAGTTCATTTGATAAATACTTGGCCAATGCAATAACTTTAATAATCATGAACTTTTTTTTTGTTCTTCTGATTCTATTTTAGGTGAATATAAACAGGCATATGAAATAAGGGTGAAATTAATAAACATAGAGGGATTTTTTTGTTAAACACTGGGTTCAGGATTCATGTGAAAAAGACTTTGTCTGATCCAATTCCAGAGAGCTTTTGTTAAGAGCGATGATCTTAAAATATTTTAATACCTCAGTGTCAGACATGATGAAACCTTTTTGGTTTTAGAGGGACAATGATATAGTCAGTCTGTCTGTGCTGTTTCTGTCCCATTTTGAAAATGGTTTGAGTTTCACTCAGATCTCCTTGATCTAAGTTGATAGCGTTTTATAAGTCAGCATGAAAGAAAAGAGCCATGTTCTCATTTAGAGTGTTACTCATGTGTTGGTGCATTGGGCTTTTATCAGAATTAAGCAACCCTCTGTTTACTAAGCAATGTTGGAGCAAATCAATGACATTTTTTATCACATAATCCAAGTTAACTTGCACTGATAGCTCCATAAATGGGTGAGAGTTGTTCGCTAAGTTGTTAGGTTGTTAGTGACCTAAAACTTAGGTATCAGTTGAAGTTCCTTTTTAACCCAAAGCACTAACATTATAATGTCTTACACCTTCCCGCTTTTGTGAGGTAGAATTATAGAAACTCTTTATTTCTTGCAAATAAATTAATGTGTTGGGTGCAGTCCTGGGCAGGCTGGGGTTTGCAGTAGAGAAAGTGGGGTTGAAGTTAAGTCTAACCTGAAACGCTGCCTTCCCACAGCTAGTAGAGCTCTGAGCTCTGGCGAAATGTTGTTTTCCTGCTCAGCTCCTTGTAGATAAGGGTTGGCTGGGAAGTTGTGTGGAGGAAGTGTGAAACGCGGGGGTTACCTCCTCAGCTCTAGGAAGCTGCTGTGTGCTGAAGGAGAATTGGAGAGAACAGGGTAAAAGGGAAATGATTGCAGGGAGAGTGATTTATTTATTTTTTTTCCCTTAAACATTAGGTTCAAGATGTAGGCCACATCTGTGATCATGTTTTTGAGAAATGAGTCCATATTCAATGGATTCTCTGCCAGCAGCATCTGGTTGCACTTTGTGTACGTGTTTTCTTAAAGAAAGCAGCCACATGACACAACCCCGTTGGATAGAAGCGATGGTTTGGAGCAGTCTGTTTGTTTATGTAGCACCGCAAGAGAGAATACGTCCTAGGAAAACAGCTTACCTGCTTGGAAAAGGTGAGCAAAGGATGCCTGTGTTTCAGGGCGGACAACCTGGGGCACGCTGTGGGTCCAAGCCTTGCTCAAGGGGCGCCTAAGATCAGGAGGTGAGCTCAGGAGCAATGCAGGCCGCCCAGGGCCAGACCTAGAAGGGTCTCCACACGTTAGACCCCCTTGCTGCAGTGAATTGCTCCATGGCAGCTGCTGGGTATCACAGTGGTGCAGCATGGATCGTGATTGTAGAGCCTTTGAAAAGGAGACCAAGTTAGTTGGACCTTTTGGTGTAGATAAAACTGTAGGGAAGCTACAGGGGCTCAGCAGGGCTTTGTGCTTCGCTGCTCTTGCCTCCGTTTCCATATAGACCCTCAGACTGTGGCTTTGGTTGAGTCGAAACGTGAGCTCTTGTTGGGGCTTTTTATGCCTCTAAGACCTCGTGTGCCAGTGAGAGACTGGCTGTGGGGTGCTGGGAGGGAGGCTAATGCCATCTGCCATCAAAGCCTGTCTCTTCCCAGAGCATCAAACACAGAGAAAATAATTCCCTCCCATAACTTGTTTTTTGACTCTGGCATAAGAATGACTCTGAGCTCGAATGGATTTTTGTTGCCATGCTTGAACGAAACAGGACTATTATTAGACCTATTAAAATTAGGCAGCCTAATTACCAGAGCTAAACATGACTTAATTACATAATATAATTCACTGAGTACCTATTACCTTGAACATGCGAGACTAAAAGGTTTTTAGCCAAATACCAGCGTTTGCTGGGGAGGATGACCCTTCAAAGGCTTCGGGACTGCGTCCAGCTGGCAGATTGGCCTTACTGAGCAGATGTCGCTGGCCTCTCGAAAGCTGATCTGTGCTGCTGGCTGTATTAATTCTTAACTTTAATATTGATCTGTGGGTCCAAATAAAAGCAAGTCTCTTGGGAAAGTGGCCTAACAGAGCAGGTTCTTTTGGTCTTTTCCCGATTTGTTTAGTGTATTTTGATAGCTCTAATGTCCAATTTAGCAATTTGTTGTTGGTACGTACGTGTGTCTGACTGTCTCTTGGCTTCTTGTTCCATTCCTCTTGATTCCAAGAACATCTGAATGCCCAGGAATCACGTTCCTGGCTCTTCTGTAGACAGCTCCAGCAAATATCACCTGTTCCCAGGAAGCAAGTGGGAACGCTGGAGAAACATCCATCCCAGTTTTGTGGAAGCACCCATAGTCACAAAGCAACTGGCTTGCGTTTATCTGGAAGGTCTCTTTTCTGAGGATATATAATTCCATAAGCAAAAGAAGCTTGAGGTTTGCGAGGCAGTGAATTTTCTTTTAATAAGACAGAAACAGATGGCGTTGAAGAAACAATTGAAAATTTGTGCTGATGGACTTTGGTTTCTCCTGGGACCTAACTTACATTGGCAAAAGATGTGCAATAGTAAATTGAGATGAATATAGTCTTAAATTGAAATCACAAATGACATCTTTTTGTCTTATTCAGTTTGGAGAAGTTCAGTCAGATTTTCGTGTGTACAGAAAGTATTTGTCAGCCACCTTTTAATGTATTATTTTAAGCTAGCTGAAACACAGATTTCATTTCCTTGCACTCAATATTATCTTACACTTGTACTCTATACAAATTTGAGAGGAAAACTGAAATGCTTTGGGAGTATGGGAGAAAGAACCTCGTGTGCAGGAGCTGGCGTGTTGCAAACCTGGTTAAGTATGTACTGAAACCAGATGTTTGCGAGGTTTTTGTGTGCATGTTAATCTTTCTCTCTCTGTTATATTATTATTTTGTAAAAGCATTTGAAAGTCCCGAGCTGTAAAGTGCATTTGCTGGTTCTTTGCACTCCTTGGTCGCTGCGGCCGCTCTCTCGTGCCGCTGGTTTGGTCGTTTCTCCGACCCAAGCACTTGCTGCCCCAAAAACTGCATTCAGACTGAGACCACCCCATGGTCGGTGAATAGAGTCAGGGCAATGTGTATGTTTTCATTTAGTATAAACATTTTGAACTTAATGACTTCCTGTTTCTAAGGATGAGAATAATCTGGTTTAAAAAGGGGGGGGGGGATGTTGTAACAGGAAACTTTGGGACATGACACAGCTTTGCTAGGAAGCCTCTCTGCTGATGCTCAGCAGACACCTTTCCGGGGAGAACGCTTGTGACCTGTTAGGATTTTGAAGCTTATGATTCCTAATGGAATTTTCCAACAATGTGTTTTGCATATGAAGACTCCGATTTCTGCATTTTGTGGAATAGAAATGGAAGAAGCAAGAAGACAACATAAGGGCAAGGAGAGGATGGCATGGAAGATGGCAAGGGGAAGGTATTTAAGGTGATGTGTTCACTGTGGAAACTGCTGGCCTGTGTTTCGTGAGTAAAGGAAATAAAACAGCAGGGCTGCAAAATGCCACGTTCTCTATAGCATCACGTGGCTCTCAATGCATGTTATTTCCAATGCGTATGTTAATCTACCATGCAGTTAGAAGCTTCAGAATTTAGCTTGTTAATAGTATTTAATACTTCCCTAGAGAACATATCACCAACTTATTTAAAATCTTCCATGGATGGAATACCTGTTTAGCTCAGTAACGAGTCTTTGTTCACGTTTTAACCTAGTCTGTATAGGTGCATATTACTATAAAATAGTAAAAAGGAGAACTAAGATAAAAACATTGGCATTAGAACAGAAGCATTTACGAATACTCAATAGCTGGACTCTAGTTAAGGATGTGACTTAATCCTTGTATCCTTGTTTGATCTTTTCAGTAACTGATGCACGAGAGCACCTAGTGATGCAGCAGATGTTTGTGGCAGTGTTTGAAAGCAGCATCTAAAAGTGACTGTGTATTTGTTTTGTCTTTTGAATTTAGCCATTTTAACAGTGGAAACGGGTGATTTGGAAATGTCAGTAAGAATAAAGTCATTGAAATACAGATCCAGAGGAACCCATATGCTTTGATAGAAATGTTTTATTCTATACCTGGACTTGGTAAATTGTGGTCCATCTCCCAGAATCTTATATCACCATGTTTTTATGAAGTGTTCGCTGCTTAATCAATGCATATTATTGCATAATTCTTGTTGAAGGGATCAAGTGTTTATAACAAATCCTAGTAGCAGAAGTTGAGAATCCCGTTAGAAAGGAGCTCACTGGCAGGTGAGGACAAGGTTTGCACCGTTGTTTTTTACATTTGCAATATTTGGGAGAGTGGATCTAACCAGGCTTCACCCCCTAATTCCTCCTGGAAGAATATACAATACTATATCTCATTGTTTTGCTACTCTAAAGGAATAACCTTTAGATTTGTGGCTGGTAGGGAAAGTGCAGACTTCTTTTGTTGTCACTTGTAGCCATCTTCTTGAGTTCTTGTAGAGAAGAAGCACAGCAGTTACCTAAGTTTGTACTCGTCTAACTGCCCCTTGAGTATCTTTGCAATGTTTGTTTTTGTAGGAGGAAAAATGATCCCTTCCCAGAAGGGGTCTGCTGGAAGTGTGCTGCAGAGGCCTGTAGAAGTGAGTCAGCTTGACTAGGTTGTAAATAATGTTCTGTCTCTTAACTGAATACTTAAAAAAAAAAATCAGCAGGGGAAAAAAAAGCTGCTTATGTTTTTGTACCCCAATAATTTACTTTTCTGAGTGCTTGACATGTTAAATTGCAATCTTTGTATCAACATGGAGTTGGGATTATGGGACTTGGACAGCAATATGTGTATTGTGAAATTAATTCTCTTCCTGAATCTAAACATAAGAGTTTCCTTTTGCTTTTGGTGGCAGAATGAATTGGACTCCTTGAGCAATCTTGGAAAAAATGCGGTTCAGGCATTCATCAAAATAGGGATTTGTCTTCAAACACGAGTAAATTTGGGTTCTTGTTTGTATGTGGTGTAAACTGACCATGCTATGTATGAGTGTGAATGATGCTGATGGATGTTGGTTGGATTGATTGCAGATCTGTGGTAAATGACAAACAAGAAGTGCCCCAGAGACTCTTAACAGCTTGTGCAACCAAACCTGCCAGAGCTGATTTAAAGGATTTCCATCATCTTTGGGTTCACCTTGGTGATATCAGCCAGATACCAGGAGTATTGGCATTGGGCTGACCACTAAATCTAGTCCAAATATCACTCAGTTAAGAAGTTATGCATTTCTTTTTCTGCATCGTATAGTATTCCTTCTACCCTCAAATTAATGTAATTTCAGCATGAAATTCAGTATTATTGGCTTACCTGTAGAGTGGCAAAAGTTCTTAGAAACCAAAGCGTGAGCTCACTGACGTGGAGCAGTGAAGATCCACATGCTGGTTGCATCTATAGCTGCACTAGCTACTTTCACCAGGCAAGCACTGAAGCTTTTAGTTGTGTTTTTCCAAATGATACCGTAGACCTCTTGAGTTGTGGAACTGCCTCGTTAAAGCTGAACTGCCACTTGCAGACTGTGTCTTCAAACGTGTTTGAACGCTAGCAGGAATCTTGCCTCGCATCCTAGGAATGGACTGGAGGACTTTTTCCAGCGCCAGAAGCGGAAAGGGAGGTAGCTGCTTGTGCTGTGCCCCGTGCATCTGAGCTGGACGTTCTCATCTCGTGTGAGGAGCCCCCCGGTTCAGTTTCAGCCCTTTCTTGCCACCCTGTTTCTTTGGTGTTTCCTAGGTAAGATACAGTCTGAGATGAAGAGTACCCAACCTGCTGACGTTGCTGTGGTGCTCGCTAGGAACTCGTTCCCGTCACTGAAGTTAGAACTGAGCTCTGGATGTTTCTTTCATCCTCTCCCCAGTGGTCACTGACCTGTCACCACAGGAGCTGTCATCAGAGCAGCCTTTCCTAATGGACATTTTTAGAGCAAAAAAAACCATATGCTTTTCTTGAAGAGCAGTGATTCAACAAGCAGAGTATTGTTGCTTTTCATGTTTCTAATTTGTCAATAAATGACAGGGTTTTTATACTCGAGGAAATACTGTTGTTGACCTCTCTTGGAATTTCTCATAGGACACATTCTATAAGAAAAAGCTTTGGAACTCAGCAGGAAAAAATGCTGGATGTGTAGCCCTTTGAGGCAAGAGTATCTTAAATGTGTTCTTGCCAAAGATGAGATCAAAATTTCTTGACGTCTTCACATTTTGTGTACAACAAAACCCATCGTTCTCATTTACATTCAGACTGATGCATGTGGCAAATCATAGTCTGGATTATTCAGTGTGCATAATTAAAGGTACTTGATTTTTTTTTTATTCTGAGTATTTTTGCAGTGGTGTTTGAATTAGAAATAATACTTAAGCAGTACATTTTAATACAGACTTATGTAACTGAACTGGGAGGTTGGTCAGAAGCTTTTGTGCCTGAGGTAGATTCCATTGATTTATGGATCTAGATGGGTACTGAAATGCCTGGGAATAGTACCCAGAAATAATGTCCCAGTGTGCAGTAGCATCTGCAGGATTTGGGATCTGAACTGTAATCCCAGGCACAATGTTGCTCTTCAGGCAGCTGCTTTTGCAGATTCTTAACTCTGATATTTCAAGGTGTATTGTGATTTTTTTCCTTTTGAAAACTAGACAGTTGTGCAAAAATACTCCTGTTCCTCCTCATAGCAACACCATATGTATACAAAACAAGAAGCTGGAATAGGATCTGATGGAGTCTCTCTGGAGTTGAAATTAGTTTCACTCTAATGCCTTTATTGAAACCACTTTGGAAGGATTTTTTTTTTCCTCTGAATTCACTAGTCACTTCTTGAATTGAAACAAGACCTGGACTTATTTTGCAATATGAATTCAGGATAATGATTTTTATTTTTCTTTAAGCCCTGTGCACACTGAGGAGAAACCGTCTCGCTGCAGAGCAGGAGTATCACATAACAGCCCCCCTTCAGCCTCCTGCAGATCTGTATGCACATGCAGCAACTATTGTTAAGTAACAGACTATATGGGTGGTAGATAGAAAGAATGTTTCATTTTAAAGTTTTGGAAGTGAACCACATACCTCTTCAGTTTTAAATTCTCTAAAGAATTCTGATTATTTTTGCCTGGAGGACCTCATTCCATGCTCTTTCCTAACATTGCTGCACTTTGGAACTATCTTTACCACCGCTGTCTTTTTCTTCCAAGCGAATTTAGACCTCCGGGATCCCTAGCGAGAGGCCGGGACTCCACACACAGGGCAGGGAGAGGCGGCTGCTCCCCGGGAGCATCCGAGGAGCCGTCAGCTGCCGGACACCCTTTCCCTGGCATTCCCGATGTGGGACACAGGCAGGACAAGGGAAGGTAACTTGGGGGAACGCGCTTGGGGCTCCCAGCTTGGAGCTCCCTCCTGAAAATCCAGACCTTGGAGTTTTCAGAAGGGAATATTTTCCGCCTTATTGCTTAAAACTTTGTTTTTCTCCTGAAAAAAGGCAGCTGCAATATATGCCTTTGAACACAGTGGGTTGATGGGTGTTGAGCTGGTGCTGCTGGCAGTTCCGGGTTCCGCGTCATGCCTGGATGAAGTTTTCCTGCTGGGAAGCAGGGTCGGGGAGGAGGGGGACGCGCAGACCCGTGTGCTCTCCCTCAGCCCCTCGCTTTGCCGCGAATACGCGGCCGTTGCTCGCAGCGAGGTGCCGGCCCCGCGGCTTGCAGCGCTTGCTCGGGATGTTTGAGATCCAATTCCTTAATCGGCCCGGCGGGGTTTGGTTTCTTTTGCCTTCTGCAGCTGAGCTTGTGCTTCCTATGGAAGCAGTGCAAAACCAGAAGCTGTGCTCCCTCAGATGCTGTCGCGTTTCCTTAGACATTAGCTTAATGCCACAGCTGTGGATGGGGAGATGGTCGCTTTGCATTCTCCCCGTCACAGAGGGAGAGATGTCAGAACTAACTGGTGTAGCAATTGCAATGTATATTGACCATCAGTGCTTTGCTGGCATCACAGTGAATCTTCTCATGCAGTGAATTTTCTCTTATTGACAGTTTTCTGACTCAGATTTTTGAGAAAATGGAGCAGATGAAGCTGTGATCACTCATTCATTTGATTAAGCTGTGAGGAGTTGTCATTGCTTGAGGTGAAACTTATTTTTTGTACTGTCCATGAACCGTCAGCTTGTGTCTCAAGAAAGGACATGTAGTTGCCAAATTGATTATTGTCCGTGTCTAACAACTAAAAGACAATTCTACAGAAAAAATGAACAGCTTGAAATCATAATCTAACAAAAAATAAAGCCCTTGTTAGTGGAGATGTTGCTCAACTGGCAACAGATCTCCTGGGGATTTGTTTGTGATAAATAATAGGCCAATATTTAAGGAACTCGGTGTTCCCTCAAGCAGAGATGTGTTGCATCTTCCCTGAGCTTCAGCCACATTGGACGACAAATTCAATTTGTATTCGTAATGATGTTGCTTTGTGGGTTTTGGGGATAAGGAATAAAACTGGGAATGTTGCATTAGGACCTAGTTTCACAGCCATGAGAGAGGGCGAGTGTCACCAGGGGAAGCATCTCGGCCTCTGCTTTGTCCCCTTCCCGTGCTGGTCCAGGCCATGGGCCTTTCCAGGACACAGGGACACTGGTGCTGGCCCAAGGAGGTGCAGCACGAGCAGAAGCAGAAGGAGAAATACCCAGTTAAGCCAGCTCAAAAATGCGCTGCTGTGGCTGTTACCTTTGAGGCTCGCTAAGGCAGGGGCTCTGTGTACCTTTCTGGTCTTATCTGTATTTTATGTACCGTTCTGCTGCTGACCAGCTTTTTGAGGGCTTCCTCTTCAGTTTGATTATTTACTGTACCTGGGCAAGGTTTGCTCTTTTCCTCCTCTTCTGATACCTTATCTTTTTCTGTTCTATTCCTGTTCAGCAAACATACAACTACATGCACACTGCTCTTTACTTTCTATTCTGCATCACTTGCATGGGTGAGGATTCTGGTGTGCTACTTGGGCAGCTGTTATTCACATGGATGTGTTCATCACGTTTTTAATGCATTGTGGCCTCTTTCCTGTCCTCCTCCTGCCGTGAGGAATTCCCGTCGGGATGCAGCCTCCTGCACGCTCGGAGCCAAGCTGCTGCCCCATGGTATGTGACAAGTGCCCGACAAGTGACCAGGAAAGACCTGGCGAGCCCTGAAAGCCCATCATGCCTCAGAAGGGTTCGCTCTCCAAATTATATTGGAGGAGGCTCAACTGAAAAATAAACAAGAGCAATTAGTTCCTTTTAAACAACTCCCTACTTAGAAGGGAGGTAGTTTTCCTTTAGTACTTGACTTTTAATTTATGTCACAGTATAGTTCTACATTAGCCTTTTTCCATGATCACAGGTATTCAACTAGCTCATTAAACTGAATTAAATTTCCAAATGAATCAGGTGTGTGGCTCAAACCTTGCAAGTGCCTAATGAAAATGTTAACTGCCTATCATGTATTGCTCATAGCTTTCATTAATTTTCTCTGTACCAAAGGGACAAGCCTGGTGTTCATATTCAGATTCTGGTGCTTGTCTGCAGGAGTAGAATAAAGCTGCAAAACAGCTTCAACTGATAACCTGCAGTGGGCTGCGTTTGATAGGTAGCATGCCTTGAAGCAAAGGCTTCTGAAGCATGTACCGAAAGGGACAGATTATGTAGGAGCCCAGATAAAAGTGGATCGCTCATAAGAAAACACAGTTGGTAGGATGAAAATCGGCTCGAGCTGCTTCCCTTTCTTGAGCAGCTCGCCCTTCTTGTGCACGCTTGGCTGCTGCAAGTTGGTCTGTTTGTAGCCATGGTGTTCGGCAGGGCGTCACTGCAGGGTTATTTTGAGAAAAGGTGAAGGAACAGATGTAGAAACTCTGTGTTAGCAGCTAGGGGAGTTACCAAGGGAGGGAGAGCACTGTCAAAAGAGATACGGCTCCAAAAATAAATGCCTGTGTACCTTGTTCTGTGCATTCATCTCTGAGCTTTGTTCAGCAGTGATTCGTTCCATTTGCAAAACTGTCCCTTTTATTGGCTAAGTAAACAGCTGAATATAATTATTGCATCTGATTTACTAGACATGAGATTCAGTACTGTTCATAAGTGCCTCTGTAAATAGGAGCTGAAAATTAAGGGGAAAAGAAAGAATTCTGTTGTTAAAGAGGCAGCACTAATGAGTGGTGAATAAAGAAGTTGTATGAACTCCCAAGAGGGCATCATAATCTTCTGGGAAAACAGGAACTTAGAAGATAACCAGGCAGTCATGACAGGAAGATAGTAAGCTCGCTTTTTCCCCTTTTTTTTTCTTTTTTCTTCATGAACAAATTTAACTTTCTTCTTAGTAAAGTAAATATAATCCAGATGGCTGGAAAGTACAAGATGCTCCCAGGGGTTAGGGTGGAGGTTGGATGAATTAAGCTTTGTAGAGCTCAGAAGTGAGCAAGTGAGAAATGAAAATACAGATACAAAGCTAAATTTTTTGAGCATTGTGTAGCTGCTTTGCTGTTCTTCCTCACATTCGGGGGCGGGATGGAGCTTTTCACGATGGTGACTAAATTAAAGCATATCTTGGTGATTTTTATGAAGAGGTGTACTTTCTGTGTCAGATGAAAAGTAGGAAGAAGTGATACAAACCTTTCTGTTCGCTTTACTTTGGGCAATGCCAAAGTGATAAACATATCAGAATGATCTTCACTTCCAAAACGCAGCTTGCCTCAAAACCCAAGTGCTTCAGTACTTCAGCACCCAGAAAAAGACTTGGAAGGTCTTTATGCATCCCCATCATCATTGGGGTGTGTTTAGGCACATCTAGGTAGTCCACCTAGGGGGTCAGAGACGACAGTAGCCTTGCTTGGAAGTGCTCCAAAGCACTGTAATTAAAGTGGAATGGGAGGAAACGTTCCCATCTTTTAAAGGGAAATACGTGTGCCAGGATGGGTGCAGACTCAATGCTGCTTTACTTCTTGTCACTTTGGTTATCAAGTTTTGTGTTGTGAATTAAACCACGTGTAGCACAAAGGGCTCTCGCAGCAGCAGGAGTTTGCATGGTAAATAAAATGAAGGAGGGAAGGACCCCAGCGATGCCTGGCCGGCTGTCGTAGGGTATTTTTGGTAGAAGACCTGTTAAAAGCAAGTCTCAAAGGAAATTTGAAGGTTAATGATCTGATAGACCTACGAATTGGGTCACTCTGGTAAAACATCTCAAGTGGATATTGCAGGAGACAAGTGACAAAAAAATCCAAAAAATTATCTCTGAAACAAAATCTAGTATGGAAACGTGTCAGATCTTACTGTTACTTGATATGAAAAAACATAGAAGATTCCATATGAAATTTCCATTGTTCTTATCCATAGACCATCACAGCTACACCAGTACTGTTGCCAATGCTCAGGTATGGTTTGGACATGAAAGTCTTATTTCCAGTTTGAGACACCAAGAAAGCAGAAGTCTCCCTCCCCTGAGATGCTTCTGCTTTCTTGAACTGACAATGTTGTAGTGGGTATCTCGCATAGAACAGTGGGATGCTGTTTGAATACAGTGTCCAGAACATGGTTCTGACTTGGAATCTGTGGTGATTCCCCTTGTGCTTGGTCAGATTAAGGCTCAAAATGGTGCAACTGAAAAACAGCTTGGTGGTAAAGCAGTGTATTTGCTTCAGAGGGCTCGGAGCGCTGGTCAGAGCAGCGCTCACAGGCAGCGGGCTCGTCTAGAGCACGCGTGGCCATGGAAGGAGGACAGCGCCAAAGATGAAGCTGTCAGAGGGGTCCATAGGATTGCAGTGTATCAAACAGTGTGCAGAAAAACTCCGTGCAGAATGGGAGGCAAAGCACAGAAAGATGGAGCCACAAAGGCTAATAGCACATGGGATTTCTCGGAACCGTCAGCACTTCGGAAATTCTTAAGCAACGATGTGTTGCTGGGAGTAGGATCCTGGAAACTGCTGTGTGGGAGGGGCTGGAGTAGGCGATTTTTGGTGAGAAGCCGAGAGTGGATTTTTAAATTTATTTATTTTTTAATGCGGAGCCAGTATTACATATTGGCAAATGAAATCAGAGGACAGCAACGAGGCCTGCTACAAAGTCAGAATTAGCAGTGGACGGCTATTAGAAAATGTTATGGAGAAACAAAGATTAGGATGTGAGGTAGGCACTTGGAGACATTAAATGGCAATTGGAAAATGCCGGGTGGCATTTTGTGTTCAGATGTTTTTGAAATTGCCATTTCCCAATACTTGGATGTATTTATGTGAAGCAAGTTTAATGTGAGTAATAATGCAGTATTTAAAATTCCCTTCCTTGAAGTATTTTTAACACATAGTAAGAATTAATAATCACCACAGATACCATGCTGTAGTTTTATTCTTTACAACAGTAGATTGCCCTGAGTCTTAATAGTAGGATTTATCGGGTTACCAAGGTAAAATGCAACATTAAATGAGCCCATAAACTATAATATCAGAATGGAAGTCTGAAATGATATAATTCTAATATATATTCTAATATATAGTTAGTGCAATCAAAAACATTAAAACTCATTTAAAATCTCTTAAATGGCTTTTGTTTCATTGGCAGCATTTGTTTAAGATCAAGCTCTGTGCCGTTACTAAGGGCAAAGCTTCCACTGATAGTAGTGAAAATTCAGCTGGAGCCAGGTGGTTTTCTAGGCTCTGCTTACTAGTTTCTTGCCATTCTGAACTCGTTGTGGTGACTGCAGGCAAAAATAAAAATGATCTGTGCCTTTTAATCAAAACCAGCAAATCATTTTCATGTAGCTTGGCATTATTCTGTTCTAATTGTGGCAATGTGCGGTGGATCCCAAATACCGCTTTGCTTTACAGCCTGCATAGTTCGGCAGTCTAGACACGGAGTAGTTCTCTATGGCTTCATCAGTAAAACTAAATTGAAAAACTGTTAGTGCTTGGTTTTCTTCAGTAGGATTCTGATAGTAGTGAAGCCAAATAAGAGCTTATGAGTGCTCTTCTATATCTCAGCACAGACTTAGGTGGTTGGGCAGATGTTTTATTTTGCTGTTACAAAGGCACCTGCTGCTTGTGGTGACCGGGAGCGAACATTTGTGTATCCCGGGGACATCTTCGCCGCTGTGGCCTGCAGGCTGCCCTGCGCCCTCACGTTACCCATTTACAACACTTCCCATGAAGTTCAATCTGCAACCGTTTCCATCCCGTTTGTTGGGTGTGAAGGAGCTGCTCTTCCAGGGCTGCACTGCCTGGGAGCAGCACCGTGCCCGCTCACTGCGGAGCAGGGACACGGGGAGTCCGGCGGGCAGGGAGAAGCCTGGCAGAGTAACCAGGAGAGAGCAGCACCAGGGCTGTAAAACGTCAATACGTCCATCTTTTATCCTGAAGATGCAGGGTTTGCTCTTGTAACTCCTTGGGAGACCAAAGGCGATGCCATGCTGGCACAGATGAGGAAACACCCCCTCGTTTGGCAGTTTGAGCTGGGACTACTCCAGCCTCTTCAAGGAGTTATTGGCCTTGTGATGCTCAGGGCAGGGATGTCTGCCCATGTTGCCACGCTCATGTCCTGCCGATGCCGTCTCCAACACGGAGCCGACGTCCCGTGCCTTGGGCTCCTGTTCCTGCACTTGAGTCATCGGTTACCTAAGGAAAGGATGTCAGGAGAGAGCCTCGTTTTCCTAGTGCAAAATGCAGTGCCTCAAACCACGCTCATCTCAGACACATGGAATATGGAAGAACACATTTTATATAAAAACCTTTAAAATCTAATTGCCGGTATCATAAAGCAGGTTAGCACGGTGCTCAGTAAGGTGAGTTTCCATCAAGTGTTGAGAATGTGCTATAAAGAAAGGGAAGTTCCATGTGCATCTCTTCAAACTATCCTGTTTTTTGGGGGAAATCTGGAAGAGTCTTTCCTTAACTACCAGTGTAATAATCACTGTCATAGACCATAAACAACCTCCCACACAAGCAAATTCTTTTATTGTCTCCTTCTGACGTTAAGACATTTGTCTGTCTTCCCTCCCATCCAAGATTCTTTGCTTTTTTGGCACACTAATTACATAAAACTTTCAGCCTTTCAAGATTTGATTTGTTTTCTCTTCTGAAAATAGTGTGGTCTTCTGGGCACATTTTGCTTTTGTTCTCTTTGTGACTTGTCCCCTTGGTCTCCTTCAGCTGTAATAGAGAGAAGGAAATACAGTTGCAGCCCTGATAAAAATCTTGACCTAATTGAGCCGCAAATTAGTGATGATGGAGATTTGTCAGAGTGCTGATAACTAGAACATTTTTGCATTCCTGATACCTTTCTGAAGTCTGATATGATACTCCCTATTTTTACCGTTGGATCTTGTTCTACCGTTACTTTTAACCATACTTTATGCTCATCTCTTTCTCCCTCTTCGTCCATTTCAGGGGGCTGTCTGCCCCTTTGCTCACATCAAGCCTGCCAAGGAATACATGCTTCATTCTCCCTGGCAGAAGGAGCTCCCTCTTGGTACTTGTTAATTAGATGTCAAGAGAATTATGTCCCTCCTCAGTAAGGCTTGTCTTGCATTTCCTCTTGGGCACTGCTTGGATTGATGCTTGGTCTCCTCATCTAGAGTCTGATGGCCATTCAGAAGGTGGATCTTCAGTACCCAAAGTGCCATTGTCTATAATGATAACTACCACAAAGTGAAAAATTAGAGGGCAGTCTGTTCATTAGATCAAAGCAGGGATTTTTTTGAAGATTACAGTGGTAAACTGCAGTGGTGTTCCCCCTGCACTGTGTAAATTGAGCATCTATCTTAATTTCACTGCAGTGTTCCTTGCTAGAGCTGTCTGTCTTGCTGTTGGGGAATGTTGTAGGAGAGGACTGATGCTGAGTTAGGGAATTCTGCTCATGAGTTTCACTGGGGCTTAGGTGTCTGTGTCTGGTTGATGGATTTCCCCAAGGTACTGCTAGCACCCAACAGATCAGTGGAAAAATAGTATTAAATAATTAGACAAACAGGATCAGTCATTAAATGTAAACAAATCCTGCTTTCCTTGTTTTTCAAATACTTGGTTTGTCTTTGGAGCATTTTTTTCTGTATAGTCTCTCAGCTGCTAGTTTTTTGTTTCTTACTTTTTTTTAAGCAAAGAAACCTTGTGGCTCTAGTACTGATGGTGTGACACTTCTGTATCCTATTATATCATCTGTTTTGTATGCTGAGAGCTGAGAGTGGAAAAGATGGAAAAGATGGTTAGTTTGTCAGTTGTTTCCAATGAAGAAATCGCTGTTTGGTGGAACTGTTTGCATTCCTGTGGTCAGCGGTATAAGGAAATACCATGTTATGAAAAATTCCCAATTGTTTCCTTAAGGGTTTTCTTAGCGTTGCACAATCGTTTGATGTTTTTTCTTTTGTTTTAAATGAAAAGTTGCTAGTTCTTCACTTTGGAGTTCAGAATTGTCTTTAGTATTTACTAAAGTTTGTCTTTTTATACTCAAGGTTTGGATCAAACCAGAAGGGCAAGTTCCTAAACTATGCTGATCAACCATTATAATGGTAGTAGTTGAAGATTGTTTCCATTACAGAGGGTGTTTCTTTGGGATCTCCCAACAGTTCCTTGGCCATCCATCATTACGGTTACTCATAGTTTCTAGATGCAGCTCTAAAACACTGCTTCTCTGAACTGGAGGAGGAGAGAGCTCCAATAACCAAATAGTTTTACACTTCAATAATTCTCAAGAAGAGACGTGGTATCTTTGACAGGAAAATCTTTTCTTCCTATGGGTAAAACCCTTTCCTAACATTTAATTTGTACTTGTATTTTCAATATCCTGTTAGGATTTGTATAATATGTGTAATTTCTAACATATGCACTAATTCGGATGCATTCCAATTTTTTTTGAAGCTGCTCATATTTTGTATTTGTCTGACTGGTGCCATATCTCGAGTTAAAATCCATATCCCTTCCTAGTTGGTTCCTCCAAGAATTAGTTGTTATTTTCTTGGAGTTGAGAGCTGACGCTGGGTTGTTTGTTTACTGTGCGACTATTAAATCCTCTTCAAAATTACTTTCTTCCTCCCCCATCTTATGTTATTGGATATAATACTCCAGTTTAATGTTCACTATAGTGGCTAAGGAGCATGGCCTAAATAGGCTAAGCACAATGAAGACCCAACTGTTGGTTGGTTGCTACTCAATTTCTACCCTGTCTTGAAGAGCTGGGTGGAAGGGGAATGGGAAGATACCTACCAGTTAAGCAGAGTGAATTGGGTTGTAGCACCAACACGATTGGGGAGGTGTTTTGTTTATTTTTATAATGGGAATTTTGTATTTGGGAGGGATGAAGAGATTGTGAAGTGTGTAGGGGTGGCTCTGAGAAGAAGGGATGTGAAGGGGAGAGGAAAGAGAGCAAAAAGCTAATGACAAACAGCAGAAATACCTGCTCAAAGGTGTATGCCTTGTTTTCCATATCCTAAGGTTCCTTGTTTCAGCCGGTTCTGTTGTGGCCTCCTTTGGCCAGTAGCTGTGGAGGCTTTGGCTCCTCCAGGACTTGGTGCTGGGTGTTTGCACAGGGCCAGTGTGGCCCAGCCGAAATGAGGGGTACTGGGCTGCTTTGTGCTAGTAACCCAAGCGTGCTCAGACGGGACTAAAGGGGAACGGGACTAAATCTGCCCTAATAAACATGGACTTCTATCTTCCGTCAACCCTTGTCATTAGGAAAATTTGTCAAGAGTGGATCTATTAAGTAGAATATTAAATGTTCACGTCTGATAGTGCTATAGAAGGTCTGTAAAAACAGTAGCTACCAGCTCTTACTGTGCATTACGGCTACACTTAAAGTAACATATAAGGAACTTCCCATAGTAATCACGTTCTGTTATCTCTGGTAGTGTGAAGTAGATGAAAAATAAACTGTGCTCAGGCCAAGAATGAGTAGCCACACTGAAGTGCTTATATTATTTGCATTATGGAGTGCCTCTACTTTAAACAAGCCATTTTGATGCCAGTACATTTCCTCCCTCGTTCCCCATGCTTTGCTTTTCTAGTTGCTGCTGTAGCTTTGCAGGCCCTTCCTGGGAGCAGTTGGCAAGACGGGAACAGTAGCAAATGTGCCCTAACCTCCCAGAGAAGAGCACCTTGCTACAGGAGTCTGCCTCTCTTAAGCCTGTGGTCCCATGAGACCTACAGGTAGTTGGAATAGGCCTGTGCCATATTCGTGCTGAATACATTGTTCATTCCTAAATACAGGCATACAGAAAATATTTCTGTATTTATTGCCACATGCATTTTTCAAGCGAGTGAGAGAAAGACTTTCTGACAAAGCAATGCTGGGAAAACACACTGAGCATATATGTAATAATAGCTCTTTTTATTTCAGCTATCACGTTTTTTTCATTTGGTTTTAAGTATCTTGCAAAAGTAGTGTATCTTCAATACACTTTGTACAATCCCACTTATTTTTTGTGCGCTTTTTTCAGAAGTTTGTTCTTTAGGGTTAAAATTTAGAGATCATGAAATAATCCAGGCTTTAGTAGCGATGGGGAAGTAGCAGAGACTGATGAAGCATTTGCAGTACAATAAACTAAGGTCATCCAAAAAATACTGCTTGACAATCTGCTATGGAAGAGTCCTGGAACAGTAACAAGAAAGAACTGGTGCTTGAAATACATTTACAACCATAAGGACAAAAATGAGTTAACAATCTATGCCCAGTTACCAACTCATCTTAGTATTTTCACCATGCATAAAATGTCTGCTGGGCAGGTATAGATTTCTTCTACTGACGTGCTTGGTATGCCTGTATAAAACTGTGGAGCCTCTTCCCTCTCCTTCCTAAAAATAACTGTTTTTCCTCAGAATTTTGAGAGGGGAGAGGAGGAGAGGGGAAAGGATGGGAATACATCGGGGTGGTTTTGGTTGAAGGGCTACGCAGGGGAAGACAAGGGATACAGAAGCACGCAGCCGTGTTATTTATTTATTCACTTTACTCGCAAGACCAAACATGAAGCACGAGGAGCACTCGCTGCCTTTGAGTTGTCTACAAGGGCCAAAGAGAGGCGGTTGTTTCCCCCTGGACTTTGCTCGGCAGCCGTTACCACGAGGACGAACTTCAAAGCGGGATCGCGGCCCGCGCCCGCGGAGCGCCGCAGGCCATGGGCCCCTCGCGATGCTGCCTCCACTGGGCCGCGGCCGGCCCCGCGGCCGCTCCGGGAATTTTCTGCCCTCGGATCTGAGCGGATCGGCTCCATTTCGCTTTCTGCTCCGTCACCTGCCCTGGATTAGGCAAAATGGCCTCGTTCCAAACCCAGGCGTTCACCACCTGGCTCTTCAATTGGGCTTCCCTTCTAGGTTATTCATTGCAAATAATGTTTTATATGCAGTCAAAGTAAAATGTAGGAAATAGAGTAAAATTCAGGAAATATTATGGACAAAAAAGCTTCTTGAACTCCTTTTTAATAGTCTTAATGTTTCCTTAATTTTAAGTATACGGTATATTAGAGCAACATTGAAGTGCAGGAGTCAGTGACCTCTCTCTTCTTCATTGCAGGTCAACTGCATTAATAGAGCACGAAGAGCTGTGGAAAAAATCAAGGTACTTAAACATTTTATCATCTGAATTCTTGGCTGGGTTCATGATTTTAATGGGGGAGGTGATGGGGAAGATGACAGTTGCAAGTTGCTACTTTAAAGTGGCTTTATTAGTGTATATGTTTGTGCTTTTTAATCTTATATAAAGAAACACTTGCAGGGAGAAATTGCACATCAGCTTGGATTGCGTGCAAGAATCTAAACAAAATTGCTTAGTGTTGGCTCTAAATATGGGGCTTTGTTTGTGTAGGGATATCAAGATACTCGATAAAATCTAACTGCACTGAGATGAATGTTACTTATTTTTTCAAATGAGTGAGCTAACTGATAATCAGTATCATCAGACATGAGTGAATCTACTGCTTGCGGTTTTGATGTTCATTACAGTAAGTTACAATTCAGCATATCATGTACGTACTACATGGCAGATTCCTAAAGATGCGAAAGGAGGCATCTAAAGTCACCAAAACTTGTGTAGTAGCCTATATTTTAGATGTACAGAACTATTAATTTTTCATATTCTTCTGACTATGGTGTTATCCTGGTGTGTATGTAGGATAATCTTATACTGTGGTCTTAATTAGCAGCAAATATTCTTGCAGTGCTTTAACCATTTTAGTGCCTCTTCTTAGCTATCTATTTTGTCTACTGCCATTTTCTACAGTTTTCTGATACTTGATTAAAATAAGACAAAGTGTTTTGAGTGTCACTCATGTTCTCATGGCTGATATGGTAATGATGGTAGAACTGTTTTAAAATAATAATCTTTCAAAGACCTTGACAGCATTCTAGTCTTAAACTTTTTTTCCCCTCTCTTTCTCTGTTTTTGTGTACATCTCAATTTGTGATTGGAGGGAGGGGGGAAATGTGTGCTTTCCTTCTAAATGGAGTCTCCAGAATATGAAGCTTTCTAGTTTACTTCTGATAAAAATGAAATGTGTCTCTCTTTTTGACCTGCTAGTGGATACTCGTGCTTAAATTGCAGTCAGCACAAAACTTCTCAAGGTAGTTGTTTGCACAGAATCAGAAATACAGGAGAGACGTTGTGTCCCAGAGGAAAACAGCAATATCAAGTGATTCATCCATAAGCAGAGTAATTACAGAGCTATTTGACTCTGCTTTAAGATCCTTCATGCAGTCTCTTCCACCTTTACATTCAAGCCTTCTGTCATGCTTGAGGTGTCTAAAATGCAGGTCGTTTTCCTGGGCACTCAGGAGACTGTCTGCTGAACACGGAGCCCCAGCGCGCGCTCTCCTCCCTGCCGCCGTGCACTGACCTCTCCCACAGACTCCCGGTAAGATGAGAAGCCAGCGAAAAAGCATAAGAAGGATTCATGCAGCCGGGGAAAAAAAAAAAAAAAAAAAAAAAAAAAAAAAAAAAAAAAAAAAAAAAAAAAAAAAAAAAAAAAAAAAAAAGATAGAAGTGAATCCCAAACCTTTCATGTGGTTCTTCCGCTGCTGAAGGAGAGGCTTCTATCTCTTTGCCCAATTTAGACAAGAGATTTTGCTCCAGACATTTTCTTGCCCCTGACTGTGCAAAACCTGTCAGATCCTTTCCCTGACACTTTCTCCCCTGTCAGTCCCTCAAAAAGACTTCAAAAGAGATTTTCCCTATTGCAAAAGGAACCAGACATGGTCTTTCTTATTCACCCTGTATTTGAAGCATTGATAAGTAACATGTGGCTGACTCCAAACTGCAAACTTTTCCA
>VZSG01000035.1:2200803-2240545 GCA_013398315.1 Nothoprocta pentlandii
CTACTCTAAAATAAAGACAGGTGGACAGCATTATCCATAGCTGTTTAACCTGAATAATAAAAATCCTCTGTTAAGGATTAACTATTTGGCTAGTGCTGTTCCCAGTCTGTTTTCCTGTCCCATGTGCCTCATGTAGTGACCTTGAGCTGTTGTTGCAGTAGTGGAGGAACTGCCAGAGCCTCTTCCTGAAGCCTAAACAGAGGCTCGCTGCTGCGATACCATTTTAAGCATGCACTTGAGAGCCTTTTCTCTTCAGTATCTCAAAGCTTAGGTCTCCTTTTCTACCAGCCCTTGGCCTCCCAGGCCCATAAGGTTGAATTCCGATTAATATTGACTCAAAACCAATTTAAGCACACTCCTCCCTGCACTCGAGCAATGGAAAATACTTGAGAAGTGCTTAATCCTGACACGTGCAAAAATGAAACGCACGTAATGCCCTTCCCTTCCATCCCCGCTAGCTGAGCGGAGCCGTGGAGGGTCTCAGGGGCCCAAGGCACTGCTGTTGAAGGGGGAGCTCGGGGGGCACCCATGGGCTCCCTTGTTCTAGTCGCTCCTTCCACGGTGTGGGTGGGTGTCTGTGTTGCCAGCATGGGATAGCTGTGTCTGTGTCTCCAACGGCTGCCTCCAGCCAGTGCTTGCCACAAGAAGCCAATCCTGCTAACAAACATGAAATTAAAACCACAACTGAGCTCATGCACATTCCATAAAATAACATGGAAGTGCAACATCTAATTCTCTACATTTGGGTGTGCACGCGCACGATCGCTCGCTCTTTTTGTTTTATTTCTTAGTATGAAAAAATTTTGTACAGAAAAGTCTGGGTCTTTGCCTTAATCTTCTCACTAAATATTTGAACTTGTACATGGAAGGGTTTTTTAACTGTATTTTAACTCTATTGCTGCATTTTTCTCATTTAATGTTGAGGAAGGGGAAAAAATATATACTTATAGTGTGAAGACAGTTGTGTTTTTCCATGCTTCTCTGGAACCTGAGCACTTTACCTATTGAGTGTCTTTCCTGTTCATACCAAGAACCTTTCTGGAATTTGGCTTCTACTTGCTTGACTGGCTGCAACCATATCCTTTCAGTGGACAAGAAAACGTACCCTGCACGTCTGCACTTCACATGCATCTCCCCACCCGCCCGGCTCTCTGCTGGTGGTGACACTCACAGGCCAAGCTGAACTTTTACTGGGGCCACTTGCATCAAAGCATTGGAGCTCTGCCCGGATACTTGTAAGCAAACAAAATACAAAGCAGCACATATATTGTGCAAAGCAAAGTCATCAAAGAGGATTAAAAAAAAAAAAAAAAAAGAAAAAAAAAGTAGGAAAGGCAGATCTGGTTCACAGTTGCTGCCTTTCTCTTAAAAAAACACCTGCTTTGGGTGTAGCTCTTGTTGCTTAACACATATGAAAAGTTTTTCTTTGGAAAAAGGGTGCTTTCTGAGAAGATTCCCATGACAAAATAGAACATGGTCCTTCACATGTGAAGCACCAAGCTGACGACTGCTTCATCTCGAGAGAGAGAGTTGAGAGAGCCGAGGTTCCCTGCAGGGATCAGGCCGGGCCTTGTCACTTGCATCACTTCACAGTGCAGAACTGCACGGGTGGAAACTAATGCTGAAAGCTTCTACAGTAAAACAGGGAAGCAGTCGTGCTAGGATCCTTCTAGGATCACGGCTTTTGTGGCCCATAGTTGTAAGGAAGACTTAACCATCTTGATGTTGTCTTTGAAAGAGTTAATAGGATGCCTGAAACTAGCATCCGTCGGGGTTTTTTTTCTGATGCATTTTGAATTCTAGTGTTTATGAGAAACTTCTGAAGATAAAAATTTTCCATTGCAGACTTAGGTGAAGGATATTCTTTCCCAGGAAAGGGAAGGAAGGAAAAGGAAGGCTTTCCCAGCCTGTGTATCTCTGGAAGACATTTTTGCTCATTGTGTTTAAATCCTGAATCACTGATAGATATTGGCCTCTTTTTTCCCCTTCTTTTTTTTGCCCCCTCCTCCTGCTGCCAGTGTCTGGAAAGTGTTGAAGGGTGTTAGATTGCTCTTCCCTGCTTCCCCATTCTTTCCTATCCCCTATCGGGGAAGCAGCTTTCTGGCAGCGGATACGTTTCTATATCGCGTTCCCTGGCGGATTCCTGGGACTGCAACATTAATGCAAAGTTTCTGGTTGCAGCCGGGGTCAGGAGAGCTTGGCCAGTGTCTCGAGCAGGAATTCAAGGGGTGCAAGCGTTGCCGAGGGGGGAGGAGAAGAGGGTGGCAATGGGGGGGTTCAGCAAGCACAAAACGTGTCAATTTTCAGCTTTTTTAGTCCACACTTGACAGTCTTTTAAAAGTTATACCTGTTGTGGTGAGTGAGAATTAATGAACAGCGGCTCCCAGGCATGCAGGGGGTGATTTAATTATTCAGCTGTTTGTGATGGGCTGATCCAATTTTCATCTCATTCTACATGGTGCTGGAGTTAATGCTGCAAATGCCAATTCTGAGCTGTGAACTAGCATATATTAAATCCATAGACTTGTAACTGTAAGAAAATATAAAAGATTTAGTTGAAATGTGCCTTTTAAAAGGCATGATTACTCCATTTTGCTAGCCTTATAAAAATTATTATTAACTATTAACTGAATTCATTCAAATCTGTAAACTAATCTCTACCACACAGTACTGATTTTAAAATAGTTCCTGAGTTCAGGAGTTAATCTCCCCATCAGATTTCTCAAAAATACCATTTTTTTGTGAACTTCAAAAAATAAATGTAGCTAAATATGTGTCAGGTCATTGCTCTTACTTTATGGTGGAGGTTGTTTTTTCAACCCACTCGGATTTGGCTCTGTTCGTTTGTAGGGTGAGTGTGGTGAACGAAGAATAATGGTTTCAAAATTGAACTTTTTCCAAAGTAGTGATAAGCATTTAAAACTCTCCTCTGCTATCTACTGATTTAATCTTTTGGCAACAGCCTGCTTTTAGGATATTTTTTCCCTTCACACACTGAGCTGTTTTTAGTAATGATGGCCACCCTACCAAGTGTTGTTATTTAGAAAAGTCAGTTTAATAAACATGCAGTTTTATGTATTTCCCTTCTGAAGCTGGATATACTTCTTAACAGATCTATTTTATCTTTTAGGTATTTACTAACAACGCATGATTCTCAAAAATGAAAAGTTTGTCTTTAATTTGCTAAATGTGGGACTACTTTTCAGAGTTTAGTTTAGTTATGTATATTATGTCCAGGTAAAATAATGTCAGCCAAGTCACTTACAGCTGGAGTTTCCTTAATTCCAGTTTTTCTTCAGGACTTACTCGGGAAGTGTTCCCAAAGGCACAGTCTCTGCTCACTCTGTATCTGCATGGAGGACGTTCTGTACTGCAGGGTCTGCAAGTTGACAAGATTCTGGCTGGAGAGAGATGAGGAAAAATATTTCAAATGCTGAGTGGTCCTGAGCCTGACCTGCTGAGGCTTCGTACATGGGCAGGGCTGCCTGCTCGTGCTCCACTGTGGCTGCTATTACTATCACTGAAACATTAAGACAGACACGCAGCTTTTCACACCTTCAGCTTGAAGTTTATCTGCACAAACATTGGGAGTAATCTATAATTAGAGCTGCTGATTTTAAATTGTAATCATTCTTGCAACCAGTTAAGCCAGTTGACTTCCCAAATGTCACTCTTTAACTGTAAATGAAGCCCTTTGCTGTGTCCATGTTCCTTGAATTGGTGTTTATTTAACAAATTTAAAAAAATACTGTGAAAGGTAGGGTTGGAAGTATTATGAATTACTTTAGCCAGCCTGGTTGTGATACAATGCACAAGTCACTTGGATGTTTGGAGCACTAATGTGCTGCCTAGAAGGTATATAAGGAGGTAATTTCATGCCTTTTTTTAAAGCAGAAAACCTGTTTGTGCGTGTCTCAAGCTTGTAAAAGGAAGAACTTCCAGAAAATACCAGCCCCTCTCAGTACACTGGTGTATATGATTCCAGGACAGCAAAGGCGACTCCTCCCTGCCTCCCAAAAAGGCCCTTCCATAACATAAATTTTAATAATAATTACATTTGTGGGTGTGAAAGTTTCTGGTAGAGCAGAACTAGGGAACCGGACAGGACCTTCAACACCACTTTGCTGCTGCCAGCTGAAGCCTTTTCAACCTGTTTCTGACATGTATTTGTGATACCCCAAGCTATCCCAGATTTTCCAGAATTAAACCCAAAAGCGAGAGTTAGAAATGTGGGTTATTGCATTTGTTGTTTGAATCGAGTGTGGATTTGAGCATCTCAGAGAGCCAGTGCAACAGGACAGTGCAACTACCAGCAAGGCTATGTGTACTTGGTGGGTGTTCATGTCCGTGCAAAAGCAAATCCACTGCTAGTGGTTTAGCAGTTAAAAGATCTTACTGGGAGGAATATGCCTGGAAATCTTAAATATTTTCAGCCTTTCAGTTTGTTGTGAATTTTATTGCTTTAACCTGTCATTTCCAAAATGCTGCCTTTTTTTCCCCCAATAGTAACTGTGCAAAAAGCATGTACCTTCATCCAAATGGCAAAGAATCTTTTGTGAATTTCTTTGCTAATTTTAATCTCGGTAATGCTCATAAAAATGGCCCTTTCATCTTTTAAGTGAGCACAACAAATCTTAATCCACTAAGAAGGTGTTGTAAAGGAAAACATTTAATATGTCTGTGTTGTCAGTGGTAGTGTCCACGCTGGTGGAGTCAGGTGAAAATGATCACTTCAAATTACTGCTCGCAGGCAGCGTGGCAAGTGTATAGGGGCGCGGGACTAAAATGCAGCTCTGAAAATGGGGTAAGTCCGTAAGAAGCTCCCCCCACTTCCCTCCCCAAGGCCAGGAGAGCCTCTTAACAGTGAAGGAAACGGCAAAGGAAAGGAATTTGTTAGGAACCAGGAGAACATCTTTCAAAAACTGACGTTGAATCCAAACACAGAAAACCGAGAGGTGGAAAAAGGCCTCTGACAAATAAAGTTTTAAACTATAATAAACAGGCAGGAAGATATTCTGAGAAACAACTTGTTGAAGACATGAGGACCTACAATAAATCATTTCAAACGCATCAGAAATGGAGGCTTGTGGAGCTGAGAGGTGACTGAGGCATAACAGGAGTGCTCAGAGAAGATAAGCATGAAAATGAAGTGATTTGTGTTCATGTTCTCTTGTACAGGGACTTTTCTCCCCAAGTGATATTTTAAGGCCCGATCTCAAGTTGAAGTGTTGATAAAAGAGATTTCAGGGGAGGGAAGCAAAAAGTAGCAAAGTGCCTGGAGAAAATAATATTTATCCAAGAGATGTGAAGGCAAATGTACGTGAAAATGTTGGTCTGTCAGCTGCTATCTGGTGCTTCAGAGGACCTGGGGTCAGCAGCATGACGGCTGGCGAAGCTGCCTCCAATGTTCAGCCGTGTCAGGGACACGTGGTCAGCTGGGTCTCCTCTTTTCCTTCCGGAATTGAAACTACCAGTGATATTTAAAAAAAAAAAAATCCTAATTCTCTAATTAAATAGCTTTGTGGCAAATATAGTTGTTTAATAAGTAGATATGCTGTGCCACTAAGAAATAGTGGGTGGAAATTTGCACACTGAGGCAATGCAGCTAAAGAATCTTCTATGAGTGCAGATTTGTATCACTTTAGATGCAAATATGTTGGGTTTTTTTGTGTGTTTGTTTTTATTATTTATTTATTCAGTTTTGGTCAAGTTCTGACCACAAAACATAGGAAGAAACTTGGTGGTGCGTGTGGCATGCTTAGTAAGCAGACTGGCGTGAAATCTGAACCTCTGTCGTCCATGGTGCTCCCTTATTGGTAAGAAGGCACAAAATAGATAAGATAGTGTCTTCTATCCACGTCTATCACAAATGGTTATTTTAAAACATAAGTAACTGAAAAAAATTCTCAGTATATGTAACCTTGACTTGTGTGAAGTTTTAAACCCTTGGTGATGGTGAGATGGTTTTGAAATAAAGCAGATATGCTGCACTTGATGAAAGGTCCTCTCCTACTTCCTTTCAGCTGCGTGCCAGTTTTCTACCAAGGGATTGCAATGGGGAAAGATGACAGGAGAGGTCAAGTTACTTTTACAGAAATGTTTTCTGAGATCAAATTTATCCTTCTGGGTTTGCATAGATATCCTGTAGATAATGCTTACATTATAAGTAAGGCCTGTAAGGCCTGTAAAATGAAATTTGAACTTTGTTATTTGCTATAACCTTTGTCATGTGGAGGGGGAAATAAAAGTGTGTTTGCAGATGGATGCTGATAAGTTGGCATGTTCAAAAAATCTTTCATCTTTGCCATAATTTATAACGTTATGTGTTTTCCATTCATCTTGCCAACTCGGACCGAAAAGATCCAGTTGTGAATTGAGGCATCAAGTATAAATTAACTTTGACCAAAACGGAGATTTCAGATCAGCTGTAATTTCTGTATTTCAATGAAAATAACAAAACATCGTTATAGTAAGCTCTTTTTTTTAACTTGACTTTAAATATGGACTTTTTAAAAAAAGTGTCTTCATATAAAGAAATATGTTGCTTGCTTACATATCAGAGTAACATTGAAATATAAATATTTCAATGGTGTCATGAGGTCCAGGAGCGTGTGCAAACTGCAAAACATTTGCTAACTCTTCAGCTCATTTATTTTTTCATGATAGCAGTAATAAAGAAAAATTAAAGTCTTTGAGATGTACATTAGCATCAAGCATTTACTTGGAGTAGGAGTGAGGCACTATAGTTGCTTGAAAAATATTTTATGGAACTGGTAAAACACCATTTCCTTTTACACTTTGTTTGCTTCATAGTAATCTCCATGGAAATATTTTTTTCCTAATCGAGCACACCTGTATTATCACGAAACCTCCTCTCCTCACTTTTCCTCCCACTCCCTTCCCTGCACGTTGATGATGTTTTTTTGGTTTGTACTTTACATTGAAACAGATGAGGATTTGCCCGTTGTGGATGAGGATTTTCCCGTCACGGATGAGGATTTTCCCTTCACGTTGCTACGCCGCTCGCCGCAGAGCGGGCGGCTGGAGGCTGCTCGCCGGCCTAGGCCGCTCTCGCCGCCCGGCTCCCCGGGCTGCTCCCGCAGAGCTTCCCGCTCGCTTGGTAGCCGCACTGGGGTCGTTTGGCTCTGTTTTTTTTTTGTCCAAAGGCTGAAATGGCTCTCCGAGTTCTATGGCTCTTCTTTCTAGGCCAGGTTGGGTCAATAGGACAGGCCCCTTTGCCTCCCAAGGTATTGAGGTACATGGAAAAATCCACACCAAAGCAGACAGCCCTGGTGCTGGGTGAACTATAACACTTTAAGGAGTCAATTCTTGTTTTCAGATTCACTATTTTCATTTCTCTGGTACTTCCAGTGACTTTCCTAAATATTTCCTCAGCCTTACAGGTACCTGTCTAATGTTTTACAGACGTGTTCATCTTGTGTAACTTAAAATGGTTTCCCTATGGATGTCTGCTTGTGGGTTATGTGCTTCTATTAGAATCTCTAAGTCCAGTGAATGCAAGTGGTGAAGCCTAGAAAACGTTTCCTTCAGCCTAAAGTAAGTCTTCAGTTGGGCAACAAATTAAAGTGTTTTAAATTTCTAAAGTTAGGCAAAAGGAATCCCACTGTAGAACTTAACGAATTCTTGAAAATTAGTGTTGCAATTAAAATGTCAATTTTATATATATTATACATGCTATGAATGATAAATTAGGGTTTTGTCTAGACTTTCTTACCTGGGGTATTGCTCTCCAGAACTGCCAAACACAAATGCTCGCTCACTAGTATTTTTGGGAGGGCCTGTGCATTGCAGGTTGTTGCTTCTTGCTCATTGATCCAGCAAGTCAAAAAGTGAACTGCTATTACTGAAGATCAGAGTTTTTCTATTGCTGGTGCTGACGGGTAATTACAAGCCAGGCAGAGGGAGAGAGTCTGTTGTGGCTGGTTTACCCAGCATAAGGAATCCATAGAGATAACCTTGAGTTTCTAAATAGGATTTGACTTGGGTTAAGGGAGGAAGAATGTTGTAGCGTTTTTTGTTTGTTTGTTTTTAGTTTTCCCTCAGAAAATATATATTAGCGAGGTGAAAGATAAGCCCTCATGTGGCCTGGTGAATTCATTCCAAAGTGGGATGAAACTTCCGCGCGCTTGGGAGCAGTGGGGGTTTCTAGATGTTATGGACAGCATCCTCTTTTTATTTATTCCATGCCTTTCCTGAAATCGAGGAGGGCAGGAAGTTAGAGGAAAGCCTCACTGCGTGGGGCTAAACTCTCCCACCTGGCCCCAGCACTGCAGGCCAGCCCGCGTCGGTAGGGCTGCATTTTTGTGCTCCAGCTACGCACAGAGATGGAGCCGAGTCCCCAGCAGCTCCACGGTGCAAGTACCATTCCCAAGCGCAAGGAGCAGCTTTCCTGAACCATCCCCAAATCTACCTGTCTGGTGAGCTGAAATGAGACAAAAAATAAGCCTCGATGTGCCCACAACCCTGTGGATTGTGGAGAATGTGACACCTCATCCGTGCCAGCAGATGACAGCGGTGACGGTGACCGTTCCGCACTGCCTCCCGCCTCGCTCCCCCCATCCCTGCCCCCTTCCCGTGTCCCACTCTTGTAGATAACTTATCCTCCTAACGTAGATATATGCAGCGTGCTGGCAGGCTGCAGGGCGAGTCGGGTCTGGATTTCATTTCTTCCTCAGCTCTGTGTGATCTGGTGCACATTCCTAACATGTTACAAACAGCTTGTGTCTCTGAAAGTGCAATATCGGCTTTCAGTGGCAAAGGCCCTGAAAGGAAACAGGCTGGTTCTTCCATGCACAAACAGCTGGGCAGTTGTGGATGGAATTAATTGCTGATATATACGGCCTGTGTTTTTCTTCTCTTGTCATTTCCTTTGCAGCTGTGACAGGCAGGTTTTTTTAGGCTTTGGAAACAACAAAGGCCTTTGCAGCAACCGTGATATAAAATTACTGAAATATGTAAATATATTTGGATTTACGTACAAAATAAAATGTGCCTAAAGCTGTAACGAGCAGTGCGGTTCATGGCAGTATTCAGGTTCTTGTATTCAGTATTCAGTGCACCTTCCAAATGTCACTGCTGACTTTGAATTTCCAGCCTGAATAATTTTTTAAGGGAGTTTTGACTTTCTGAAAGCAATGTTCCGTGTCTTCTGAAAACAGACTGCATCGAGGAGCCTTAAATTGAGCACAGGAAATCAGAAATCAATTCTGAAAAAAAAATCATTTTTCTTCTGTAGCCTTGGAGCCATTTCAAATAGACTGGTGCTACTATATTCAGATATTAAATAGTCACATCGTATAAAGTCAGTTATGTTGCCAGCCAGCAGTTATGGGACATTTATCACCAATTTGGAAAATGTGCATGTTATCAGCAGCGTTGCATGGTGGCCTCGGGCTTCACCCTGCCCTTAACAATTCCAAAACAAGCCGCCCCTCACAAATCCAAACCTGTTGTCAGAGGTAGCCCCTAAACACTAAAGGTGTCAGAAACTTCAGCGTGCTGTCTTTAGCTTTAAAATCAGCAGAAAAAAAATGTAATATCTATTGTTGAATCGCATTTTGCTCACTTCAACCACCTATGTCCTGGACATGGTTTTCCTCCTGTTTTATAAAACTGTTTTAAATATATTTTTGCATCAGGGAAATCATTAAGGCTCCCCTGCTAGCAAGCTTACTCTGGCATGTATTTACTCAGGAGAATGTCTATAAGCTCCAATAGCAAAACCACTTCTGCCAACCTGCTCCAACTGTCCAGGGCTTTTACTTTTCAATGATAATTGCGGATTTCTATAAATAATGTGATACATAGAATGGCTTGTTTGCTTAGATAAACACTAAGGAAGTCTTTTTAGACCTGCTCCTAATTACCAAATAAATGAAGTTGTACAAATATGCTGAAAATGTCCCCACCAGCTTTGTGTTGTGCAATTACTCCTACCACATGATGAGTCCCACTGAAACCAGGGACGTTATTTGTGGTGAGAAATACTGTGCAGGGTGAGGAGGGGCTGACAGACCAAGAACTTTTTAAAAATAATAATAATAATAACCCTCTTGCACAAGCCTGGGAAGGAGCCAGGCTTTCAGTCCAAGTGCTTTATGCCCACCAGGGACAAGCAAGACACACAGGACGTGCAGGAGAAGGCGCTTGGTGGTAAATCCCAGCCTGGGATCAAGAGAGGCTTGGAGCAGCCCTGGGCAGTCGTTTAAAGAAACCAGGGGCTGCCCCTTCTGCAGCCTTCCAGGCTCTGTAGTTGTGCAAAAGTTCAGCTACATAAGTCACAAAGAGCTGCTCATATTTTATGCTAAATGTGCACATATCACAGGCACCCTGTCCTCCACATGTCATAATAAGTCCTTTTTTGGCAGGTAACAGAAGTTATGGAAACAATTAAAATTCCTGTGTCACGTGGAGTTCCTTGCTTGTTTGGGAGAGGGGCTGGTGTTTGGGAAATAAAGGGCAGGGGTTTATGTTAAAACACAAGTGCAGGGGCCTGGGGGGCTTCTAGCAGCAAGGGGCTTTATCAATTTGTGTTTTGTCAGAAAGGTCTGAGTATCAGCAGATCCATTCTGGGCTTTGTGCTGTGATGTGCCTTAAAGGGAAATATTTAAGAAATGGTAGATGTGCAGTTCTTTTCATGGCCAGTAAGATGTCTGTGTCCAATTCAAGGTACCAAGCAATGCATGAAAACTCTACCCTTCAGTTTCCCCCAGAGTGCGAAGAGTTGTCAAAAGCAAAGTTTAGGAAAGAACTGGTTTCTCCTCTGGCTGATTCTTTCTTTTCTAATCTGCTTTCATCTAGTGCCTGTCTGAAAGACTTAAAAGAGACAAAATTAAGTTTTTTTGAAGCTTCGTAGTTGAGGAGCAGTTTAATTTTATCATACAGTGCAGGTCATGGCCTGAACAGCCTGTGGCTGCGTTTCCCAAGGGATTAAGTGGCAGGTTGGTGACATTATTTGCTTTGCAAACCTGTAAATGAGTTCGTGTTTGTGAATCTGGTGGCTTCTCTGTAGCTGTGGTTTGATTCTCCACCCATTTACTGGAGATGCGGCTTCTGGTGCTTTCAGGGTTGCTCTGCTTCCTTTCTCCACCCTTTTCCAATGAATAAACCTGCAAATACTTAGCACAAGATTTCTTGACAATTGCCATATCTGAGGTGATTCGTTTCCACTACAGGGCTGTGTATATATGCATGTGTGCGTGCATTTTTAAAACAAATGAGAGATATGGTGCAATATACTTCCACAGAGGAGAAGAATAGCTAGTAGAGATAGTAAATTCTGTGGCAACACGCAGCTTTGCATAAACCATGCAAAGGGTCCGTGCTGTAGTTGGGAGGAGTTTGTGGTTTTGTTTCTTAACTCCTTTGGTTTTCTTTTTTTTTTTTTTTGGTTTTGGGGTTGGGTTTTTCTTGTTTTTGTTTTTCTTTTTGCTAGACCGTGACTTGGAAATTGAGCAGAGAAGCGCGGTTAGTTATTTTGGAAATAATTATTATTGAAAGGATTTTAATCTTGCAAGTGACTACTCAGTGTTTGAAAATACTAGAAAGTTCAGTGCCTTAATCAACCACCTGACCTGCCCTGCTCAGTAATTATGTACAATTAAAAAATATTTCAGATTTTTCTGCATGTCGCTTACAAGACTTGACTAATCGAACACATGTTTGGCCGTACTCAAGCTCGAGACATCGGTGCATGAACTTTGTGTAAGAGTGGGTTCATTCAATAAAAAATAAAAGGAGCATTTAAAGAGCCTTTTATTCCCGTCATAAAGCTGCTTTGTGCTGGTGCTGTTGTGTGTTTGACAGAGCGGTTGGGGATAGATGCTGCAGAAAGTTCTGTCTTGTATTTTGATTGTCTTCTATTTCCAGCTAGTCATTTCATCCCCCGTGCAGTGACATGACTGGTAAGTTACAATTTCTGTGTTTGTGCGCTGTTTTCCGATATAATTAGCATACATGTGATGCATAAATCAGTTGCTCTCTGCTTTTTTTCTGTTGCATGTGGTATAGTTTGAGGAGTATGTGATCTGCCTCTGTTCAGAGCAAGCAAAGCCTCAGCTGCAGCAGAGCGGGGTCCGTGTTTGCCCGGGATGGGTTAGTGGTTTAGCTGAGCATCAGCAGAGCACACGGAGAGCCCACCCTGCCGCGAGCCCGTGCTGTTGTGCTGCCCTTTGAGAATTTACTTCTAACTGCAAAGGCAAGCAAAACATGTGTGATTTTTACAGCTGAGAGGAAATGCATTGGATTTAATTGCAGTGCATTTAAACGCACTGCGGTGCTGCTCCTGCAGTTGTAGCAAACGTGCTGTTTTTCGGTATCTTCAAATGCTTTATCAAAGCAGTTTCTGCAAGTATGGGTTTAATGGACATTCTTCACATGTATAAGTAGTAGCAAGCTAGATGTTGTGCCATGTGCTGCAGTTGCTGTAAGGAGGGATGCTGGAGAAGGCTGCAGGACAGTGTATGAAGCAGCCTTTGTTAGTGCATTACTGTAAGTGCATTGAACATCTCAAATTATGTCCATCTTTTCCTTAATTCTTATGATAGAAACATATGATCAAGAAATACAAAGTTGCCTCTTGAGAATAATTTTTGGTGTCCCAAAAAAAAAAAGCCCCCACCCAAGCACTGAAAGTAGATAAACTTGCACTGGGGAGCAAAACAAACAAAAAAGCTTCCTGTTTCTGCAGGGTGAATCACACTCCCAGCATCTGCAGCTGGGGCTTTGAGCTGCTGCCGTCTCCCCAGGCCTGCATCCCGCGTTGCTCGTGGTGCAGAGATCAGCCCCAAAGCTAAACCTGAACCTGCCCTCCTGTCACGTTCGCCTTGTGGCAGAAGCAGCAATTTGCTGCTTCTCCTGTAGCGGCAGGTTCAAGGCATGGACGTTTCAGAAAGTATGTGTTTGAAGTTGCGTTTTTGCAGCCTAAAAGTGCCTACCTTGTAGCTGTGCTTCCCGCTGCAGGATTTGCTTTTCTGTAGTTTTGGCAAAAGAATCATCTTCCGAATGTTCTCTCTGACCTCAAGCAAGAATATCTTAAGAACAACAAAACTAATACAAATTATTAGGAAAATTATGAAAGCGTTTGCTCCATCACTGCAGTTAGACTACAGCTAACTTCTCCTAGCAGTCAGCGCTGTTTTAAGCGTGCCACAGTTTAGTTACGCAAGCCTGGTGAATTTTTTTCCCCACTGGACGCACTCTTCTGGCTCTTATGAAGGCTAATGAGAGTCATGTGTTTGGATCAATGGGGAAAGAGACCCTGAAAATCTTTCTGGTAGATTTGGTGGAGACAGATATAATGTTCATTGCTGCTGTGCACTGGGCAGTTGAATGTCCCGTTAGGGTGATGTTAATTATGTCGAGTGCTCTTGTTGCTTGGACAAGAGCATACAGTGAAAATA
Source organism: Nothoprocta pentlandii (assembly GCA_013398315.1). Lineage (NCBI taxonomy): Eukaryota > Metazoa > Chordata > Aves > Tinamiformes > Tinamidae > Nothoprocta > Nothoprocta pentlandii. The sequence continues at coordinate 2,214,225 of VZSG01000035.1, forward strand.
TTAAATCAGAAACTTTTTAATCTTATCCTGTTTCTTTATATGGTTGGATTCATTGGTCTCTGTTGTATCCTTTCCCCTGTATGAGCAAATACAGATAATACCCACAACAGATAGTACTTAAGCATTAGGTTGAGTACTGATCCTACAAAAATGCATGCGCTCAGTAGGGAAGTGTAGGATCATAGGACAGTTCATTTGGAGGGGAACTCAGGAAGTCTCTAGTTCAACCTGCTGCTTCCAGAGCAGGAACCAGCTGCGAGGCCAGGCCAGGTTGCCCAGGGCTTTGTCCAGCTGGGTCCCAAACCCTGCTGAGATAGAGCCCCCACCACGAAGAGCCCGGTCCATCGTCTTCATGAGCACCCCAGAGGCACCAGAGCCGACTGGTAGGGTCCCAACCAGGGCAGGGAACAGTTTAACAACCTTTGATCAGGTATTAACTGAATTTTAGCTGTCCCTGTAATGAGAGTCACGATGGTCAGGATGCTTGGAATGGAATAGACAGGATTTGTTTGTTTGTTTTTTAATAAAAGAAAAAAAAGCAGATTTCTCCTAAGTAGTATTTGAATGGTAAAATCTAAGAACTAAGAATGGTAGAATCTAAGAACTGCAGCAAAGTTTCTGCTGAGCAGATGTTTCTGCAAATCACTAACTAATCCAAACGAGCCCCGGATTTTTGTGTCACTCTACCACTGCAGAGCGGGTTTGCGCTCCTGGGAAGCTGAGGTCTTGGCTGACATCCTCTGACACACAGTGGGAATTCACTTCCAGTCAGGAAATGCTGCTTTTCGATGTTTTATCTTGCTGAGGCAACCACAAGTGAACAATAGGCTATTAAAGTGTGAGAGCAAGTGGTCTAACTAACCCAATATTTACTTTGTTCTCAACGTTGTGCTAAAAGAAGACATTGGCTGGTCTTCAGAATTAATTTGGTAGTTGGTGTGTAAAGGCCTAAGCTGTTTTTCAATATTAAGCAGATATGTAGTTGTGGTGTGAACTTTCAGAACTTCCTGTCACAGCTTCCTGTTGTAAAAGAGACAAAAATAAATGTAGAAATCAGGAGTGTTGGCAAAGTAGAAGCGTTTCTTCCCAGTACAAAGTTTATCCTCCTTAATTCTGAAACTTTTGACATAAAATGAGTGTTTTATTGCTTTTTGTCACTGTGTGCAAGCAATTCCATCAAAATGTAGGCGTCCCCTTACAAATAAAGGAGATATCAAGGTTTCCGTTTTTACTTAGTATCAGAAAATCCGGCAGACTTTCACCTCGTGATAAGAAGCTGATAAGAACTTGACTTGCTCCAAACGCAGCCTCTGCAGCCTTCTCCCCTGCCAATGACCGGGCACATCTGTGGGTGATTTGCTAAGTTACTTCACTAGTTTCTCAGAAGTTACACAATCAAACTTGCTCTACTGTGAATTTGTTGTGTTTCAGGAACAGAATATAAGGAAATTCCTCAGTCTAGAGAAAGAAGATCCATACTAGCCATGTTCTCAAGCATTGGAGCTCTTAAATATTTAGATATACTTTTATTTAAATATTAGTAAAATATTTAACATTGCAGAGTCTTTGCATTTGGAGGAAGGTCCGGTTGTGCATGACATTCAGATGTGATGTGACCGTAGCTGCTCCGTTGCCCTATGAGAAATAACAACGTAATAAAACTCGTTTTCTCTTCTAGATTTGTATACCTGTCACAGACAAAAAAAATCTGTGTATGGTTTTTGCTTTTATGCAAATATTTGCTAACGAAGAGTTGCTGCATTCAGTTTGGTTAATTGTCTGCTCATTATGTAAATATATTTGCCAGTGCCCTGCCTCAAAGCCTGTTAAAAGTTTCCAAGTCAACGCTCCGATTGTCGAACTCTTGGGTTGCAGCCGAGTGCCCGATCCTGGATGCTTTGCCATCCGTTTAACTGGAGGCCAAACTGGCTCCTGATGCAGGAAGAAGTGCTTGGAAGTGAGGACGTGCCTCCCTCTGCCAGCTGAGGGGAAGAATGGGGCCATGGAGCAACTCTGCCACGTGAGCCTGTGTCATGGGTCGGCCGCGGAGGGCAGTGAGGGCCATTATTTCATTAGAGGGTTGGCACCAGCCGTGGCCCTCGAGAATTTTCACAAAGGGTTTTCTGTTGGCAGTCAAAGGCCACCAGAACATTCATATGTTTGCAGGAGGTTTCCCTGGCAACTTTGTAAACTGTGATGCTAGCGGAGAGAGGCAGAGGCTGCGCTGTGGTGGAGGCCCCACTGGATTCCCTTGGATGTTTCAGAGCTGCTCTAGTTCTTAATTGATGCTCTGAGCCTGTGGAGCACTTTGCTTGGAGCTTTTTATGACTGGGCATTCGTCCTTGTTGGACTGAAGAGGTCAGATAAGCTGCAAGAATAACACTGAAAATGTGCTTTTCAGCTTTTTTTTTTTGTATAGAATCACTTGAATATTTTCATTTATCTTTTTGTTAGTGGTATTGATGCAATCAGAAGTGAAAGACCATGACGTGAAAGAAAAAAAAATCAGGCTCTTATACTGCTACTACCTTCCCAATTCCACTGAGTACTTGTATTATTAACATAGAATTAATTCTTCTAAGTTATCTTTTACTAGATGTTGTTGAGTAATTCTGAGTGCTTGTCTCCTCTCAAAAGAGAGGAGTCTGTTAATTAATAAAAGTAAACATTAGCTTTAAAACTGCTTAGTCTTTAGTATGCTTTACTTCTTCAAGCTTTAAATTTATACCCTTAATATAAATTCCCGAACATTTATTGCAGTGTTTGTTCATGTTTCGGGAACTACTGCCAGCATGAGCACAAATGAGCATTGGCTCTTTCCACAGGCATCTGATCTGAGTTCCCCTTTGACATCTTTTAACTGACAATCTATGTTAGAAAAAAATGAGCTCTTTGCCCTTAAACTCATTGTTTAAACTTTACCATCACGGGAGTTTTGGTTTAGGCATTGGAGTAATCTTTAAAAGTATGGGCTAAGTTCTGCTTTCCTATATGGGCTTATGCTGCAGCAGGCAGAATGCCAGGGCCCTGCTGGTGACTTGGTAGCCCAAGAAAATAGGATCTTCTGGGATCACGCTCTCTGTGCTTGTTTTTGTTCCAGCCACATCACTGGGACCTGTTGGTTACTTGAAGCCCAGCTTGATATAAGGGTAGACCTTAACTCTCTTAAGTGTAGTAAAAGTTGGCAGCTGTTTAGAAGAGAGAGACGTAGAATTGTGATGCCAAGGTTGATTAGAGGCATAAAAAGGCCATTGCCTTGCTTGTGCCATCTGATCAGAGGGCAATGACAAGAAGAAATCAGGCTGGTACGTGTATAAACTTAATCAAACTCACAATCAATTTTACAGAAGCCAGAGACCATATAAATTCTGATTTTTATAGTGTTTTATGTTTTACTGCAAGAAGTACAAAGGTCTTTAAGACATTTGCAAGTAATATAGACAAGAAACCTTGAAGCATTTCCAGCAGCTCTGATGTGGAAGCATTTGCAGTTGTGCTGGCCATGTTTTCTGCTGCAGAACGAAGAGGGGAAAGGAGCTGTTTGCTCAGCGTGGCTGCACGGACCCCCCTTCGGGTGGTTGGGCATGCAGGACTGCCCACTCGACCACAACCGAATGGAGCCAGGAAAGTCTTTAACAATAATCTAAATACTACTTAACTGCACTGTTACTCCTCCAGAGAAGCGTTGGCCTGCTCCTTAGACCAGATTCTTCCTGCAGGTTCCTTTTTAGGCAAGGAGAAGGATGGTAGGGAACCCGCAGAGCTCTATATATACTTTCATTTCTCAGGTTGATATGGTCTGTGAAGCCTCAGGTATTTTAGTAGTATCAATAATTTTCTCCTTGTCTATGATATAAACTGAAATACCGTGGTAACCTGGGATGACTTCCATGAAATACAGCAATATTCTAAGACAAATATCACTGAAGGTCAGGTTGCAGTGTCAGCACTAAAGCAGTTCTTGCTGGTTTTAAATTGGTTTCTTTGGATTTGTAGTGATATAATTAAGAGTTTGTGCCCACATATCTCCATGTTTAAGGATTCTCTTCTCCCAACTCATATATTACACGTCCAGTCCTTTCAGCTTAAACATAACCAAGGTTTAATTGCAAACCAACATGAATCATTTTCAGGCTGGATATACAAACAGAATTTGAAAATTCAAATAAAACAACTTCTGTTATTTTGTGATTTTTGTCCTAACTTGTTAAATTAGTCGTTGTGTGTAATGGATAGATCCATCGAATATCTGTTTCACTGCTTAAGACTTGTTTCCTTGGAATTGTCAACCAAAATAGTGAAAGTCAAAAACGAAAGGGTTGCGTAGGGAAGGACTCGAAGGAGAGTCTTCTGTGCTGTGTGTGTACCTGGTTCCAGCCACACGTGCAGCATGCACATAGGCTGAGCATGCCTTAGAAATCATGATGTATTTCTTAGCAACTGCACTTTTTGAGTCGTTGCTGTTGAAGCTCCTTCAGAAGGTTGGGTTGTGGCTCGTTTGCAAGAGAGACAGTGCTTTTCTTCTACTGCTGTGAAGCTGTGGCGGGAGCTACCTGAGAAGCTACCTAAAGCTACCCAGGGTAAGTGGTACTTGCTTGTGCCACCTTAGTTTGTGGGGAATTATTTCCCTGACATGCTGGACAGGCTTCTCTTCAGAGGGAAAATCTGCTTAGGGGATCAAGTCTCAGCAAGGTTTGAGGTGCCAGGTTGCCTTTTCACTCTGGGAACAAGAGCTGTGGGTGTCTGCAGGGTCCCCAGTGCTGTGTGCCAGGGTGCATCTCTCATCTTGGGATACCTGAGCAGCTCGTTGTAGAGCATCTTTTATTTTATCCAGGCTTTCAGTGCATACAAATGCTGATGGAGAGGGAGAATTACAGCATAATTGCTTGCTTGAGCAGGACAATGACAGTAACTTAATCCTGTCGTATTTATGCTTTTTACTCAGTGCATCTTAAAAATTATTCTTTGTCCTGCCCTTCACACTGACTCACTGCAGCCCGTCCTGGGTGTGTGGCCAAACTTTATGTTCACAAAGCTCCAGCGCTTGTTTGGGGCCGCGCTGGCTGCTGCTTTGGGCACATCTGCCTGTCTGCTCCGTGCTGTGGTTAAGTCTAAAATGACCGTTTGACTTCAGGCCGACTCCCTTCGAATCCAGTTGGATGCTTTTCTGCTCTTGGAGGTGTGTTGAAGACCTTTGGCTTTCTGTTCCATTTGTTGCTGTAGTACTGCTAGCAGGAGGTGCTAGAGACAAGAAGCAGGTCAAATGCAGGCCAAGTCAGTTGAGATTAATGTGCATATTTGTGTAGGTAAAACCTCGACTGCAAAGGAAGCTTTCTGGATTTACTTGTAACGTAGTCTGTATATTATTTAATTATTTTTAAGCAAGCCAAAGACAGTATTAAAGATGGGAAGAAACACAGAAAAAGTGTTACTGCACACACTAAATCCTATGGATCATGCTGGGATAATTAAAAGAGGATGCTTTGAACTTTGAGCTAATTATGTAGTGGTCACTTGAACTTTTGCAAAGGGCCTTCCTACCCTCTGCACTTGCACGTGGCCCTTGCAAGACCCGGCTGTGCCCAGCCCTCCTTCCCACGTGTTTTTTACCCTGGATCTGTTTGTGTGTTCAGTTATGCAAAGACACTACCTTTATGGTCTGCTGTTGGCACAGCTAAAGGGTGGTATTTGGGAACGTGGGAAGCTGAGATGGATGAAATGGGAGTGACAGGACAGCCCCAAGTCAGCAGAGAAAATATGAGAAACTATAGCATGAGGTGTGGCTACTATATTAGGGCCTTTAAAGGCAAGAACCCTATAGGTAAAACACATGCAGACATGACCTCCATTAAGTTCTTCACGCTTTTTAAACTTTTTTAATGTTTTAATGTTATAGTTTAATATACATTAGCATGTATTAGCCCATGTTTACAAACAGGCAAAATGGGAGCACATGTGCCCCATATGTTAAGCTGCATCTCATCCCAATAAAAAAGAGAGGAGCGAGGTCCTTTGGAGGCTGAATGAGGTGAGACTACTTGGTATTTAACATAAAAATATCCAGCGGGTCAGTAAAAGGTCGAAGTTTATATTTTTGTGACGGTGGCCAGTTTGTTTTAGGCGTTGAAGCTGAGGTGGGTGCGTTGATGTGGTGAGTATTGCGGCTGCTTGTTCGGGTCTGCGCTGCTGGAAGGCTCCCGCGCGCAGCCCGGCGCCGCCGCTCCAGCGGGAGCTCCATAGCTCCATGGCGGCCACGGGAATGCTTGGGACTTGCTGCCACACGGAGCCACTCCACAGGTTGGGCTATAAAAAGGCTGGCCGGGCACCAGCTCCGTTGTCCGCCCAGACATTTGGGAAATCCTGCAGTTGCTCCGCGTCCGTCACCCGGCCTGCCCGCCGGCACGGCCCCGGCCTGCGCCTCCAAGCCCCGCACGCGGCTGCTGCGGCCGTCGCTTCCCTCGGGACAACCAAAGTGCCGTAGATCAGGAGGGGTCCGGACGTGCCCGTGATCGACGGGTGCTGTTCCACGTCACGCAGCCCCAGAGCCGCCTCCCGACATCCCCATGGGGCCTCTCCCGAGGCCCGCGTCAACCTGGGGGATTGGAGAGAGTTGTTCGTGTAAAAAACCTGACTCTTCTGCTACGTAGCAATACATATGTCTGTGTAAAGAAGGAAATTCTTCTAATTCTGCATCTGCGGGCTTTAAAGCAAGTCCAAAAACCTACAGGTCCGTTGGACTTCAAGTCCAAATTCATCCATGAGCTTCAAGAGGAATTTGGAAGTTTGGCTTTGCAAGAGGGAGAGGGGGAAGAGATGGGGCAAAATCTTAAGCTTTTGACAGTAATCAGGTATTCTAACTAAATGATTTTTGTTTTTGGAAGCTTTCTTTTTAAGTTATGTTATAGAGGAACTTAGATTTCATTGTTTTTCAGGAGAATTCAGGGAAGCATTTCAACTCCTGATTGCCTGTGTGTGAGTTATGTATTTGCGTACTTTTCACTAATCACAGATTAACAGCAGTAAGTAGTAACAAAGCATAATCTTTTAATTTAGTCTCCTGTTGTCGATTGACTCATGAAATATTTTTAGGTAGATATGCAGAGATAAGTCTTACTTTAAAAATACTTTGTATTTTGCTTAAATTGAAGTATTTTGGAAAATACTGGGTTACTTTCTCATTGGAAAAGTCCCAGATATCTCTGAAACTAGACGAAGTTCCTAATAAAATCCTTCCTCTCCTACCACCCTCATATTTTCTGCTGAGCCTACAGTAGGTTTTTATTATTACTATTTTTAACCATGGAACAAACTGGGAGAGAGGATGGAGAAATGTATAAATTTCCTTCTGTTGTCATTCAGCTTATCTGTGCTTCGTAGGAGAGCAGCTTTTTGCAAATGACATTGCGATTTTCTCCTGCCTAGCAGCCCCTCCTTACCTTTCTGCTGTGCCAAAGATGCTCTTCTGGGACAGCTTTGTTGCTGCTACACAGAAATACGTTATTTACACTCACGGTTTAGGTACCTTTATATTTTAGAATCTCTCGTCTTTTATTTGAAATGTTAATTTAATACTACTGTGGAAAAGCAGCTTAAACACAGAAGAAATTTCCATGCTAATCATAGTGCTTATTGCTACTATGCAGTAAAATTACTCATTTTGGTAGAGTAAAAGGTGAAAGAAAAACAGGAAATGTAGGTATAAGGTAGGACTGTCTTTTTTTCAATTCTAGTAAGTATGAAAGTGTTTACTGGATAGCAAATGCTTTAATTAGCCGTTCTGATGCATTTACTCAATGTGATGAGATGATTTTTTTAATTGCCTTGAAAATTCACACAATTTCTAGTCACCTTCTCTATCTAAACATAGATGACAAAACTATCAGGCATTCCAAAATGCACTTGGGCGTAGCCTCAAGATGTAACTTACCTTTAATTTAAAAGTGTCTTTCTGGTAGATTGCAGGATACCGGGTCCGTATGAAAAAGAGAAATATTGCTGCCAGAAAGATTATAGTATCTGTGAGTGTCTGACTTTCTATTGAAGCAAAGTATTTATGACACAGTTTATCATGCCTCTTTAAAAATTAAAAGTTTATCTTAAAGTTGGCTTCTAACACACTCTTATGGGTGTTAAAAACTGTGTTAAAAACTTGAGATGTTAAGCAGTAAGAAAGAAAACGTATGGTAGATAAGCAGCACGTGGCATGAACTGTCCTTTCCCCCTTCGGTATTTCAGTGTTTGCTCCTGTTTTCCACAGGGCTGTGGTTCTTTCCCTGCCTGCCCCAGGAGCCCGTCCATGACTCGGCTCATCCGCAGCCTCCACTGTCCCTCTTTTCCCTGCCTCCAAACCAGGCAGCCTGCACGGCTGCGTTTGCTCCAACGTAGGCGCTTTGTATAACGAACGGGGCCATCCGAAATTGAAGTATTCGCGTTCCTTGTACAGATTTAGCAATTGTCAGTCAAAACAGGATGGCATTTGGTTAAAGGAGGCGAGGGAGTCCCTGTGCGGCAGGTTGCTGAAGATGTGCAGGGTGCCCAGGGTGAGGGGCTGCATGGGGGCCCAGCCGGCCAGGACGAACTGCTCATCTCAGCTCTTGGAGGATTATTTTTGTTTGCTATCACCCAAAACAGGATCACGGGGTAACGAGCTCTTGCAGGGTTGTCTCTGCTGTTCCAGGCTGCCATGGAAGCGGGAGGAAGACCAAACTGTAAAGCACGGAGAGAGTCTGGGTCTGCGCAGGTTGAGTACACAAATCCATTTTTGGGACTTAACACATGCAAGTGGCATTTGTGGCCATGTGGCAGAGCATATTGTGTAAAACAAGCCGTGATTCCCGGATTTATTTATTTTCCTGGTTGTGCTGCAAAGTGCTGCGAGGCTGCCCTGTGAATGGAGGGTGCTGAGCGCACCCGCTGCAGTCGGTGCTGTCCGGAGCTCCCAGTGATGGATGCGCCATAAGGAGCCTTCCTGCACAAGCAGAGTTGTCACACCCTCAATTAAAAGCTTATACCCTCAATTAATAATCCTCATGCTTTTGATGGCTCTCGGCAACCCAGTAGCTCCCCTTGCTTTTTAATGGTGGAAGGAGTTGGCTGTGGTTCAGTTTCAGTTTACACCACATAAAGTGGGAGTTGAACGGCTTGCGTTATTTATGTTGACTTTAATAATGCTCTATATAGCTGTGAAAAAAATAGTGCTTTAGATTTAATGCAGAAACTTGAAACCAAGATTCAAATACACACAAGGATGCATTTCTTAGAAAAAACGTATACTGTTGCCCCACTTTAATGCAGGGTCTGAAAGAAGATACTGTTTCATTAGCTTACTTTGCTTAAAAGCTGAAGGACTTAAATATGCAGCACTGCATTAGAATATTGCATCTGTAACCAGCTGGGGCTGTAGTATGAGAAACTGGGCTGAAAGCTTCAGCCGTGGACACCCCTGTGCTTCAGAGCAAGCGTCTGTGGAGCTATGGAGGGCACTGGCTGCACAAGTCACCGCTGAAATCCGAAGGGGAAAAACTAAGGTGGGTTTTGTTATTTTTTGTTTTGTTTGTTGGATTTCTTTTTTTGAGGCATCTACTGCCTTGAGTCACCTTAGGCGCATGGTCTCATACTTTCAGTGCACATCTGCGTACTGACACACTGTCAGAATGGTGGTGCATTAGCAAAATAAGCTCACAAGCAAGCGTGGTGCCCCTCCAGCACAGCCTGGGTCTGTTCAGTCCCGCAGCCTGTTCTGGCGCGCTGTGAGGGCTGCGTCCTGCCCGCCTGGCCAGCGCGCCAGCTTGGAGGAGAAAACCCAGCCTTGCTATAACGTAACGCCCTCTGGCAACTCCTCGTCAGATGTTCATGGTATTTGATATCATGAACAGGAGAGTGAATGTTTGATTTCTCTAATGTGTTTATCGGAGATTTGATTATTCAATAACATTCACTACTGGATTTCATAGGAGAGATGCTTGCAGTTTGGCTTCTGTCTGATAATGATGGTGACTGAAGTCTCAGGCCATGTTGTCCTGCCTGCTTCCCCATCCTTCCTAAGTGTTTGCTGGGAACCCTTATCCTGTTCCTTCGTGCCAGGCCTCGGAGCTGGCTCCCGCAGCCCCTCTGTGGGCTAAAGGCAGTGCGTTGGCTCCAGCTGCAGCCTGGCAGCTTCCCCTGGAGCGAGGATCATCCCGCTGGCTTTGCGCGGCGCTCCCAGCGGATGCCATCCTGGGGAGCAGGGAGGAAAGAGCAGGCGGCTCCTTAACACAAGCAGGTGAGAAAGCAAGGACAGAACAGCAACGTGTGCGCCTTGAGGCAACACGCGGGTGCCGCCTCATCCGGCGGCAGCGCTCCGGCCTGGGAATTCGCTATTCCTCAGTTATGCAGTCGCGCGCGGCGCGTTTCCCGTGGCAGAACTCGCCGGCCGAGGGAATCCTCCCGCAACGAGAAAGCAGAGGTACCTGGAACCAGCCATAAAAACAGCATAAAAGGTAGATCAGCAGTTGCTTGCTAGGTGATCAGGCCATTTGGGCCCTTCTGTGTTGCTCCTGTTTTTCTCCTGTGCTTTTTTAATAGAAGATATATATATATATATATATATATGCACACACACACCCTATATATTTGTTCATGTATATATTCTGTACACTCTGATAGGCAAATACATCCAGTAGGTGTCTTCTGGGGTGCTCTTTGGCATGGTACATTTTTTTTGTGTTTGGTCTCTCAATTTTATTTTCTTCCATACTTGGTGCTTCCCTGCCTTTGCTCTTGAGCTGTGTCTGGTTTGACATTGAACACAGCGATTCTGGAAAAGCAGCCCAGCACTTTCCTTAGAATTTGCAAAATGTCAGACAGGGAGCTCGAGACTTAATCTTGGAACAGCACATTTCAGGCTGCAAGTAATTTGAATTAATTAGGAGCTTTTGATAAATAAGACTTCTTTTTAAGTAGTGAGACATGCACATTCTCTATAAAAAGACAAAGCCCTCAACTTTTTTAGCCTCACTGCAGATACAAAATATGACAGACTGTGGAGGCCAAACGGGTGCTTTGCAAGGGCGTCAGAGGAGGGAGGAAGGGGCCCGTTTCCTACTGCAGCCGGTACCAGCTCTGTTCCCTGGGCCTCAGGAAGGCATCAACGGAGGCCAAGGAAGCAGAGAGGAATTAGCCAGGAGCTCTGCAACCAGAACTGGTAGCAGTGCGTATGGTTTTGGCCAAAACGTTGGCCTGTCTCGGCTCATGAGGAGTGATGGATCTCACCAGGATAGGATGAGATCTTGAAGGTCTCCTGATGAGAAGAGGATGATGATGAACTTTTTTTGTGTATGTTTACCCATTTTGACCAGCCTAGATTCAGTGTCCAGTTGTTATGGACATATACAGTCTCTTTTTTCTTTTCTTCCTACTGTGACAGTCTGTGTAAAGGACATGTGTCTCTGCTGTGGACACCTGGGCAGTGCCGCATGCCTAAGGAACATTAACTAACCCGCTCTGGAGGAGGGCAGCTCTCTTTCAGTAACCCTAGCCTCGCAGCAAAGGTGATTTGCCTCCAGGCAACTGAATTAAAAGGGGAAAAAGAAGAGAGAGAAAGAAAAAGTGAGAGGATGCTCCACTGTTAATCAAATAGATTCTGATCTGTGTTTTCTGCAAGTACCTTGATTCAGTGTCCTTACTCATCCTGTTCTCAGAAGGCACTGCAGATTTTCAGATCCCTAGAAGCTCAGCTTATTTTCTAACAAAAGTCTCTCTTTTTTTTTTTTTTTTTGTTCTTTTTTTCTTAAATCAGTGCAAGTCCAAAATAATAGAAGAATGGCTGGATTTGTTTGAATATTTTCCAGCTCAGCGGTAGGGGGTTTACAAGAGTCAGTCTGGGTCCAACAGAGAGCGCATTGAACTGGATCTAATAAGAACAACTGGACCCCAAACCCCTATTACCTTCTGTAACTGAGTTTTTCTGCAGGACAAGGACTTTAATGTAATCTTAATAGCTAGAGGTAACAAATTAGTCTGAAAGGAAGGAAAGAATAAAGCCCAAAGCAATTAGAAACTATCTCCTGAAGATTTTTAAGTCTTGCCAGCCACATATTTGTGTCTCTTTGCAGATGAATGGGCCTTTCTGTCACTGTATTGTGATGTATTGTAAAGTAGCAGACTTGAACTAATTATGTCCTCTGAACTTAAAAAAAAAAATGGTTTTTGAAGTCCAGACATGCATGTAGTTGGTCCAGCCAAACCAGCGTCACTCAGGGTCAAGGAGATTCGGGAGCTTTTGGAAAAACAACAGTTGGATGCTGTAACTCCTGGGAAGAAAAAGTAAGCAGGAAACGGGGCGCAGGCATTGCAATTCACTGCTGCTCTCTCCTTGCAGCATTTAGACAGGGAGGTCTGCGTGGTCTGCTGCTCTCATAGTGCTTTTTTTCCCTTTGCTTTCTTAAGCCTGCATTTACGGTGGGGAGCCATAATAAATGGCAATACTCATAAAATAGTCTCTTCTTATCTGAACACAGGGAAATGAAGCTGTGATCATATCTTTGAGGTGTCCCAAGTGGTCTGTCCTTCTGCTGTAGTGACCTTAGCTGTAAAAGATAATGGTTAATTCTTCAGTGGGTGCTTTTATACCTGCACTTCATATGCTGTCCTAAGCTGCAGCCTGAATGCGAAGGCCTTAAATCATTAGTCTGTGGGAAAGGAAGGTCCTACCTTGATGTAGTTCCTTGGCAGAATTGCCCCTTCCTGGAAGCCAGCCGGGTCCCCTTGCCTGCTTCCCAAGTCAGTCCTTCCCAGACCAGTCCTGCTCAGGAGGCTTCCAGGGGAGCCATCAGCAAACGGCGCATGAGCTCGGCCTGTGCGGAGCAGCAAGTGCAAAACTGGCCGGTGCTTCCCACATCTTCCATAGTGAAGTCATCAGAGTTCATGGATCACACGTTGAGAATGCGGCTGCTGCATCACAGAACGTGATCTGTTTCATCCAGCGTCCCAGATAAGCTCCAGGAAGCTCTGTGAGTGGAATGAGATAACACTGCATACCAACATGAGCTCTCCCAAAGAAATGTAAAAAAGATGATACTATAAATTAGTAAAGGGAAAAAAAAACAATTACAACTTTCAGTGATTTTTTTGGGAAGAGTGTTAACTGTTTTTCATCTCAGCCCTAAATTTACTGATAGTCTCCACTATGGAAGCGAGTGATGGAGGGGGTTTCTCAGGCCGCCTCTGCTCGCGCTGTCCCTGCCGTGGGTGGTGCCCCCGGCTTCTGGCGGGTTCACGCCGGGCAGCAGCGCCGCGGTCCCTCGCGGTGTCCGTGCTCGCCGTGTCCCTTGCTGTGTCCCAGCCACGCCGTGCCCGGCGAGCCGAGCGCAGCGGGTGGCGGCAGAGGCGCAGGTGCCTCCACGCCGGCAGCAGCTCCCGCGGAGCATCGCGGAATCGTTGCGGTTGGAAAACCCCTTCGAGATCATCAAATCCGACTGCAAGCCCCGCAGCACCCTGCTGCTAAACCCCGGCCCTAGGCGCCTCACGGACACATCTCCTGAGCACTGCCAGGGATGGTGACCCCCCCACGTCCCTGGGCAGCCAGTCCCAGTGCTTGGCCACTCTTTCCATGCAGAAATTCTTCCTGCTGTCCGACCTGAACCTCCCCTGGCGCAACCTGAGGCCGTTTCCTCTTGTCCCACCTGTGTGGCCCTGGCCGGGGTGAGGGGAGGGCGCCCGGAGCAGGAGCCCTGCGAGCCGGGGCGCACGGTGACAAACCACGTTGGTGCTCCCTGCCAACCTGTGCGCCTTCATGCTCGGCTTCGCCTTTCTCCTCTGCAGATGTGAATTATTTACATACTGAATCCTGCTGCTGCATGTAAATGCTTTCGTGTTAAATATAGTATTCTATATATATTTGCATAAATACACTAAATATGTAGTATATTTATTATAAAATAAATTAAAATATATATTTATAGCAGGCTGCCTTTTCCTACCAATCTTGTTTCTCTTCCTTGCGCAGAGAGGGGAAGCGTTTCCTCTGCGGCGCCGTGAAGAGCGGCGCTCTCGCGTCTCTTGTTTCTCATCCTTTTTTGTATGAAAATGTCTGCTTCAGTGTCTGCTTTCCTGCGTTTGATCCAGCGCTTTGTGTATACAAATGCTGATCAGTTTTTAAAATGATGTTTTAAGTGTCGCTTTCTGCTGAAACATGACTTTTTTTTTCCCCCTAATGTGATTAAATGAGTTTCAGTGAGAATCTTTTTCCTGCCACTGAACACAAGAGAAGAAAAGCTAAAACTGATATTTTCAAGTAGTATGAAACTGCAGTCCTGGGCACTCGGATGACCTTCTCCACTAATTCCTTAGCAATTTTTCATAGCGTCTTCTCAAAGCTGAAGCCTGGTGAGATCCAGGCGACCCAGAGCTTCATCCTCAAAGTCAAGTTATGAGATGGGTTAGAAAGGCTGCAGTTGGGAGTCTTAGTTCAAGTTGGGAGATGAATTCTGGGTGGATGTTAAGCAGAGGCCTCATCTTCTGAGGACAGTTGTTGAAGTAAAACATGGCATATAAAAAAGCCATGGGAGGCTTGAATGTAATGTGCAAAGTTTGCCATGGAACTTCTTATGGGCACTTTGAACGTCTCTTCTGAATTGTGTGCTGCTGTTTTCCTCATTGAACTTGGATAGATGGTTAGGAAGAGTCAGGGAGACTTTTAACAAGGTTTTAAATTCAATAATAGGTTTTGAATACTTTTTTAAAGATTTTTCTCGTATTTTTTCCATTCCTGACAATTATTTGCCTGTTCTGCTTCATTATAGATATTCTGCAGAGTCGAGAAGAACATTGCCTCAACAAGCCAGTGTTCAGACCTGGAAGTTATCCTCAGTGTTGTGTTTCTAATCGCTCTTCCCTTTTTCCCCCTGGATGCTCCAGGTGAGGAAGAGCCCCGCAGCGCTGAAGCATGAGCACGGATGCCAGCCAGGTGGTGATCACTACTCCCCCCGCTGCCACCATGCCCCATAAAGAGAGGTACTTCGATCGCATCAATGAGAACGACCCGGAGTACATCCGCGAGAGGAACATGTCCCCTGACCTGCGGCAGGACTTCAACATGATGGAGCAAAGGAAGAGGGTCACGCAGATCCTCCAAAGCCCGGTGAGCAGGGCCGAGGCGGGAAGGAGAACCGGGGTGCTGGTTGATTTTTGAACCGGGTTCCTGGATGACCTTTTAGGATTTTATTGTTTTTAAAGCTGCGTCACAGCTGGCTGGAATAACTCTGGGCGGTGGAACATCTTACAGGGACAGCCATTAAACAGCTTATCCAACATTTGTTTGCATAGTTTTTGTCTGTGAACAAACAGCCTGGATGTTTTTATGGTTTTATGCTTCGTTGCAGTACTACAAAAAGAACTGGCTACTGCAGGGCGCCTAATTAAAACTTAGGAGCAGAGAAGGGAGCAGCAAAGTCACTGCTCAAATATGAAGAAATTAGGACACATGTTACATGGCATTCTGCGTTCTGATTTCAAATATTAACTTGCCATTTGCATCCAGGAATGCATTGATTACTGTTTTTAATCAGTCTGTTTGCTTAAAAGTTAAGCTACGCATTCTTAACGTGTACTTGGGGGCGATCGCACCCCATGTTTGCCACGTTAGCTCTCATCTCTGGGTCAGTTCAGTGCTGGTGAAGGTATAGGTATAGGTATAAGACTATTAAATCTATTGGAAGATTTCAAAATAGTTTTAATTTATGTGTTCTTTGTGGTTAACCTGATGAACACATTGAAAAAAACACTGAGAGTTTTGAAGCCATCAAGAGTAAGTGAGGACAGGGTGGGAGTGAATCATTGCAGGTGGCAATATGAGTGTATCTGTATGTGTAAATATATAGATAGATATAGATATATGTAAAATGGGGATAACACAGCTTGCCAGGGGTTAAGCTGCTTTGCTTAGGGTCCATCTCTGTTCAGTTTTTCTAAAAGTTAGGGTGCTTCTTGTGTCATTTTTTGAAGCTTTCCCCTATGTAATGAGACTGCAACCAGCTGTTAGTGATCACTCTATTATGAAGCCATGAATAATCCATGAATAACAGGATTATTTGCTAACGTGCTGTTGTGGAGCGCCCCTCAGGCCCACGCGCTGCTCTGCGGATAATGTGAACCTGTTGCCTAAGGAATTTATTACATGCACGTCACTTTGTGCAAGTTTAATTTTGCAGCCCACCTCTTTATTATAAAGAAAATATGGAGATATTGTGTAATGCACTAATCATGATAATTTTATGTTAAAAAACTCCAGTCATATTGTAGAACAGTGTCTGTCTGCTCCTTCCTGTTAAAATACTTAGGCTCCGAGTGGTGAGAACAGCCAAGACTCCAGCCTTTAGCCTGTTTAAGCACAAAGTGAAAATAAATTACACAGACCTTGCTTGTGTACCTAGCATTCTTGGGTCCTTTTGATGGAAGCACTAAATCTGAGAGGCTTAATTGTCTCCTTAGTGTTTGGGGGGAAAAGCTGGTTTGCCAAGTCTGCCAGCTGTGATAAATGTCTCTTTGCAAGTCCCTTTCTTTAAAGCTGCAGTGTCAGCACGAGGCTTGCAGGAGCGGTGGGCAGGTACTGCTTTGGAGCTGAATAACCATTTTAACAGAAAACAGGACAAAGAGTTGTTGGGCTTTTGGTAGTATCCTGCCACAAAGGCGTCCAAGCCCAGAATTTTTAGAAAGTAGCTATTTGGAGCTGCCAATATGCTGCAAGTTTTTCATTTTTTTAAGAGAAGAAAAAATGTCCGGATAAACTTGCAGCAAAGAGCAAGAAGAGAACAGGAGTCCTGGGACCTGAACTGGCCCATGATCAGGCCCAGAGAGGTGTTTTACCTGCAGGTTTCTGTCATACAGTACTTCTTTCTATTGATCACATCTTCTGTTAAAGTAGAAAATGTAGAGGAATCTTGCTATGCTTTTTTATCTGAGAAAACAAAGCATTTTTAATGTTATTTCTCTCTGTGTTTATGACAGAATGTCCCTCAGACAGTTTGGGGGTTGTTGGCTTGGAGCTTTGGGGATAGAGGCTACGTTACTTCATGCAGGTCCAGCTGCTGCAGTGTGACATGGTGTCCTTGAGGCAGGACTGAGAATGATTTACCTGCTCTCCTCCAGAACATATTTCTTGTCACAAAAGTACCAGAAAACTTTTGTCCTCTTTCCAGGCTGCCTAACACAAGTTCAAGGTTGAATCACATTATGCTGTGGGTAATGCTTTGTGCTGTAGCTGTAGAATTACATTATATTAGAATTTCCATAGAGCCTTGCTGCTTTTATGGTTTATTCCACTGTACAAGTAGTAGATAATTGGAAGGTGTCCTGGAAGAGAAGGAGGGATTATCAGATATTCATTTAAGGAAATCTTATTATTTACTGATAAATCTGCACCTGATCTTGCGTTTTAATGTATGCATAGAGATGGCAGCAACAGTTGGTTAGTCATCTTCTGGCAAGTGTTGGTCAATAAGAAGAGTATATAGCAAGGATGATAATCTTCCTTTCTTAAAATATACAAGCATGTGTGAACTCAAGATGAGATTGTTTGAGCATGCATTTTCCTCTAAGCACAGGATTACAGTATAAAATTGAAGGGTAAATCACTGCCAGATACTAGGAAATTTGGTTACCTCATGTTTCATCTGTGATAATAAAATTTGGCTTCCTTCAGGTAGGAAAATTTAAATCCTTTAGCAAGAAAAATAATTAATGAATTTATTTCAGAAACCACTGAGTATTTGGTGCGTGCTGCAGTACGTGTTGTCTAAGGGCTGCAGCCCTCACCAGAAGTCCACAGACATCGAACTACTGTCTGTCTCTGATGTGTGCCCTGAGGTGCATTTTTGATGTGCCATCTGACTACGCTTCTCTAATACGCAATTTTCGTTTCTTAAATTGAGTAATTTCAAAGCTGCTGAAAAGCCACTCTCATTACCTCTAATGTTTGCTAGTGTCTTAGAGCCTGTTCATAATAAGTGTTATACAAAATGTAGGAGTCGTGTAATCACTGCCCACAAAATGCCCTGACGTTACCAGGGAAAGCTCAAATGTGTTGACTTAGTGTTGCACTGGGTGATAACTCCTGGATACCTGAAGGCCTGGAGGATCTTTGAGGGCCCAAGCTCTGCTGGTTTGGCTATTGAAAGGTGAAAAGAAATTAAGTTCAGGTAAGTCAGAGAGCCCAGCAGCATCCAGTACTGCTGACCAGTCTTTAAAGTAAAACCCTCTAAGTTTTTGTCTGTAGGATATGCAAAATGTGAATAGATTTTTTTTTTAGCTTTTTTTCCAACTGAACTCTGAAATTAAAAACACTTTTGTGTCTTTTTTATGTTAAACAATACTATACTGTTTGTTATAGAGAGTAACTCCACCTTTCAGTGTGTTTATTTGCTGCATAATCAAAACCGTAATTTAAGAGAGAGGGAAAAAATCCACAATGCTTGCCTGGGTATCGTGGGTATTCGATTTATCATGATGAAGCTCCATGAAAACACAAGTATGAACATATAAAAAAGTGAGTTGTTTTTTTCCCCCCTGTGATTCATAACTTGGGTTAGTGATCGCACCTTGGGTTAGTGATTTCTACTGATCCCAAAATGTTTGGCTCTGAGACAAGATTAGCCTCCTTGCCTCCCTTTCTGCTCTTCCCTGCAAAACAGCAGGTTCTGCTCCAAAGCTGAGAATTAGTGGGGCCTCTTGGTTAAATCTTAAGGATTTTCCCTTTATTTTACCTAAGCAATAAAAATATTTTTCTCTGGTGTTATTTTTAAAAGCAGCAAACTTCCAAGACAGCATTCGATGTGTGGTCGGCATTCAGTGAAAGAAGCTGTAGCTGCAAGGGAAGGTGTTGGAGATTGTAGTGGACAGGCATTTGCTGTCATCCTGCTTTTAATTATGGGAGAATGTGTGAAAAAAAATGGGCTTCCTATGGCCAGATAATGGTTCCCTGTAAAGCCTCAAATTCCAGAGGACACGCAAACACCAGAACTGCAGGTTAGCCTTCCTTTGTAGAACTCTACTGCCTTTAGTTCATTGGGGGTTTCACCAATAGCAATGCACATACCACCTAGAAGAAATTAGGATCACTGCCTGAACTGCTTAAACATGTGTAGTGTCCTGTTCATGTTGGTGTATTTGGAGAAGAGCTACAGCTCAAATGGAAGCAGATGAGGATGCCTGCCTGCCTGCCTGCCTGGAACATATCCTCTTAGTTGAGTTGCATGGGCATATGAAATTTCTTTTTTTTTTTTTTTTTTTTTTTTTTTTACGGGTTTTAAGAAAAAGGTGAACTGTCAAATAATGTACATAATGACAAGTTGAACAGTTGCAATATGTAAACATATAAATGCCTGGTTATTGGAATTTAGATGCCAGGCTTATAGTCTGGATTTATCTGTGACCATTTCCTCGGCGCTCTCAAGGCACGTCAGCCCACGCGCACTTGCCTTTTCTGCACCTGAAATTCACACAGGTTTTGGGGGCTTCCTTGGTTTTTCTCTGAGCAGGAGGCTTGTTTGCAGGAGCTCGTGGTGCTTTGCTTTAAGTTTATATTGGGTGTGGAAAGCATTTATCAGTGCACTTGAGCTATGAAGGGCATTCAGAGCAGTTCTGGTTCAGTGCTGCTATTACATAACCACGTTAGTTCAGTTGTAGCCATCAATCGATTTGCCTACTTATATACCCTGAGCTTAAAAACAAATTTCTGTTGTTCCTGTTGTCTGTCTTCTCTTCTACACGTGCTTGCACCCCAGCCTCGTGCTCCGGAACGTGGGCAAACAGCAATTGCAGTGAGCAGCCAGTAACCCTGAGGGATTGGCTTGCAGGATACAGGATCCTCAAAATAAAGCAAACACACAAAAAGAAAAGCTTGCTGCAGGTTTCTAGCTGCAGGTTTGTCATTTAGTTTTTTTCTGGCTATGTTCATGTCAGGACAGAGAGGAAGGACATGGTTTTGATTTCGGCCTTTGCGGTTGTGTAGCTTGTTTTACTTTCTGCTGAGTGACCATGGGCTACTTTCACCATCCCACCCCCTTGTGGGGGTTATCCCTGTAAATGTCCTCTCGTTGCTTGTGTGCCTCGGCACCTGCTGCTTTCCCCCGTGCGCCCAAAGCCCTTTGAGGGCCTCCTGGAGCAGGACTCATCACCACAGGGTCTCGAGGCTCAGTCCTGCTCAGACCTTCCCATGGACAGGACTGTCCCGGTCGCGCTGCCCTCGTGCCGCTTCCCTCTCCTCCAGTGTCTCCAGGAGGGGATTCCAGGGGCTCAGCACCTGCCCTTCTCCCATGGGAACGTCTCTCCGTCGTGTGTTTTCCCGGCACGTCGTGGAGGGCAGGTCCCAGACGGGCGCGAAGCTCCCTCTGACCTGCCGCAACCTGCCCCGGCCGCCGGCCCGCGGCGCTGCAAAGCCTCACGGGCTGGGAATTTGTACTGCCTTAGTGCTGCCTTTCTTTCCTCAGCTGTACGTTCCTGACGGAGTCCAGATGGAATTTTTCACATCCATATTTCCGATCCCTGCTGCGTGCTGGAGCGGTTGAGTTTTCCCCTCCCCTCCTCTCAGGAGGAGAGAGCTGCAGGGCAGCGATGCTTTCAGTGGGTTTGGAGGTCTGTCCTTTTTGATTTATTTATTTTTTTAAGTGTCTGCAAGCCTTGTTGTAAATTTGGCATAATCTGAGCCCTGTTAGCACACACGGTTCTTTAGATTACTGAAATCATTAAACTTAATGAAATCCTTCCTCCGTTGCTGACATTTTGACTAGATCATATCTCTATGGATCTAGGCCTATTTTAAGTTATTAATTATAAATAGCAGTCTGATCTGAATTAATTCTGTAGGATAGTGGTAGGGAGGTATAAAATAAAATTGAGTGTAATGAAAACTACCATTTTGCTTTAATTCACTGGTTTGGTAGATGCTGTCAGAGGAAGTTATCAAGTGGGTCTGGCAAGGGAGCAAGAAGGGTTTCCATTGCAGGAGAAGCAACGAGTGTCAATTAAAAGGAATATAGCTATATTCATTTTCAAGTCTTTTATTTTTGTCATTTTTCTCAGACAGATATTAGTAAGTAATCATTTGGTTTAATACCAGTTCATTCCTATCCAGTGTCCTTCCTGCCTGATGAAAAAATAAGCATATTCAGAACTGCTTTTGAAGGCTTAACCCATTTTGTGTCCGGATGCATTGCTGCCATATGTGCATTTACTGAAAAATCAATTAGTCAGCAACACGCAAGATCCCTGACAAGCTGGAATTGGATTAAATCTGGTATTTTAAGCTTGGCATGTTTAAAAAAATGATAGTTATATTCTATCCAGTAAGTTATAAGTAAGTGACACAGCGTCACTTGTCTGAGTGTAGCGTGTCTGAGAGTGCTGCTGCTTCTTGGGGATTGGAGTGAGGGGAATTTCAGCCAACATTTGCAAACATTGGCCCCCGGTCACTGCAGGCTGCCCGTCCTGTGTCTGGGGACAGGGCTGCCCTTCGGAGCCACTCGCCCAAATCCAGCCCGGGCTTCGCTGCAGCCTCCTCAGCAGACACTGCGGCAGCTTCACCCAATTCCCAGTATTTGTTAGTGAGTCCGTTTCTTTCCGTCTTCACCTAGAAGCCATTTCTTTTTCTTAGAGTTTCTTATCTCTTCCTTGCAAGCCCGAACTCGCTGGCGGTTTTTTGTGGCCAGCTCCACCCTTTTGCATTTGGGGCTGTTTGTGCGTGACCCGCGTGCCGGGCAAGGCCGCGGAGCGACGCGCGGGCAGCCCCGGCCGAGCTCCCTGTGGCGCCCGCAGCACCCGCTGCCCTTCGCAGCCCCTGGCCCCCGACGACAAAATAACAGGTACGCTTTGAGACCTTTCCTTAATGGCAGTGGCTTGGCAGAGAGGTTGTGTATGTGGGAGTGTGTGCAGGCACACATGCATATAGATATGCTGGGTTATGCCCTTTTAAAAATATTTATTAATATATAAACTGATCAAAAATGGACAGGCACTTTATTGTACTTTTTTCTTTTTTGCATGATATTGCATTATGCATTATTAGTTTTCAGGCTATGTCATTAGTAAGTTTAGGAACCTTATGTGTTCCTAAACTTAGAAAACCTAGAAAACACATTTTGATTTTTCCATATTATTTTTCCATATTATTTTTCCATAGACTGGCGTGTCAAATGGTGTTTGGTTTGGACCATAATACAATTAGTCCTGATGTGGACATAGGTGTTTGCTGGGCTTTGGTGTATTTGCAGATGACCTCTATGCTATTCTATTTCTCTATTGATGGGAGGGTCTTTTCATTTTGTTTCCAGTTCTGTTAAGTAGATGAGTCCTACATGTAGAAATCAATCATCAAAAGCCATGAAACGCCATAGAAGGGTAATCTATGTATTTATAAGCTTGCACATATCACGGTGTCCCCAGAGAACTATCAGCCAAGGTGAACAGACTAATACTCAAATTTTCTAAGAAATTATCTATAGCAGAGAACAATAATATATAGGCTATCTTAGCTAGATACTCGAGTTTGTCTAGCTCTGTTTACTCTAGCTTCTGTTGGTTAAAAACATACTTGTTGTCAACTAATAACTGAAAACATTTGCTTGGATTTCTTAAAGCCCTAATTTTGCACTGTCATTTTACATTTAATATATTTTCGTTCCAAAAATATAAGTAAATGACTAAGAATTGAGGCCTACAAGTTAAAAAAGTTCTGCACCTAAACGGCTTATTACTGTGCTTAACTTTATGTATCTGGAAGTTGCACGTATGGGGAAGTAACATACACACATTTATCTTTAGAAACGACTTAAATCCCAGAGCCGAAACTTTATTGAGCAATATTGAGCATGCAGCTGAGTAACGTATTTCATTGATCTGACGACAGCTTGGTTTCCTCAGTCAGCATTTTCTTGTTGAGTGCTGGAGTTCGAATCACCAGGGACGTCTCCCCTTGAGAAATGCCTGCCCTGTGCTGGAGCAGAGCGTTCGTGCCTCCTTTGGAGATGAGCTCCCTGAGCATGACTTTGGCTGGGGCACTTGTGGGCAGTGGCGGGGGAACTTCCCGTGGCTTCCAGTGGAGCCCTGGGGATTGCCGCAGCACCAAAGCCCTTGGGCTCCAGGCTGCGCTTGGACCTTTTCAGCAGCACCTTCTTGCTGCTGAATGGGTCAGAGCTCCAGTTTGGAGCCCAAGTCAATAGTGACTTTACAGAGCAGCGAGAAGAAAGCTATGAGCCCCAATAAACATGGTTCACGTGCTGGCTGGCACATAAGGGATGTTCTCCTCCAGAGGAACGTGGTGCCGCTCCGAGCCTTATCGGCTGAGGCACAAGGCCCCTCTCGCCCGTGTCGAGCGGTTATCTGTGGATGGACAGCAGAGCAGCCTGGAGAGGAGAGGATCCAGGCGCCGCGGAGGGCAGGGACAGACAGATAGGAGGCTGGAGGGGTGAACGTGGAGGTGCTCAAATCCATAACTGTGCTCTGAAGGATGTGGGGGAGTCACCCGCGTGACGCCCCGGGGTGGCATCTGCTGGCAGCATCACTGCTGAGCCTGCACGGGCTGAGCTCGATTCCTCGGCTGCAAAAGCTTCTCCCCTGTTCTCAGCTCTGTGTCGTGGTTTGTCCAAGGCTGCCTACCTGCTGCTCCCACCTGTCTGCTGATATTCGGGAGCAATTTTTAAGGAAAGGTTGTTGAGTTTAACAAAATGGTTGATGCGGCACTAAAAACAACCGTAGCCTCAGCGAGTGTAAAATACACTGTTGTTCACAGGGAGAAAACTGAGCTCAGAAGAATGAAAACATCTCAATCAGAAAGCAAAAGAATTAAAAATGCAATTTAAAACACAAAATTCTCCATGAAAAAATCGTCCAGAATGCATTTTACTGTCTTTTTTCTTTGCTATTGATGCTTGAGAGGAAAAAGATGTGGAAGTTATTGTAAAGTTACTTGCAAAAGTTTTAAAAATCTGGCTGTGTAAGACTTAAGAAGAGTTTACTGGGAATACTTCGGCAGATCCTTTTTGGAGTCCTCATTGACCTGAAGTAAAGGTGGCCTTAACATAACAGAAATAACTCTTTTTCTCTCCCTCTTCTCCCAAAAAACCACATTACAAATTCCATCTTCCACACCGCCTCCATGACACTACAAATGTGTGGCTTCTTGCTATCCAAATGACAGTATAAACTCTCCCCATTCTGCTTTCCCATAGTGTGAAATGACAGAGTTCTTTTGTAGGGATGTCTTTTAATAATAATCAAGAAATAATTGATAATAATAATCAAGAAATAATTGATAATTTTGTGGGGTTTTAATTCTGATTTTCTGTATATCCAGCTTGTTGGCCTGAGATGTAATTTGCAGCGGGTTAAACACTCCAAGCAGCTTTTGAAGTTCCTCTGAGAATTGTGCTTTGGGTGCGTAAAAAGCTGCTTAGTGCTAAGTACTCTGGAAATGGGGCCCTGGGCATCTCCGAGTGAATACCCTAAATCAGTGCAGTCTTTTGACCTCAATCTCCCTTCCATGCATTCTGTGAAGATGGTGACAGTGCCGTGCATCACCTTGGAGGCACGTCGTGAGGATTAGTGAGCTAATGCTTATGAAGCATTTGGATTTATAGTAATTATCTGCCCCAGAGAAAAGCTTGTCAGATAAATAATAATTGTCATCTCAGCGGGGTATGAATAGCAGAGCATTCAGAAAAAACATAGGGCCGCGTACTAAACAGTGAGAAGATGATGAAACACTAAATTTCCACTGTTTCCGAGAGAATTAGCACAAATGTGTGCTGACCAAGGCGTGAGGCCAAGGTGACACAGGTGCCCTTACACGTTGCATGGCTGCAAGAGAAGCAAAGCACCACCAGTTGTATCCCGGCTCTTTGCTGAGCCCCGTTTAATTCCTGCCCCACATTTTCTTCTCCTTTGCCTGCCAGGTTCTTGGTCCCTTTTGTTTTCCCAAACATTTGCTGCCTCACAAACATTTGTTTTCCTGCCCTCTGTTTCCACAACTTGTTGTTTGCTTTGCCAGCTCCCTTGGCCCTTACCAGTTTCCTTACAACCCCTGATCCGCCTCCCGTAGCTTCACTTCTCTCCTCCCAGTTTTGTCCCTTTTCCCCCTCTCTCCACTTCTGTTATTTCCTTTTCCCCATCTGCTCCCTACCCCTGGCACCCAGGTGTGAATTACCCTTTCCCCACCAGAACAGAGGGAGCAGAGAC
This sequence comes from Nothoprocta pentlandii, assembly GCA_013398315.1. Lineage (NCBI taxonomy): Eukaryota > Metazoa > Chordata > Aves > Tinamiformes > Tinamidae > Nothoprocta > Nothoprocta pentlandii. Next base: position 2,239,428 of record VZSG01000035.1, read on the forward strand.
ATCGTTGGGGAGCGCCAGGAGGCTCCGGTTTTCCATCTTGTCCCATCTTAGCCCTGCAGAGCCTCTCCAGAGGGGAAAATCAGACTTTTCCCATGTAACTTAGACTTGTGTGGGGCTATTCAGCGGTTTTGTGGGAATGTTGTTCGCGTGGTCTGCTCTGCAGAAGCCCCGTGTAACGTGATCTTGGCAAAGATACTGGAGGGAAGAGCACAAGGGCCTGAAAAACACGTTTCAAGGCTAGTTCCTGGTGCTCAGCTGCCCAACAAGTAGGGTCACATAGGGTCTTGCACATGTCTATGGGGGTCCTGCAGGCTGTTCAACCTAGTTTTGATTATATGAGAGAATGTGTTATAAAACTGCTTGAGTTTTACCCAACAAAGTGGGTGTTTTAGAGGACAGAATTAAAATGCAGTGAGTAGATGGAAGAAGCAGCATTTGCTTTAGTGAACGCTTTTCTCGAGTCCAAGTACTCCACCGAGGGAGGTAAACTGCAAAGAGCAAGTGCATAAAAGGTAAAAGCAGTAGGATATTGCCAAGGAATAACAAGATTTAGAAAATGCAGCCTGTACAGAAAATTTGAAGGACATGATTTTTTTATTTAGTCCAGGAATATCAAGACTGAAGGAGTCTGTAGGAATCCTTAAACAAGTGTGTGTTACGAGCAGTCCTTAATCTGCCTATTGCCTAAAAGAAACCAGCTTTGTCTGTGGTATGGAGTGTGTTGGATTTAATGGCATAAAAACCTTTTTCATGCTCCTTTTCTGCAAGAATTTAGCTGCTGGGTTGTCAGCACTTGTGCTGACGAGACGAGGGGAGAGTTTCTCCCTTTTACAGAAGGAACAAAGTAGAGAGGAGGTGGCATGCTGACATTTCTTCTAATTTTTTCGTGTCTGTGCTTGACCGTGCTTGAACTCCAGTTTTCCATTTGTTTATGACTCTCTCAAACGTGGATGGATTTTCAGAGAGATTACAGAATCAAAAAGAAAATATATCCAGCATTAAAAACAACCAGTCTTGGTCAAATTTCGAGTACACCTTCCAAAGTATGGCGAATTCTTGAATTGTTGATATAAACATTTTTGTTAACATTTAAACAATATATTTTACTTTTTTTTTTT
>VZSG01000035.1:2249185-2271844 GCA_013398315.1 Nothoprocta pentlandii
TTTTAATTCTGATTTTCTGTATATCCAGCTTGTTGGCCTGAGATGTAATTTGCAGCGGGTTAAACACTCCAAGCAGCTTTTGAAGTTCCTCTGAGAATTGTGCTTTGGGTGCGTAAAAAGCTGCTTAGTGCTAAGTACTCTGGAAATGGGGCCCTGGGCATCTCCGAGTGAATACCCTAAATCAGTGCAGTCTTTTGACCTCAATCTCCCTTCCATGCATTCTGTGAAGATGGTGACAGTGCCGTGCATCACCTTGGAGGCACGTCGTGAGGATTAGTGAGCTAATGCTTATGAAGCATTTGGATTTATAGTAATTATCTGCCCCAGAGAAAAGCTTGTCAGATAAATAATAATTGTCATCTCAGCGGGGTATGAATAGCAGAGCATTCAGAAAAAACATAGGGCCGCGTACTAAACAGTGAGAAGATGATGAAACACTAAATTTCCACTGTTTCCGAGAGAATTAGCACAAATGTGTGCTGACCAAGGCGTGAGGCCAAGGTGACACAGGTGCCCTTACACGTTGCATGGCTGCAAGAGAAGCAAAGCACCACCAGTTGTATCCCGGCTCTTTGCTGAGCCCCGTTTAATTCCTGCCCCACATTTTCTTCTCCTTTGCCTGCCAGGTTCTTGGTCCCTTTTGTTTTCCCAAACATTTGCTGCCTCACAAACATTTGTTTTCCTGCCCTCTGTTTCCACAACTTGTTGTTTGCTTTGCCAGCTCCCTTGGCCCTTACCAGTTTCCTTACAACCCCTGATCCGCCTCCCGTAGCTTCACTTCTCTCCTCCCAGTTTTGTCCCTTTTCCCCCTCTCTCCACTTCTGTTATTTCCTTTTCCCCATCTGCTCCCTACCCCTGGCACCCAGGTGTGAATTACCCTTTCCCCACCAGAACAGAGGGAGCAGAGACATCGTTGGGGAGCGCCAGGAGGCTCCGGTTTTCCATCTTGTCCCATCTTAGCCCTGCAGAGCCTCTCCAGAGGGGAAAATCAGACTTTTCCCATGTAACTTAGACTTGTGTGGGGCTATTCAGCGGTTTTGTGGGAATGTTGTTCGCGTGGTCTGCTCTGCAGAAGCCCCGTGTAACGTGATCTTGGCAAAGATACTGGAGGGAAGAGCACAAGGGCCTGAAAAACACGTTTCAAGGCTAGTTCCTGGTGCTCAGCTGCCCAACAAGTAGGGTCACATAGGGTCTTGCACATGTCTATGGGGGTCCTGCAGGCTGTTCAACCTAGTTTTGATTATATGAGAGAATGTGTTATAAAACTGCTTGAGTTTTACCCAACAAAGTGGGTGTTTTAGAGGACAGAATTAAAATGCAGTGAGTAGATGGAAGAAGCAGCATTTGCTTTAGTGAACGCTTTTCTCGAGTCCAAGTACTCCACCGAGGGAGGTAAACTGCAAAGAGCAAGTGCATAAAAGGTAAAAGCAGTAGGATATTGCCAAGGAATAACAAGATTTAGAAAATGCAGCCTGTACAGAAAATTTGAAGGACATGATTTTTTTATTTAGTCCAGGAATATCAAGACTGAAGGAGTCTGTAGGAATCCTTAAACAAGTGTGTGTTACGAGCAGTCCTTAATCTGCCTATTGCCTAAAAGAAACCAGCTTTGTCTGTGGTATGGAGTGTGTTGGATTTAATGGCATAAAAACCTTTTTCATGCTCCTTTTCTGCAAGAATTTAGCTGCTGGGTTGTCAGCACTTGTGCTGACGAGACGAGGGGAGAGTTTCTCCCTTTTACAGAAGGAACAAAGTAGAGAGGAGGTGGCATGCTGACATTTCTTCTAATTTTTTCGTGTCTGTGCTTGACCGTGCTTGAACTCCAGTTTTCCATTTGTTTATGACTCTCTCAAACGTGGATGGATTTTCAGAGAGATTACAGAATCAAAAAGAAAATATATCCAGCATTAAAAACAACTAGTCTTGGTCAAATTTCAAGTACACCTTCCAAACTATGGCGAATTCTTGAATTGTTGATATAAACATTTTTGTTAACATTTAAACAATATATTTTACTTTTTTTTTTTTTCCATAGGAAATAACTAACCCTCTTGGGGCTGAGCCACAGAGCCTCCCCTCCCTCCCACTCCTCCCAAAAGCCAGTACTTTGCATACAAAGTTGTAGACCAGATGGTTAAAGTTTGGCAAAGCTGTAAGCAGATGAAAACAAGGGCTAAGGGGAAGTGTCATGTAACATTAATAACAGGCAAGCCCACCAGCCCCACCTAGAATAATCTCATTTCTGTCAAAGCCAGGTTTCCTTGATGATTCTCAAATGTTTCCACAGGCTTTTAGAGAAGATCTGGAATGCCTTATTCAAGAACAGATGAAGAAGGGCAATAACCCGACTGGACTGCTTGCGCTACAGCAGATTGCTGATTACATTACAGCCAGCTCTTTTGCAGGTTTTTCCTCATCTTCACTCAGTAAGTGAACTATGTGCATAATTGCCTTTTTTCTCTTCTTTTTTTTTTTTTTTTTCCCCATCAACACCAGTTTTTAGCCATGCTGGCATTTCTTCAGTACTAAAGTTCTGTCAGAGGTCATTTAAGCTGTAAAGGGACCCAGAATCTAGGCTTGAAGCCCTGTCCTTTTCAGCCTCTCTCCCAAATTTTTTTCATTTGTTACTGTGCTGTACACAATGTCTTGAGTCTTGACAACAGGTTACTCTAGAGTTTACTAATAATTTTTTTATGGAGACAGAGAACTCAGTGCAGCCTGTTGTTATTAGCCATTTTCACAAGATATGAAATTATGATGATATGTGAAACACATACTAGATTCTGATTATTTTTCTACTCTTGCATTTAAATTATGAAAAGGCACTGCTGGTATTCAGCACCTTTTGAAAACTAATCCCCACTGCCTCTTCAGAATTCATGAAGCAAGTGGAGGAGAGTAGCAGAGAACCCAGAGTCTTATTGGGGCGGCTGGAGCTGCATAACGCTGGCCTAGGGACCTGGCCGGGATGGCTGATCTGGAAGTGCAAACTCTTGTTTTAAAAAGAAAATCTTTCCTTTTCTGGGAGTACTTTCCACATAAACTGATCTTCAGTGTGTTCTCTCTGTTAAGAGCTATTGTTGTTGTCCAACAATTGGAGAACTCTCGGTCTAGTCCTTATTTTTCCCTCAGTATTGAGTTAAGGGATTCAAACTAAGAGATTCCTTCTCATTATTTATATCAGTGTCTGGAGTCCAGCAGAGGTGTTTTCTCCTTCAATTTTCAAAATACCATGTAAAAATACTTGGTTAGTAGCAAACATCTTAAAGCATCACTCAAGCCTTACGTAGCATGGCATTGAGGCAGGAAAGAATTCAAAGTGTGAAGTTCAAAGGTATTTAAAAGCAAGCCTTTATATTGCTTCTTTACTAGCCCTACAAACACGAGAGACTTACTAACTTTGAGGTATGGTTCCTACTGTCTTAAATTCACAGAGGGTTTTGATAAAGACCTTAGAAATCCAGAAGTGCATTTCCAGTCTGGCAGTTGCTGGTACTGCTAAGGTGACAATTCTAAATACAGAGCTTCTGGAGAACCTGCCATAACTTGCAGTGACTGGTCTGACTGGTCACTGTTTGCTTGTGTGTTTGCAGGCCATGGAATGGTGACACCCATCAACGACCTCGCGGGAATCGATACCTCCTCCTTCGTTAAGGGAGAGAAACTCACTCGCTGCAAGCTCGCCAGTTTGTATAGGCTGGCTGACTTGTTTGGGTGGGCACATCTGCCAAACTCCTACATCACAGTAAGTATTTTGGAGATTTTTTTTTTAAGTTTGGGACTTTTCCCATTTCTTCAGTTAATGTAATAATTTATTTAAGTTCTTCCCTCCTATATGATTAATACAAACTCAAAGACATATCAATAATCTCTCTATTTTTCTTTCTTTGCAGGTAAGAGTAAGCAAAGAGCATGACCACATTCTAATCATTCCAAGAGGTCTCTCTTTTTCTGAAGCTTCAGCTTCTAATTTGGTATGTGATTAGCCTACACCGATACCCACCAAGGCTCAACCTGTTTTCTGAAAGACTTCTGCGGCCTCTAACCCAGACTCCTAACCTATAATCATCTTTTTGTTTGTTTTTAATGTTTGCCCACCAGATGCAAAGCTGATTAACTATTTGGATCATATGGTCCTTTGTCCTGAGCATTTCTGTTTGGGTTTAGCTTTGCTTTCTGGTGCTTTGTCTCCAGCTTAGCTTTGATGTGATGCAGCAGAGCTTTGTTTTCCTCTCTGCTGAAGCTAATCAAGTAGACTTGGCATAACAGCAAGCTTTTATTATGTGGTGATATAGTAATACATACGAAACTGCTCGGTAGGAAGAGTGTTACTAGCATCAGCTCTTATCTTTATAAGTGGGGCAAGAGCACTGAATAATCTTTTCCCGCTCAAGAAGGAGCAGGGATAAAGTTATAGAGTGGCATTCGGGAACTTCTGGCTGCTAAAACATGTCTTTTTTGGTGTAGAAGCTGCACTATGTCAGTGTGTTTTTGTGAAGAAACTCTCTGCTGTTGCAAGGGAGCAGCAATTGAGATTGATACCATATCATTGACCAACAAACCTAGATCCGAAGTACAAACATGGGAACCAGACTTGATGTGCAGCTGTTGTTTTGCTTGGGCCAGGAGTAACTTTTTTAACATTTCCACACATTTATAACTCCTTATGCATTAAACGTGCTTATTGGAAGTTTCTCAGAAGCTTAATTTTCTTCAAGTTTAAAATGTAGGAAAAGTAAATAAAATTAATTTTAAAATGTGAGAGTGAGGATGTCTTACAGAAAAAAATAAAGCTATTAGCTAATGGATTCCATGAGATTTTTTTTCTCCTTTTTCACTTTATTTGGATGATATTATAGGCATAAAAATATGCTCAATGATTGAACCAAATCGTATGTTTTTACACACACCTGATTTTGATGTTTTATAAATTGTGGAGACTTTCTTTTATACAAAAAGTGAGCTGAAACAAAGAGTGATATATATGTTATATCAGGTCTCATCTTTTTGGATTAGGTTGGCTTCCAAGAGTGGTCTGAACATTAGGGTGGTCTGTTGACCATAGAAACTGCAGGAGTAGCAGATGTCTTGAACGTTGTTCCTTTGTTTTTTCCAGGTCAAGGTGAACATCCTAGGAGACGTAGTTGACCAGGGAAGTACAACTCTAAGTATTGACAGTGCAGGATTCAGTCCACACGTGGCCATCTACTCCACACGACCAGATGTGAGATGTGTAATACACATACACACCCCTGCAACGGCAGCTGTAAGTCCTCCTGCTTGTAGCACAAAGTGCAGAAGGGAACAAGTTAGCTTGGGAGCTTAGATCAGCTTTCTGCAGCTGAATGACCGCTCACAACAGCTTCATTTTTTGTTTTTAGCATCAGATTCATTATTCATGACTACACTGATAGAAAAGGCTGATTCTGTGAGGTTACAAAATCAGCAGAGGAGGAGGGTTGGGTCACCGCAGGGAAAAGAGGATCAGATATGATCTGGTGGTGCTCAGGTTGCGGAGGCAGTAAAGTATCCAGCTCGCACGATCCTTATTTATAGCATCTCATACCATATAATGTACTAGGTACGTTGTCATTTGGATGAGGAAACTATGTTTATAAATGGCTGTACTAGTAGTTCAGGACTGATTTATCTCCCAGTTTAAAGAGTAGTAGTTAAAAGATAGGTTATAATTATGGCACAATTAAGTAGAGATCTAAGCTGGACTATAATAAAAACTGTAAAGAGACTTTAAAGAGTTGCTTCAGGATAAATAGATAAAGTCTATGTTAAATTATTGTATATGAATGTATATATGCGCCTTCCCTGTCTAGAGACAGAAAAAGGAAGGGCAACTTCTTTCATAGAATCATAGAATGCTTAAGGTTGGAAGGGACCTCAGAGGTCATCAAGTCCAACCCCCCTGCACATGCAGGGTCACCTAGAGCAGGCCATGGAATATAACCTTTTATATATATTCTTTTTTTATATACCAGTGTTTTAGTTAAAAACACTAGGAAAGCATGAAAAAGTGCTCTGTAGGCATATGAGGAGAAATAAATATGGGCAAAATTCACAGAAAATATTTTCTTTGGGATAATTTGTCCTCTTCCACCACAAATCCATCCCTAAGTTAAGTAACAGTAGGAAGCTACACTACGTAGAGCATTAAGGTGTTTCTGTTATGGAGAGGTTTTTTCTTTCCTACCAGAGATGTAATTTACAGTCCCATAAGGCTTTTGGAGAAAAAGAATGATCAAGATAGGGGTTCATCACTCAAGATGGTGAGTTTTGTTTGTATTTCAGTGCTTTGTTTTCTTGAAACAGGTTTCATCAATGAAGTGTGGTATCCTTCCCATATCACAAGAGGCTCTGATTCTGGGAGATATTGCTTATTACAATTACCAGGGATCTCTTGATGAGCAGGAGGAGAGAATTCAGCTTCAAAAAGTGCTTGGACCCAGTTGCAAGGTATTCAACCTCCTTCATGTTTTTCATCACCAATTTTCATGTACTGTGCCAGTTTCTACCATTTAACATCAGTGTCTCTATTTACTAGGTATTGGTCTTGAGAAACCATGGTGTGGTAGCACTGGGAGAGACACTGGAAGAAGCATTTCACTATATTTTCAATGTACAACTGGCTTGTGAAACACAGGTGAGAGAGAATTTGTGACTCAGGATACCTTCATGTCGAGCTCATTTATCAAAGTTGAATGTTGAGACAAGGAAAAGAGGTTTTAGCCTGTGATCACAAAGCATCACAAAACCAAAGAAAGAAAAGGTCTTGGGAGGAATGGTGGGGGCTACATTTAAAAAATAATTTGAGTCCCTAGATCAATGGTTTCCATTTGGTCTAACTTCTGCTGTCTCTTTAGATATATAGGTATTGTCTGTAAGTTTAGAGAGATACCACTGGGTCTCCTTACCTTCCATAATCCTAACCTCCTGCCCAGGAATTCATCACTTCTTGTTCCCTAGCAATTCTGTCCTCCCAAGGATGCATCTAGAGGGGAAGGGCAAATGGGAGTCCCTCTCTCTTCCTCTCTTCCATCTCCCTGCTGTTCACTTGGAATTCTGTCACTCATCTGCTTCAAAATCTACATTAAAATGAAGGATATTAATAGCTGTGTGATGCAAAAAAAAAAAAAATCTTTTTAGGGTACTCCAAGAGCTGGTGTTTGAATCTGCTTCCTTTAAAGTGCAATTATTAATAGATAGTCTCATTCAATAAGAATCATTTATTTTATATTTCAGTTTGTTTTTGCATAGGAGAAAACTAACCTAAAAAGAACTGCAGCTTGCATACTGAGCATGAATTTTTTGGGGGTGTTTGTTTTGCTTTGTTTTGTTTTGGAGAAGTCAGACAAACAGAGAATTCCAATTTTTTCCCCACGAATGAAACACCCCCTTTGCTGCCCGTAGGTGCACGCGCTGGCTGGAGCGGGTGGCGTGGACAACCTCCTGGTGCTGGATGTGCAGAAGTTCCGGCCTCTCACGCACACGCTGGCGGCGGCCGGAGGAGGCGGCGTCAACATGGGCTCGCAGCACAAGTGGAAAGTCGGGGAGCAGGAGTTCGAGGCTCTCATGAGGATGCTGGACAACCTGGTGAGAAATTTTTGGCATTGCACAAGAAGTGTTGTAGCCTGCTAAACGTGGGGTGGGCATAGGCTGCAAAGAGAGTGATTCTGGTTTCTCTTTAATCTGAAAATGAAGGGGGAGCCATGTTTACAGTATGTTTAATCTGTTCTGTTTGGCTTAGCTTTTATGTCAGTTTATTTGAAAACTGCAGTCTGTCGTAAGAATTTATAGTGTTTTGAACTTAAACTTCGTCCCACCCATCTCACAGCGTTACTGCTTTCTCTTTATAATAGCCAAATGACTTTTAATCGCTACCATAGTAAATAGACTTTGAAATTTACATTTATATTTTGCTATTAATTGTAATACTAGATTTTATCAATGCTAAATTGTGTACCAGAGAAAAGAAAAGAAAATGGTAGTTATTGCTTGCTTGAAATATCTATTTTACATTATAAATTCTGGAAGAGCCTTTTGATACTGCAAAGTGAGAAGTGGGGTGGTGTCACAAATTAGTGTGTGTCACCGTGCAAGGTAGTTAAGTCTTCTTGAATGACACCCAAGTCACAGCTCGAGCAGGAAGATTGTTCCGTGGTCACTCACTAACGAAGACTAGAAAGGTGAAGCATGAGTGCAGTTGGGTCCAATGGACTCAGTATTTTAGATGGTTTAATAAAATGAATGGGTGCTGCAGGACATGACTAATCCTTTCTTTGAAGAGCCGAGGGAACCTGCTCAGTACAGAGAGGGCAGCACAACATGTTTGTGATCTTCTTGCACGTGGCAGGGCTACCGAACCGGCTACGCCTACAGGCAGCCGCTCGTCAGAGAGAAGCCCAGGCACAAGAGCGACGTCGAGATCCCGGCCACCGTCACGGCCTTCTCCTTTGAGGACGACACCGTCCCCCTCTCCCCGCTCAAGTTCCTGGCCCAAAGGCAGCAGAGGGAGAAGACGAGATGGCTGAACTCTCCCAATACCTACTTGAAGGTGAACGTGCCTGAGGAGTCGTGGAACGGAGAAGCCAGTCCCAGGACTAAGATCACGGTGCGTAGATGCGTTCGGCTCTTGCCTCGTGCTCCCTCTCTGCCTGGGAGAAAGCAGCCTGCACTGGGTTTGTTTGAGGAGATCTTCAACAGCATCAGCAAATCAGTTAATCAAGCAGATAAAAATAGGATGTTGGGAGACTTAATGGCCTTACTACCAAGGCCTCTTCTGTTTTGGTCATGTTACTGCTTGGAAAGTTAAGTGTTTATGATAAAATTGAACAGTGATCTCCCTGTTTTTTTGCTAACCCCTCTGAATCCCACAGTAGGAAACAGTTTTTCTATCATATATTTTTATGCTATTAATTATTCAACAAGTACAGGAGCATTTTATATCCCCTATGGGATCTCCTCATCTCAGCATGAGGAGAATACAAGCTTTAAATCTGCTCTCACTGTCCCTTGCCTCTTGTTCGTGAAACTGCTAAGACTCTGAAGAGTCTGTCCGTGTTACTGCTGGTGATGCTGAGGACCAAGGTTTGCCCAGACACTTCCAGGCCCTTTCCAGCCCTGCTGTAGGCTGGAGCAGCGCGGCCCTCGCAGCCCAGGTAGGGCACGTGCACAGAGCACCTCGCAGGGCACGAGCTCCCTCTCCTGGCAGGCCAGCGACTTCCTAAAACTCAGCTAGCTCAAAATGCCCTGTGCGACAGATGGATTTAAACCTTGCTTGCCAAGAAAAACCTTCACGACAGAATTTGTGAGGAGCAGAGGTGGAATTTGAGTGTATGAATAAGAATAAGAAGGGTCAGACTCTGGCGTCAGCAGAGCTGTAGACCAGCTGCCAGAAAGGGTGATCATTTCAAAATATGATTTCATTATTGTGCTCTTTGCATTGCATTTTGCAAGAGGTTTTATTTCACTAAGATGGTGCACATTTTCACATTAAAAGTAATCTTCATCATGTCCATTCAAGACAACTTAAATGCCCATGCATACAAGCTTGCAATAATTTATTTATTTTGTGAGTAACTTGCACAACTGAGAATAGAATCTGGGAGTCCTTTCCTTGTACCCGCTCTCTAAGCATGAGGGAACACTCGGGTGAGTGTCCCTCACGCATGGTGCCATCTCCAGCAGTGTTTTCTCTTACAGTGGATGAAAGCTGATGACTCTTCCAAGACTAGCGGAGGGACACCGATCAAAATTGAAGATCCCAACCAATTTGTTCCTTTAAATACAAACCCAAATGAAGTGTTGGAAAAGAGAAATAAGGTAAAATAAGCGAATTGAAGAAAACCGTAACATGGCAGAATATAATTATCTGTTCAAGTAACGATTGAACACAGCAGTAAAATAACATTTTCAAGTCATTTCACAAAAACATTTCTAAGCTTACAAGTGTTTTTGGCACTAAATACATGTATGCAAATACATAATACATATAGACACTATATAAAGATGCAAATGTATACATTTTGAATACAATACTACGGTGAATGTTCACACTAACTCTGAAATGATAGGCTAGAAATGCTAGGCTGCAGTATTTAGCAGTACATAGTGGATAGTTAGGTACAGATCTGAATTGCTCTGCATCATCTACAGTGTGATATGACCTCAGACTCACACTGTTCTACATTAATTTGCACTTACTGTGCTGGAGTTTCCAGTCCACTTTCTAATGGCAGTTAAGAAGAGAGGGCAAAAATAGAGATTATTGTTAGAGTTCTCTCTACGCATAACAATCGCACTGTTTTTCTCTTAAAGCACCTATGGTGCCAACTGTCAGACTGACCGAATCCTCCACCCTCAGCAAAAGTATATTAGCAGATACAGAGGACAATTTCTATTTAGCTGCAGGATTTTTTCTCTCTTGGAAGGACTTGTGACAGTATTCATGGGATGAAACTGGAGTCAGGAGGAGCAACTCCCTTTCTTAGAGCTGGAAAAATGAAAACTGTAGCTGTTGAGATTAAAGCTCAAGTCCCAGGCGGTGCCTTTTAGACTTAAGTGCCACTGCCTCATTAGATAGCTGCTCACTAGTTTTTCTGCTGTAGAATTTATGTGGTTTATTTTTGTATTCATTTCTGATCTGCCAGTCTAGTAAGCACTGACAGCATGAAGTTAGAGCTGTTGGTTTGGGGGGAAATTAGTGAATTGTCCATAGAAGGAAAAGCTCTAACAAAATCTGCTTCTAACACTCTCTGTTTTCTCTTTGTAGATTCGGGAGCAGAACAGATACGACCTGAAGACCGCAGGACCCCAGTCTCAGCTGCTGGCTGGGATTGTTGTGGACAAAAAGCCGAGCCCAGTGAGTAGGACACGGCTCCTTGGCCTACACACGAGCAGGCTGCTTCAGCTCTACTTCTGTCAGACTTCAGCTCGGGCCATTTCTTATTTTGAATACTTTATTAGAAGTGGTTATTTTAACATCAAATTTGGGGTATGGGATACACTTATTACGAAGGATGCATCTTTTGTCTCAGAGGTTTAAAATCTTAGTTTCAAATGGTGCAGTGGGTTAGCCTGGCTTTCGTATTAATGAAATAGGGATCTGGCCCAAAACTGTTCAGGCTGGTGTGTGACAAATGTGTCACTGTGCATTCCTAATGCACAGAGCTGAAAATAACCCTATGGAAGTCGCTGGTGAATTTTCTTACCTGCCCACACCAGTACATTTCTGAATAGTATAAATATCCTTAGTGTATCTAACAAGCCTTGTTTAATTATACACAAAATTCTGCAATTCTAAAAGTTGCCCATCATCCATGGGTTAGTGTGTCTGCTTCTTCGTTGTAATTTTCAATACTCTTTTGAAGAAATACTGAGCTGAATCGTTTATTTCAAACAAAAAGAGTATTTTCCAAATAGGTGTTTAATTGGTGTGAAAATAGTTTTGTCATTAGAAGTTTCATCTCACAAAAGTTCTTCCAGATAGAATCTTAAACTGAATTGCTATTTTCCTACCCAAAAAAATCCAAGAAATTAGGGTATTCCCCCAAAAAAATGCAGGAAACACTTTGTTTGAATTCGTGTTGCATGAGGACTTTGATTTCTCTGAAGAGTATCTTAGTCCCAAAACAATAAGCAAGTTTGTCCTTTGAAGCTGTCCCTTGTAGTAGAAAAATACTCGAGCAGAGATTGTGCCGATGTAATTCAGTGGTGATTCCCATGCAGGGGTCACTGTTCATTACGAAGCAAATGTCCATTATTTGGGTCAGTTTTAGCCTGGAGATGTGTGTGTGTGTGTGTGTGTGTGTGTGTGTGTGTGTGTGTGTGTGTGTGTGTGTGTGGTTCTTCTCATATTCCTTCTCTGCAGGTTTGCTGTCTCCAAATTGGAGGCCAGAAAAAAAGGGACATTAACCAAGTATATGTTGTTTCTTTCTTTTTAAAAAAATAAATAGCTAGTGAAATGTGTGTATTTCTCTTCTGCAGCCCATGCAGTTTGAAGAGGACGAGCACGCGCCCCCAGCACCCCCCAACCCCTTCAGCCATCTCACGGAGAGGGAACTGGAGGAGTACAAGAAAACAATCGAGCGCAAGCAGCTGGGGCTGGAAGGTCAGTGGTGCATTTAGTACTGGGCTTTACACTTCAACAACCAGCAGCTCCTTTGAAGTTTGAAAATACTGTAAAACCATATGTAGAATTTTATTTGATAAGTGCTTGGCATTTTTTTGTTTCTTTTTTTTTTTTGCTTAATGCTGAAATGAAAACAAGGCAAGTTTTGCACAGGGCATTTCAGCATAATGAGTTTTTGTGTTAGAGTCATAGAATAACTTGGCTTGGAAGAGTGTGAAGGTCCTTTAGGCCAATGTCCTGGTCCAAGATAACTTCAGAGTTGGTCGGGTCTCTCGGGACCCTGTCCCTTGAGCACTGAACAGCCTTACAGGCCCCCGGCCTCTGACCAGGTAACCTGCTCCAGAGCTTAACCACCCGCTCTGTGAAAGTTTCCTGAAGAAAAGTCAATGAGATACAAATAGTGACCCCATGAAAACTCCTCTCTGTCACTTATTTAGGAAATACGTGGCAAGAGGTAAAATCTTGGGTTCTTCTAATAAATGCTCAGATATCAGAATTCACAAGAAAAAGCTGTTAACCTCTCATAAGGGCCACGAAATACTCTGTGATATTTTACATTTTTAATAAGCCTTGAATTTGCTTATTTCCAAAGTGCTTGAAGAAGCAGACAGAGCATTTCAGTAGCTTCTCCATTATTCTCCCAATGTTCAATTGCTTTTGCTATGACCTCTTTTTTTCCGATATTTTTTCCAATACTGCTATTGCATAGGGAATGATTAATTCTGTTTGTTTTTTAACAACTGCACTTATTATGCACTCTTCTTCACTAATATTGTGTAATAAAACAACTTTTCTGTGTATTTCCTTCAGGGCACGCTGTAATAATTTCCTACAACAGCAAACTGTGGCTTGTGGCTAGGTAAAACGGTGGGGCTCCCTGGAATTCATCAACCCCTCCTTCCGTGAAACCACTAATCCATAGGGACTGTTAATGGATGAAATTTGTAATTTCACAGTCTCCAGAGTTTAAGCTGCATGTTGGGACTTCTTGACGTTAGCGGCATGAAGAGTACAACGCTAGCAGAGCTGTAAATCTTGTAGCACTATTACTGACATTCTTGTCTTAGTTCTACTTTTGCATGGCTACTAACTCGAATCTTGTCCTGCAGATGCTGAACAGGAATTATTCTCAGATGACGGTTCATCTGTGTCACAAATTCAGTCACAAACTCAGTCCCCGCAAAATGTCCCAGAAAAATTAGAAGGTATTCCATGTAATTTCTGTAAAATGCCAGTGGTATAGCCCGAGTCATCCTTTGTTGCATTCTTTACGTTTACTTGAAGTCAGCTGAATAAAAAAAGAACCCAGTTTTACCAGAACGCAGGCGGAAGTCTGTCCAGGAACCTTAATTGCTCTTTTCTCAATTTTTCCTCGTGTGGAATTCTCACGAATGGAAAATAGAAGTCATGGAATGTAGGTATTGATGAGGTGGGGGAAATGGATGTTACATATTGCCTTTAAATAAAGTGCTGTGATTAGGCTAAGAATTTGCCAGAAACAGCTAACATGGACCAACTTTTAGAGGCTGGTATTGGAGGTTTCGGTGTGTGATGGCTGTGCTGTCATGAGCTAATTCTCGTGCAGTAAAACACAGTCCAGAGTCACGTGAGGCTGTACAGCCACATATGGACCTGGGCAGGATGAGGCCACCTTTATCAGCCCCTGGCCCCTTAGCGACGTCCCCACAGCGTTCGTGGGGCAGATAAGGGAAGGGCAGATAAGAGGGCAGATAAGGGAAGCAGCAGATCTGGAAAGGCCTCGCTTGGCTCTTTGCAAGACGGGCCCGCCACGCATCTCACGCGCGTCTCGGTGCCCTCCTTTGCTGCTCACAGTGAGAATAATGGCAAAACTCTGTGTTCCCTCAGAAAACCATGAGGATCTGTACACGCCGAGCGCCACCCTGGTGCCCGCGGAGATGCCCGTCGTGGTGGTCAATGGCAAGGAGGACGGGCACGACGTGGACGAGGAGCTCAGCAAGCGGGTGAGCCAGCTGACCACGAGCAGTACTGTGGAGAGCGTGGAGATCACCATTAAAAGCTCCGAGAAGATCGAGGAGGCCCTGTCCCCTGAAGGGTCACCTTCCAAGTCGCCATCCAAGAAGAAGAAGAAATTCCGCACTCCATCTTTTCTGAAAAAGAATAAAAAGAAGGAGAAGGTAGAAGCGTAAGTGCAGTTGTGTCGTGAGGAGGCATTGCACATTTTAAACGTTTCAGTTGACCATTAACAGAGTAGTGTTGGGGAGGGAGGGGTGCAGTAACTGGACTTTTAACCGCAACAAAAACGAACTGGAAGAGGTTTTGCTTTAGAGAGGAATAATAAAACGTTTCTGTGTTAATTGCAAACACTTTCATCTCTCACTTCAGCGTGTTCAGAATTGCTGTGAGCGTCTGAAACATTCAGTAGTTTCACAGGTAACCACACTGGCAGGTGCTCCAAAGCCATCATAGCAAGAGCCGAGACCATCGCAGCAAGTTCTGCTTGCAGCATTTTGCAGACCTTAAAATTTTCAGTACAGTTAAAGTCTTTAACAAAGTTACTGTCGAGTGACCACGTGACTTTATTTTTTTTTAAAAAAACTGCTGTCTCATTTGGTGACCAGATCATACATTTTTATATTGTGATTTTGACCATAAACTTTGTTGCTGTAGCCCTGTTTGAGTGGGTGCATATTAACAGCACACCTTTAAGTCTTTTTAAGATTAGATCTTATAGAAATATACACTGGCACATAATATTAGGGGGGAAACTGTGTAAGAGAAAGTTTATTGGAATTATACAAAATGTCTAAGAATTCCATTCATCAATAACTTTTTTGCCAAATATTTCATTTTAGTGAAATATAATTTTTGAAGACTTCTTTTTTATTCTATCAGTTGGGGGGAGAAATACCCTTATTTTTCAAGAAAGGGGATTTTATACACTTAACATTGATAATTTAGTTTAACTGGCAAAACAAAAAAAAAAAGATTTTATATGTTCAAATGTTTGTATACCATTCAGTATAAAAGTATTATAAGCATGTGAACCAAGCAGTTAATAGTAGAGTGTATTTAAGAATGCTTGGTGTAGAGTATACTTAAGTATAATTCAGGAATCCAGGGACTTAGAAATCAAAAGATAAAAGCATAAAACCTAAACTGGATTCGTGTTTAAAACTTACTGTTTTTTTTTTCCTTGCGGTATTGCTAATGAATGAAGAAAAATAATCTCGTAACATAACCAAATGAAGGAAACAAAACTGATAAAAGGGAAAGTGAAATAGTAAGAAAATAGGAGCAAACAAAGAAAGTTAAAGTTTGGTGATTATTTTTTATTAAATATATGATATGGAATGTGGGGTATTTTTATTAAATCAGCAAAGTTACATTTCCATATTAGACGTTTTAAATAATTTGTGTGGATTCATACGGAGTGCAACACTTATTTTGTTCCTTCACTTCCATTTTACTTTTAAAAGGGTCTCATGAATCTGTGTTGTCCTTTGGATGAACCCAGAGCAAATTAGAGCCTAGTGCCATGGGTAAGGCTGGCTCTGCCCCTTACTCATTTTTACTGATATTGTCATTTTACTACTTTTACTGTATTGTAAATACAAACGAGCATAGAAATTAACATAGGGTTTTTCTTCGCTGTGTCAAATTTGTCTGTAAATCAGTCATCGCAATAGGAAATACATTTAAAAGATCCGTGTGATTCCCGAATTGCCGGTTGAAATATTATACAATATATAAATTGTTAAATATGGCTGGAGAGTGGTTTGGCATGCAAAAAATGTTGATTATAGCATGTTTGGGGCTGGTTAGCTTTGACCGTGTCAGTGTGATAATGCAACGTTGGAATGGATCCTGGAAACAATTTTCTAGCTATCACTAAATACTGGAATCAGTGTTTTTAATCATAGTGGAAACTTTCAGTTGCTTTCTTTGTTTTTTATGTTCTACATTATTTGTGTTGTATTACAACATATGTAGAAACAGTAACCTGTGAACTATGCTTTTCATAACTTTTTTAAAAATATATCTAAATGAATGCAATGTGCATAAATATTTTTTAAAATGCAACCGTGAACTATTTGCACCTTTTGCTAATGCCTCTATTTACTTGCTTTGGCATAAAGAATGAGCCAGCCAACTCTGTGTCCTGTGGAAAATATATAAATGTTATCTGAAATTGCTCATAGATGTAATGCTAATTAATGTTAAATCACAAATAAACAGTATTTTAAATAGATGTATTTTGTATAGCAGCCTTTTGTTTGAACAGGACTCTCGCATCTTTTCTTCGTAAGGAGATGCTTTGGTTCTGAGCATCAGATGTAAAGTTTTTATGCTAAAGACGGAGTTTTTCATAAATTTATTCTAGAAAATCTCATTTTTAAAAAAATATTTAGAAAAATATTCTAAAAACTGTTGTTTTCTGTCTTGGAAGAGGTGAATCGTGTGGCCAAAAGGAGGGAATTGCGGGGCAGGAGTTTTGGGCCCTGGTGGTGCCTGTGCTGCTGGGGCCTAAGGATGATTCCTGCAGCCGCAGCTCTGGGGTGGCTGGATAAGTGCAGAGCGTGGGGGCAACTTGGGTGAATTGCCCTAAAAAAGAAAAAGATGATGAAAATAAAGGTCTTTGTAGTAAAGCTTTTCTTTCAGGGTTACTTGAAGACCTCCGCGTTGTACCTGCCAGCACGTGGTAAGCATCAGCACCTCCAACGCAGCAGAATTTCGAGTGTTGTGTTTTTAGAGCTGCGTCAGCTCTGTAAAATGTAGTGTTTGTTTTCTTTGTCCTTCCACAAAACAGCCTTTTGTTGCTGTTTGCAAAGAGGTCAAAATCCAGCTCTGTCATGAGCGCTGTCCCAGTGTAGAGAGTTCAGCATTTTGGATGACTAAATCTTAATTTAATTTCTAGTTGTTTTCTTACTCTTTCGCTCTCCAGGAGCGCCTGCGTTCTGCTCAGTGCTGCAGTGACACGACAGTGGATACCCTACCAAGCGCTGGGATGCTCACCCTCCAAGGCTGACAGCCTCCATAGCTTCATTCTGATGGAAACTCTCCTTTTTCCAAGGGTCCATGAACCGCAACAGCCTCTTCACCTTCACTTGGACCTTATTCCTCCAGTGCTGCAAAAGGGTCTGAGATGACACAGCCTGAGCATGGAAACAAGGTAGATGTTAATCGCAGGCATAAGGGATATTAAGGCTCAAAACATGGCCTTGTAGGAGGCCTTGGAAAATCCAGCCTGAAAACAGATCACTGACACAACAGCTCAAAAGTAGTTATTACTACTATTGATAGAGTCTTCAAGGTTGGAAGGGACCTTTGGAGATCATCTAGTCCAACCTCCCTGCACACACAGGGTTGCTTAGGGCATGTGGCACAGGGCTGCGTCCAAGCAAGTTTTGAAGATCTCCAGAGAAGAACCTCTCTGGGCAGCCTGTTGCAGGGCTCTGGCACCCTCACTGTTAAGAGATTTTTCCTTAAGATCCTGTGGAACTTTTGGTGCTTCAGTTTGTGGCTGTTTCCTCTGGTTCCATCAGTGGCCACCACTGAAAAGAGGCCGCCCCCTTCTCCTCACTGCCTCCCTTGAGGTATTTCCAGACACTGATCAGGTCCCCCTCAGCCCTCTCTTGCTCAGGCTGAACAGGCCCATCTCTCTCAGCTGTTCCTCATAGGGCAGATGTTCCCGGCCCCTTCTTGCTCTCAGAATGCTTAACCCAAGAAAGAGAAGGAGCAGTGTGGCCCATGAGGAATTACCCACCAGCTGCTGAGTCAGAATGGTTTGAGGAATTGGGGTGCATTTTCACACGCCGCTCTTGCCCCTGTGTACAGTTAAAATGTGACCAGGTGATGGCCCCAGCTGCGTGCCCAGCTCCTGCAGTGCCCGGGGGATGAGGCTCTGGCAGCAGAGCAGTTCTGCCTCATTTGCTGGAGATGCCTGGAAATGGTGCTACTGAGGTGAGGAGGCGGGATAAGGGCACGGATAAGGCCGAACTGAGAGCTGCTGGGGATGGACACAGCGCGGGAAGGGACAGCCTGGCTGGCGATTGGCCTCGTGCAGAGCTCACACAGACCCCTATTGTCAGGGACTTGCAAATCAGCCAAACTCGCACTGACTTGCACAAGGAGAGGGAAAAGCTCATCCCTTGGATAAAGGCTACGCACCCCTTTGCTAAAATGTGTGGTAACTCTCACAAGCCCACAGCAAGTCTCTAAAAGATTGCCAAAATGTAATACGAAACAAGTTGTCTATTTTCCTATAGCTTGGTTCTTTGGAACTGTATAATTGCATTAGCCTTAAATGTTGTATCTGCAGACAGTGCATGGCAACACATCTGAGCAGCGCTGCCTTGGAAGAGCACATGGCATGGAAAGCTTTAGTCAACTTGCAAACACACAAAACGAAGCCATAGGATGAGAACTATGGCACGTGGGGTGACTGCTTGTGCTCCCCGCTCCATTTATGTAGTTTAATATAGCTCTGGCATTACCCATTCAGTATCTATATATTTAATCCTGTAAACACACTACAACAGGGGAATGAGCTCCCCAGGGCAATTCTGTGAGAAAAAGGAGAGAAGGTTCATCTCCTTGGAGGAGTTTCCAAGGTTTTTTTCCTCCTTTTTTTTCTCTCTGTGTCTGTAAGAAGCAATGTGTATTCAAAGGTATTCACTTAGCATCGGAATTCTGGTCGAGTCCAAAGCAAAAGGCAGGCTTTGAGAGTAAAAACTCAAACGGCCATTAGATGGCATCAGATTTTCACATTTGCTGTCTCTGGCCTGGCTGGAAAGCGATTAACAAAGAGCTTTCAAAGGAAGTATTTGGGGGTCGATGTGGCGGGCACTATTCCAGTTTCCGCGCAGAGATGAAAGCAGACATCTGGCTTCTGGACTCATTTGCTCCATCAATTCATTTCCAAATCCAGGAGCGGAATGTGGTTTGTCTGAGCAGCAAGATTCTTCCACTTTATTCGATAGTTTCTCACTTTTACAGGTAGTTAGAATGTGTATTTTGCACTCAAAGGCTTACAACGACAACATGCTCTGTTCAAAGTTTTCTGGCCAACCATCTTCCCCACAGGCCAAAGGTGTCTTTATATTTTTCAGCTCCCTGGAGCAGGAGTGACAGCCTCTGGGAGCAGGTATGCAGGTCACCCCAGAATGGTGACATTCAGTGCTTTGTTTTTATCCTAAGGCAGTAATGGAGAGAAGAGCTGACCAAGCAACTGTGAGGAGATCTGATCAGTATGTATAAATACCTGAGGGGTATGTAGGGAGGAAGGGGCCAAACACCTCTCAGTGGTGCCCAGTGACAGGACAAGGGGTAATTGCAGCTTTTCCCAAGCAGACCCGTGTGCTTTGCTCTGGTGTGGCCCTTCCCACCATCTGTGCGCTTTGGCAGCTAAACTGTTTACTGTTGTGTGGGGAGGATCCTTGAGAGCAGAGAGGTGGGTGCCTGAGGTCTCTTCAAGAAAGAAAAGAATACACATTTGACTTTTAAAAAAGGAAGAAAAAGGAAGATTTATAAGAGTGTTTCTTATGTGGAATCTGCCTGTAAATGAGGCCACATAAAGGGAAAATGATGGAAGGAAGTGTTTTGAACATGTGCTTAGCAGAACTTCCTTTCTGGTCCATCTTGCCTGACTTTCCTACCTGTCTTGCCTTTCATCTTCCTGCCCTGGTCACAATTTGCCCCAGATCGAACCCAGGGCGAGAAAACTAAAGGCTCAGGCTCATGTCAGACAGATGCATCTCGGGTTTTATGCTTAGCTGTGCTATTAACCCATCCATATCACACAGGTTGGCAGCTGCCCCTCTAAATCAAGCAGCGCCGTGCCACAAATCCAGCCCTGCAGGAAAAATAGCTCGCGTTATCTCGGCAGCATCCCGGGCCGCAGTTAATAGAGGGTCTGATAAGGCAACCCGTTAAGTAAACGGGGGTCACTGGAGCAGCCCGTGAAGACGCCCGGCTCGGAGGTGAGCGCACGCTGGCGCAGATAAGGGAGCCCTTCGCCCTAGTGCCCGGCTGTCTGCGTTACCAGCCAGCGCTCTGGCCCGGGCAGATAAGGCAGCCACGCAACGCGCCCATCCTCCCTCGCTGCTCCCGGTAAGGATTTGTTCTCCCTACCTGCCGATAACGTCGCATCAGCTGTCAAACCCTGCGGTTCCTCCAGAAGTTATTTGCTCGTGAAGTAAAAGCAAAGTTCAAAGATGATTCACCTGATGGGAGCTGCTGGTGGGGAGCACAGCGAGGCTGCGGTCGCTGTCCCTGCTCGCCGGTGCTCGACACGGGGATGGCTGCGACACAGCGTGGAAATAACAATAACAGATTGGCTGCTTTTGACAGAATTAGCACCGTTATTTTCTTTAAGTGTCTTTAATACAAACTAGTGAGCAGCTGCTTGAGCATTTCCTGCTCTTCCTCCAGCCGAAGCTCTGGCTAGGACCTAGCGGCACTGGCTCTGCTCCCGGCCTTGGTGCTTTTACCCCCTCCTCCCTTTGCCCACTGAAAAAGTTATGGAAGGAATGGAAAAATGTCCTTTCCTTTCCAATGGCAACGCTGAGATGCTGCCAGTTGCTGAGGTGGGGGATGCGATTCAGATGCTGGTTGCAGTCGATGGCTGGAGCTCAAGGTTGGGTCCTGGACTCACCTGGGAGCCCTGGTGGGATCGGTTGCCATTTACACTGCCTTGACAGACTTACATTAATATTTATATTTAATAATTGTAATTGTTGGATAACTTCAATATTAATATAGCTTGCACGGCTGCTGTTCCCAGGGCCTCTTGGCACCCACCAGCTGGGAGCCCCCAGAGCCCAGGCTCAGCCCCAGCTGCTCAGCCCTATACATATATATGTGTGTGTATATATGTGTATATATATAATATTGTCTATCTCTCTGTGTCTCTGTGTGTATCTCTCTCTCTCACACACATATATATACATACACACAATTTACCTGTTAATTACACCTATGAAGCTTTAACTCATTAGCCCTGCCTGGCTTTACTCTTGTGTCACCGTTGCTGGTGGCAGCCGTGGAGCGGCTCTGGGGATCACTGGGTTTGTTCACAGGTTTCCAGCGGTGCTGGCACCTCCCTGGGATTGGGCCTGCTTCAGGATCCACCTCCCAGCCACAGGCCACCAAAACCCTGCTCTTCTCCTCACGCTGGGGTCCTAGTTACTTCTTCTCATCTTAAAGCTCGTTTCAAATTGTTCAATTTAATTGCTCAGCTTAACAGCTCCAGACATTTGTGGGCCTTCACAGACAGCGGGGACTAACAGCTTATCCTGTGTAAATACTGAAGGAAGGCAGGCCACAATCCTGGCAATTGCCCCATCGCTGCCTTGCTCCCTGTGTCTGTCCTGCTCCCCGTGTCAGCCCTGCTGTGTCAGCCCTGCTCCCCGTGTCAGCCCTGCTCCCCGTGTCAGTCCTGCTCCCTGTGTCAGCCCTGCTCCCCGTGTCAGCCCTGCTGTGTCAGCCCTGCTCCCCGTGTCTGTCCTGCTCCCCGTGTCAGTCCTGCTCCCCGTGTCTGCCCTGCTCCCCATGTCTGTCCTGCTCTGTGTCTGTCCTCCTCTGTCTGCCCTGCTCCCCGTGTCAGCCCTGCTCCCCGTGTCTGTCCTGCTCCCCGTGTCTGCCCTGCTCCCCGTGTCTGTCCTGCTCTGTGTCTGCCCTGCTCTGTGTCTGCCCTGCTCCCCGTGTCAGCCCTGCTCCCCGTGTCTGCTCTGCTCCCCGTGTCAGCCCTGCTGTGTCTGCCCTGCTCCCCGTGTCAGCCCTGCTCCCCGTGTCAGCCCTGCTCCCCGTGTCAGCGCTGGGTTCTGCCCGTTCCCCATGCACAGCAGCCGGCAGTGCCCGCACAGCAGCAGGCGGGAGCCCGCGCCAGCGCCGGCCAGTCTGCCATGCCGGGACAATATTTAACTGTTTATATTTACATTCAGCTGGTTTACAGCCCCGGGCGAGGCCGGGGCCGCCGTGTGGCCTCGGGGATGGCGCCCGGGGAGGCGCCGGGGCCGCCGCGCTCCGGGCGGCCGCGCGGGGAACCCGCCACGTGCGGGGCCCGCGGCGCCGCTGCCTTTATCCCGCTCCTGCTTCCCCCAGAGCTACAAGGTTTCCACCTCGAGACAAAGTATTCCCCCGAAGTACAGGTACCCTTTCCAGGGTTGGGTCTCACAAGTGCGTGCGCTCCCTTCTGGAAAAGGGAAGCGTTTTGTTGTTGTTTCTTGGGTTGAGGGTATTTAGAAGAAACGGCTGTATCAAGTTTGATACCGGGCTGGTGTAAAATAGAAAGTCGCTTCTTAACCGCGGCGGTTGTGTGAAAGTTCTGGCAGCCCTGGGAGCGTCGGCGCCCGCGCGGATCCCGGGACGTGGCCCGGGAAGGGGCCCTGGCGAGCAGGCAGGCTGGGCCCGCGTGGGAACGCTCCGCGGGACGCGAAAAACACACATTTGAAATAGCGAATATCCGAACATGTTTGAAATAGCTTCCTTCCAGAAGAGCACTTCTAATTTAATTGTGCAAGTTCTGTGTTTTTTTT
>VZSG01000035.1:2272279-2322034 GCA_013398315.1 Nothoprocta pentlandii
CCCCCCCCACCGTCCCCGAGACAAACAGCGAAAACCGCGGGTCCAAACGGCGCGTTTTCTCCTCGCTTCACCCTGTTTATTGATCTCGGCCCTTTTCCCCAGCTTCCCCTCTCTCTGGGGGCCGCTCTGGCTGCGCTCCCCGCTCGGCCGGGCAGTGCACCCTTCACTGCGGAGCCCCCGCCACGTCCCGGGGCCGCAGATAACAAAGCGGGAGCCAGGGCGCCTTTCCGTATGAAGAGGAGAAAAGGGGGAAAAGAAAGAAAAAAGAGAGAGGGAAATAAAAAGGAAAGAAAAAAATAAAACTGATGTTTATTTCCCCACGTGCTAGCGGGGTAGCGGATGATAAATCCGCGCCACGGTGCCCCTGGAGAGCAGAGCGGCGCGGGCGGGAGGTGCGGGAGCCTTGGGAAGCGGCGGTGCGGGAGCCTTGGGAGGTGCGGGCCGGGCTGCGCGGTCCCCGTTCAGGAGCTGCGGCCTCCGAACGGCACCGTGCGGGTCCCCGCGGGGCGGGGGTCCTGCCGCGGGTGAATGCCCCCGCAGGCGCTCCGCTGCCGCGTCCCGAACGCGCCGCGCCAGCACCCATCCCGGCTGGGGTCACCGGGCTCCCCTTGACGTGGCTTCCCTGCCCGCACCGCGCAGGCTGCGGGGTTTTCACTGCAGTTTTGAAGGGAAGTGGCTGCATCCAAACAACTCAGCTTCTGCGCGCTTGTTTTCCCTGGAGCCCGCGCTGGCAGGCAGCATTGCCGTAGCAGTGCAAACCTTCGCCTGTCCTGGCGCCTTCTGCAAAGTCCCTGCCTATTTATTAATTATTATAAGTGGTGCATTTGGGGCTGCAGGATCCCGCTCGGCCGGGCCGTGCTCGACGTGCAGCCCGGAGCGTCGCTGCTGCCGAGCGGCCCCTTTCCCAGCGCTGCTCCCGAACAAAGGACAGCGCTGCTGGAGCCGGAGCGCGGCCCCGGGGGCGCGAGGGGCTCCGTCGGGAAGTGCTGTTCTGTGGTGCTCGCGGGATGCCTGGGAAGGCTCTGGCCGCTCCGGGAGCTGCGCTGCTGGGACCTTGTGCCCCATGCCTGCCGGCAGCTCCCGGAGCAGCCTCTGCCACCCGGCTCGCGGGGCCGGAGTGTCCCGGCGTGACCGCCCGGAAAGGCGGCGGCTCCGTGTGGGACGTGGCTGTCCCCAGCCGGACTGGCACCGCGATGCCTCATGGAGGGACGCTGCGCGGGTCACGCAGGCGGCTGAGTCACGGCCCTGCCCTGGGGACGTCGGGAGCAGCCCAGGTGACAGAGGTGACACGTGGGGCAGCCCCGGGCAGGAAGGCCAGGGGGCAGCCTGGCCAGGGCAGGACTTCCACTGAAATCCATGTTTTTATACGTCCCCTCATCCCACAGTCATGGCCGTGGGTGGCAGCGGAGGCGCCGCGAGCCGCTCTGACCGCAAGCACAGAGAGCTGAGGAGCAGAGCTCGGCGCGGGCTCTGGGGCCACGGGGTGGAAATCACCACCTCGGTGTCCGCTTCCCTTCTACAACTGGCAATACGTGGCCGTCTGTAAAACTACCTGAATCGCTGGCTGGTGCGCTGCAGTCCTGCTACCAAACAGCTCTGGTAACACGGAGTGCTTTAGCTGCTGGAATTCCACTGACTTGGTTTTGCAGTGGGGCCTAACGCAGTTCTCGGGGCGAACAACAAAACCCAGCGCGCCTTCCTCACGGGCACACAGGGTTTACAGGTGACCCGTTCCTTCAAACGGGAGCCGTCCGAGGGGCAGCCCCGCGGCCGCGGGCCCTGCGCGTGGCCGCTGGTGGGTCAGCGGCGCTGGCAGCGCGGCGGGCGCCGCACACCGAGCCCGGCAGCTGCCGCCCGGCGCCGCGGCTCAGCCCGTGTCCCGTGCGGGGACTCGGCCCTGCGGCAGCAGACGTTGCATCAGCATGTGACGGGTTCTTCGGATGTGAGGCCTTATCTATAATGGTCATGGTATGTAATGCATCGTGTTTTTACCGCGGGCACAGGCGTGTGTTGCCATATCCTCCTCCTCAGACGCGAAGGCAAGCAGCTGTCTGGGACACGGGTGTCCTTGCTTGGGGCCCAGGGGAGCGCGGCGGGGACAGCTGCCCTGTCCCCGGGCAGCAGAGCGGGGACATCCTCCCGCGCCCTGCCTGCGGCACTGGCTGCTCCCTGACCTTCCGAGCAGCAGCAGGAGGGAGAGGGCAGCAGGTTTGGCCTCTGCTGTTGCATAATCCTGTCTGCACAAGAGGAAATGGGAGCCTTGCCGATGTGCTGGCAGCGGCTCCTTCTTGCAGCCTCTTCCATTGGCTGTGACTGTTCGAGGTCTTTCGTTGTCGGGCCGAGGTGAAGACCCCCCAGAAACCTGCAGTTAGCGGAGGGAGCCAGGGCTGCCCTCAGTTAGTGTGCAGAGCTGCCGATGACCCAGCGTGGTCAAGGTCGGTGTAGATGGTCCTCGCTGTCGCCGGGATGCGGTGCGAGGAGCAGCTCGAGGCTGCGCGATGCCGCTCCTCAGCGCATAACAGCCCTCTGCGTGGTGCCGTGGCCGCCGTGCTTTGTGTGTGAGCCGCTTCCCGCTGGGCCGGTTTGACTCGCACCACGGAGGCCGTGAAGTCACGGGGAGGTCGCTCAGCAGCGCGGACGGGGCCGGGCGACGTCAGGAAGCGCCTGCCGCCCCGCTCCGGGGCCGGGAAGCGCCTGCCGCCCCGCTCCGGGGCCGGGAAGCGCCTGCCGCCCCGCTCCGGGGCCGGGAAGCGCCTGCCGCCCCGCTCCGGGGAGCCGCTTCCCCGTTCATGAGTGCCCCTTGCTGTGCGCGGTGCGGGGCTGTTCCTGTTTCCCAGCCCTGGGCTGTGCGCTGGGCCCGTCGGGTGACCCGCACAGGGTTGCGGGCAGAACCGGGGCTCCGTGCGGGGCTGGAGCAGCCGCGGTATCCAGAGCCGCCGGCGTTTTCCGTCCTCGCCGCTGGGAAAGGAGGCCGGGCCGTGGCCGCTGTGCTGGGAGTGGGGCTGGTGCTTTTGGCTGGGGGTATGAGCCGATTTCCGCACCGCGGCTTCCTGGCGGATATTTGAACTGAGGGAAAGGCCACGAGGGATTAACGGATGCACTAGGAGGGCTGGGAATGGCGGGGGGGGGCAGGGGCACTGCCACCTTCCCACAAGGCCCCGCGGCGGCCGGGGACTACACTTCCCAGGTGGCCCTGCGGCGGCCCCGCCCCCGCGTGGGGGGGGGGGGCTGCACTAGGAGGGGGAATGAGGGCGACTGAATCCACGCTGGATTGGGGTGGGAGGGTTGGGAAGGGGGAGCCAAATCCATACTGGGCTTGGGCAAGGGGGGTCAAGTCCAGGACAGAACTAGGATGAGGAGGATTGAATCCAGTCTGGGTTGAGTAGGGGGGTTGAATCCAAGACAAGATTAGGATGAAGGAGGTTGAATCCAGGCTAGGATTGGGAAGGGGTGTTAAATCCAGGCGGGGTTTTGTTAGGAGGGGTTCGATCCAAGACAGGATTGTGACGAGGAGGGTTGAATCCAGGTTGGGTTTGGGTAGTGGAGGTTGAATCCAGGCTGGGATTGGGACGGGAGGGTTGAATCCAGGTGGGGCCGGGATCCTGGCAGCAGGAGGTGGAGCCCTGGTCAGTGACACCTGCAGCCTGCAGGTGCCCTGGGGGAGGAGGAGGAAGGATCCCGGTCCCCCCTTTGGGGAACAGGGCCCTTGCTTGGGAGGGAGTCCTGGCGGTGACGGTAAATCCAGGGAGAGCAGGGGCTGCCACGGGGCTCCGGGCAGAAGGTTCCTGGGAGCGGGGCAGGCGCAGGGGTATCTCGGAGGAGAAGCGTGGTGAGACCTGGGAGCTTCCTGAGGAATGCAGGAGGGAGCAGCGGCCTGGGGGCCCGTGCCAGGGGTCGGTGCGGTCACAAGCGGAGCCGAGGTGGCCGCATCCCCTCGGGATGTTTGGGGCACCGAGGAGAGGCCGAGGGGCAGTGCCGGGCCTGCCGGTGCCTGCAACACCTTTTTTATTATTATTTTTTTATTATTATTTTTTTCAAGTTCTCCTTTTTCACACCCTGCCTGTTGATTCTTGTGCAGAGTGTGAGCACGGCTACGCCTCGACCTTTCCCTCCGCTCCAAGCCCTGCCCTGCAAGAGCCAAAGCCCCCGCGGCGGCTGAGCCGGGCCAGGAAACCCAGCGGCGGCAGCAGCAGCAGCCACACGAGTCCGTCCAACAGGTAGGGCCGAGCGGGGCCCCGGCTGCGGGGAAGGAGGAGGAGGAGAGAGCCCCGGTGCAGGGCAGTGACGAGCACCACGTGTGGCACCCCGTGGCGTGTTGGGGTGACACCGAGCACAGCAGCAGCCTGGTTTCCTTGAGGGTCAGGGTCTTCCCCTCCTGCTGAAACCGAAGGGACAATCCCCTGTCTGGTCAGGTTGTTTGAATTAAACATCTAGCGGTTCTTGAGGGACAGGACTTGCCCCTCGTGCTGAGATGAGAGGTTCTCTTAGGTGACTTTGGCTTCAGATTGTGTAATTAGCATAGAGAAGTTAAGCTTCTAGATAAGGAGTCTCCTACAGGTTCTGTCATTAAACACTGTGTCATACACTGTGCTTATGAGATGCAAAGGGTTTACAAAGCCGAGATGCTCTTTATTTCCCAGTTTAAATCCAAGTATTCCGTGTCAGTGTTTGCAGCCCACACCATGGCTGTTTCTTCCTGCTGAGCACCCTGTTTTCGTGGCACAGCCCCAGAAACAGCCCTTGGGGTTGCAGGTTGTGCTCCCGTGCTGCAGTCCCAGTGCACTTCACTGAGGGGGCTCGTGGGTTTAGTCAGGGTGGGCGCCCGCAGCAGCCAGCGGGGAATCGCGGTCACTGTGACGTGGCTTCTCTAGAAAACAAGGGAGACTTTTAAAACTCCAGCTTTGCATGCAGATGAAAGTAAAAGACAAAATAAACCCGGATTTAATGTGGATTGCCTCATCGCTTTGCTGTTTTGTTTATGAGCCTTGAAAAGGGTGGTTTTTGATTTGGGGGCTCAGAGGCACTTTTGTCTTTAACACTTTTAAAGCGTCCCGTAGTCATCCTCCCCGTGGAGCCACACGGAGCTTTGGCTGCCTCCTGGATCCGTGAGGCTCCTCTGCAGGCTCCACTTGGGCCCTCCTGGGCAGACCCTGCTTGGCAAGGCCTGGTGTGGCTAGGGCCGGGCCAGCCTCATATTTATATGTTTTGGGGAAATAATGGAGAGGGGGTTTTAATCAATTTGAGTTGTTGTGAGAGCAGGAAATAAACAAACAGCCACGATACCAAATGACTCTCCCTCTCCCCCACAAATGCAACTAATTTAATGAAGTTAAGATTTATAACAGAATCTGAAATTATATTACAATATTAGATTGTCATTTGTAACTTTTCAGGCCCCCAGGCTTACAGAAAAGCCTGTTATTTTTCAGTCTGGTCCCTTACCCTAGGGAAATGCCAGGCACCTTCTCAGTCATGTGGGGAGCCCTCAGGACTCCCTGAAGGCCTGTGCTTCTAAGAGCAGTTCCATGGGGAAGGTTTGATCTCCATCCAGTTCCCTCTTCCTTTCGTTTTCCTCCCTTCCCACTGTCCCACCCTGTGCTCAAGGCTGCTTCCCAAGGCCTTGAGCAGCAAAGCTCCAGGACAGTCGCTGTGTGGGAGCAGCCTGTAGGGCTGGGAGCCGGCAGCCCCTGCAGCGAGGGGCACAGAGAAGCCTGTTGGACATCGGGTGTCTCCCAAATCCAGGTGTCTCCACTCCGTTGCTCTTGTAGATGTCCCAGTGATGCAGCTCTTCATTGTTTTATTTCCTATTGCAGAGGCTTTTCCGTTTCTGTTGCCAAGCCCTGTTTAAAACTTCTTCTTATACTTCTAAATTCCATCGCTTTGTGCTGAATCTTTCTGTAGCCAGTGGCCCTCTGTTCTCATGACTCTTAAAGCTGTTCTCAGAGGACAGAGCGGGGGCTGCAGCTCCTGAAATTCAGACCCAGGTGCAGGAGCTTAAAGGACTTGGCACACGTGGCTGCAAGTTCTGCCTGGTGCCCAAGGAGGCCTGACTTACTGAGCACTGTGAACCTGACAGTCTTTGGCTCTTTCCCTGGCGTGAGGGCTCTTCCATAATTCCTGTTTCATTGGTGGGGAGCAGGTACAGGGAGCTGAGCTGAGGTTGTCCATCTTGGGCAAGAAGCCTGTGAAAGAGCAAGGTTCTGTCAGCCACAGTCACTCCACTTCCTTTGCTTTGAGCCCCAGCCCCTCTCTGCCCATGTCCTTGGGCAGCAAAGCCCCCGAGGCTTTTTGGTGACATCTTTGCTGCTTCCTGACCCCTCGCTCTGTTTGTTTCTGGTTGCTGTTACCTTTTTTTTTGACCCTTCTTTAGCCACTCGCACTCATGTTGAATCACACCTCGCTCCTCGGGGGAGCTGACGTTTCACTCTCTGCCTGTAGGTCTGGCCCCTGTGTCCTGAGGATGGATACTCTGCTTGCTGGCCTCACGGTGCCAGGGAGCTCTGTGCCTGGCTTGGGACTTGGCTTTGCTTCAAATGGTGCAAACCCCACATATGACACGGAGAACGGATGGGATTTGTTGTGCTGTGTTCAGATTATGCCACGTGTTGATAATGCACAGTGAGATTGCCATGTGTAACCTCAGGTAACAGCAGCATGATTTTGTCAAGGTTTAGCTGCACTAGTTACCTCTGCAAGGAGCGGAAACGGACAAGGCTGAGCTGTTAAGGAGGGAACCCTTCTTCGTGTTGGGCTTGCAGGAGGGTTTAGCCAGCAATGTTGCCTGTAGCCAGGTGTGAGCATGGATTCTCCCTCCTATCCCTCACAATGTGGGGGATAAAACACCCCTTGTTTCAGACCCACCAGTTTGTCCTGGCTGGGCTGCACTGATGGAGATGGTATTGTGCAGTGGGGAGAAACTTCAGATTTTGGTGCCACGGTGTCTTGAAACACCAGGTTTTCCAGCTGCTGAAGAGATCTGGTGTCTTGGGGTGGTGGGGAGGATGTTTGGGCCTAGTTTGGAATTGCTCATCTCGTGTTTCTGTTAAGGAACATTGTATTCAGTGAAGCTGGCTTAATTAATATTCCTTAATTATTAGGGTTTTTTCATATTGCCCTAATCTGCACTCTCTGTGTCCTCTTCTGTAGGTACTGAGTCACCCCTGGCAAATGTGGAGCTTTATCCTTGGTGCTTTGGTTTAAGCCACCCCTCCCATTAACAGGGCCTTGGTCTCACCTGCAGCCTCGGTGCCCGTGGCTCTCCTCTCTGTGGGTGACACTTCCTCCTCCTCCTTGCTCCTGCTTGATCTTGCAGGTGCCTTTCTGTCCCTGAGCCAAGCCTGTCTTTGCAGTCACGCTGCTGGGGTAGTTGGAACTGCTGCTGTTTGGTGCCTTCTGGTTATTCCTGCGCCATTTCTGCCCGGGTCCAGCGGCTGCCCTCAGTCCCTTCCCTTCTGAGGGAGCTGGATCCTGCACCCTCCACTCTCTGCACTGGTAAAGATGGGGTCTGTCTTTGCTGGCTGCCCTGAGCTCTCTCTCCCTGGGGCCCTGCGCTTAGCGACCGCTGCCTGGATCTGCATCACGAGGCTCTGCCTCACGGATCAGCTCCGTGGGAAGAGACCTGCTCTGCCCATCCTTCTGCATGGATCCCTGTCTCCCATTTCTGTCCTGCCACCCGTACTTACAGTCCCTGTTCTGTGCATGATTTCGCTTCAGTTCTGCTGAATCCAGTTTGAAGTAGCCCAGATGATTTTCAACATTATCTTAATTGCTTACTATTACTGTGCGCGCTCTGTGACGAGCAGGCGCGTGGACAGAGAGCTTTTCTCCTCCTTGGCTTTGATTAAAGCTCTTGTGTATAAGAGACTTGGTTATTCTATGAGCACTTGTAGTTTGTCTCCCTTCTCCTGTTACACTATTGAGAAGGGAGCATTAACTGAGTGCCAGAAGTCGTGGACAGGGAGAGATGAAATTGGGCCGGTTGTTGGGGCTGTTGCTGCAGTGGCCATTGGGGCAGGCAGGTCCCAGGCATAGCAGGGAGAAGTGGCACCCTCGCAAAGCAGGGCTCAACCTGCAGCTGCTTGGGAGCTGCTCTGTGGGTAGCTTGGGCACCTGGAAGCAGCAGCAGGAGGCAGCAGCTTTGCTGCCTTGGTGGTATTTGCTGCCACTTGTGAGCCAGGACAGCGAGAACAGAGCAAATTGGAGGGCTCATCTTTCCTCAGACTCCTTTTTCTCATGGATCTGTATCCCATATGGTAGTCAGGTATGTCCTCCTGGGTAGGATATAATCCTGGATTTCAGGAGACGTGGATTTGCTTCCTGGTTTTGTCACAGCCTGTGCATATCTCCCTGCCTCAGTGTTCCTGGTGCAATATGTGCACAACTGACTTGTTAATTTTCTCTCTTTCCAAGTACACCTCCCTTCCCTGCATCTCTGGTATTGCTGCAATAGAGTTGTAGTGTGAGAGAGAACCAACACGTGCAAACAGCAGTGAGGAAGGTCTGGCCTGGCCCTAAGCCAGGCAAATGCCATTAGCTGCTTCTCAAACAAGTGAGTTTCAGCCAGGTGGCATTTACTCAAAAAACCTTTTTTCCTTGCTGTGGGGAAAAAAGGGTACTGTCCCCCTGGTCCTAGAGGCCCTTTGGAAGGGCCAAGGCCCTGACTTGCAGGGAGGCTTTTGTGGAGCCTGTGGGAAGCAGTGGGGCAGCAGCTCTCCCCGCTCCTGGCCACGTAGAGCAGAAAGGGCTGCGTGAGCAGCCAGGTTGAGGTGCTGCCCTCGGTGTCTGATCCGCGCGTGCTCCTGCTCCTGCGGGTGAGCCGGCTGGGCAGGCAGGAGGGGTTTCTGCGGGATCTTGGCTCAGGCGCAGGGCAGAGCTGAGCTCTGGACAACTTGTTTCATGCCTGCCCCCTCCCGGTAGGCCAGGGTGAGCACTTGGCAAGTCACCTGAAGCCCAGCCTGTCATAGGAGACCCCAAATAGCCCCTTCCTTGTGTTGTGGCTTTTCCCCAAATTTGAGTCATGGAAGGGCTGGCAATATCCATCCACAGGATGGGAGCAGCGCTTTGGATCTGTGAAGTGGCTCAGGAAACCAGGCCCAAGGGTTCTTCCTTGAGGCACCTAGAGGGACAGAAACTGCATCTCCAGCTTCTCTGTTTCTCAGCTTCCTGCTTGGAAAACGAGGACATTCGCCAGTCAGCGTGCCGGGGAACTGGCTGCCCCGCTCTCCGCGGGGCCACAGAAAAGCCTGTAAGGAAACAGGCGGCTCTGCCTTCGGAGCAGGGCTTGGCTTGAGGCCACACGTTGCACAATGAAGAGAAAACAAAATATTGACTAGCTGCTTGGTCAGCAAGGCGGGTTCCTCGCGGCCGCGCGGGGCCCTGGGCGGGCCGAGGGGGCGGCAGCCGCCCTTGGCGCTGGGCAGAACTGGGCTGTGCAGGGAGCCGCGGGGCAGGCAGCAGCGCTGCCGGCGCCGGGCAGGCCCCGGGGCTGCCTTGGGCCTCCGCGGGGGTCACCTCCCCACCTGCACCTTGCACTGGCTGTGCAATTCCTCCTTTTGGACCCGAGAATTTGAAGGCACGGACGTCCTTGCTAGGTGTCTCTCTGGGTTGCCCAGGAGCCGCTAACACTAATGCAGTCCTTATCCTGGGATTTAGAGAACCCAAGCTCAATTCCCTGCTGTGCCACAGGCTTTTGTGTGACCTCGGGAAAACCAGCTAGCTTCTCTGTGCATCGGTGTCGTGGCCCCTCTGCATAAAAAGGGATAGGGAATAGTTCATTGCAGAGGTGCTGCAAACAGAAACACAGGTGATGAGATGCAGGTACCAAGCTAGGAAGGGCTGTGTAAATACTGCAGGTGGTTTGGAGACCTTGCTTCTTCAAGGGTTGTCAGCCTTGTACGGGTGGTGGCTTTGACCGAGTGCTGCAGGAGCCTTTCAGGACAGGGTTGGTGCCCTGGGCTAGGGGACTTGCTGCTGTCATCAGCAACCTCATTGGGAGCTGCAACCAACTTAGCTGCAACAGACCGTGGGACAATTTCTCCTTGCTCAAAGATGAGTAAACAGGAGCAGGTGCCAGTGCGGCTGCGTTCCCTTCCCTGCTGGAGTCGGAGAATGTGAACTTGGAAGAGGGACTAGCTTGATCCGGGGAATCAGCTTTGATCAGAGCCTCGGGAGGAACCTGATGCCGTGTCAGGGTGAACGGACAGAAAGAAGTAGCCAGGGTCTGGGGCCAGGTCAACCTGCTGCGTCTTGGCTGACATTGATGCGAGGGTAAAATGTGGCCTGTTCTGTGAAACGTGGCCTGTTCTGCCTGCTCCACATGGCTGCTCGCAGTGGGACGCTTGGGATCACAGTGCCCGAGACAGCTTTGGGCTCAGTGTCATGTGCAAGGGGGCGTTTTGTGGGATTCCCTACGTGGGGCTGTGCCTGGCCGGGAGGCTGGTGTCTGCAGGAGGGCCTGAGCAGCAGGGCACGTGCTGCAGCCGAGCTGCCTCCTGCCCTTCCCGCCCAGGCCACTGGCAGCGTGCGGAACACGAGCTGCCCTCCCGGGGCTCCGCGCGCTCCTCCGGGCGGATTCACGAGCTCCTCGTGGACACTAGAGGTTTCTGTTGACAGAAACTCTTGGCGCTTGTGGCGCAGTTCCCTTGTTGGGCTGAAGGTCTGGTCTGGTGCAGCTGATGGAGCTTTCCTGTAGGCTTCGTGAGTTGTGCAGTGTGCCCTTGTTTTGGATTAGCTGTGGTGCTGTCTGCTGCTATTTGAAATGCTGGGGTTCTTTAGCTGGTAGCTTTTCTTTTGTTCACGTGGGTCAGTCAGTTGATTTAAAATTTAAATAAAATGGTACTTCTTGTTCATCTGTGTTGTCACTTGGCAGTTTCCAGTAGAAGTGATTTTTGAGGAAGAAAAAGGAGAGAGCAGCAGCTTAATTCCGTTTTTCCCAGAGCACTGATTTCTCTTGGCTTTGGGACTGGAAGAGCCATTTCCCGGGGGGAACGTGTGTGTCCGGGCAAGCAGCCGTCATGGGGGCAGGAGGTGGCAGAGGACGTGGGTGGAGGGGCTGGCGGTGGCACCAGGGTGGCCGGCCCGGCTGGACGGTTACAGCTCGGGGAGCCAGGCTGGGGGTTCGCGCAAGCTGGGGGGCCTTCGTGTCGGGATTAACCTGTTCCTAGAGCAGCGCGGGGTGAGCCTGGCTCCGGGTTGTTGGTGCTGCCATTGAGGACAGGGGTTGGAGAGCTGCCTTGCCCTGCCTGGGCGCCCTGCAGCACCTCCTGAGCTCGGAAGAATTGCAGCGTGTTGGGTCTGAGCATGAGGCCACACAAGGGCACGTGAGAGCTGCCTCTCCCGAGGCAGGGACCTCTTTAAGAAGCCTGGACAACACGCAGATAGGCTGCAAATGCATTTGTTGGGCTATTTATCAATATTAGATGTGTCAAACAGAAAGGTCAGTTGTGTTTAATGTCATGTGGCAGCTTTGTGATGGCAATTACAGTAAAAACACCAGTGAAGGGGGAGTTTGGTGCTCTGTAGAGCTTGTTGCTCCCCAGCGCAGCTTGTTTTGCCGCTTACCTGTGTGAGGGTTTGGCAGCCCCTGCCCTGGCACGAGGCGTTTTGTTGGAACAAAGAAAATGGGGTAAACTGATAAAATATTTACAATGTCTCATTCAATTCATTTTTCACTTAGGGAATTCGCTGTCGCTTAAGGTTTTGGGGACACCTTGTTCCACGGTTGGATTGCAGCAATGGCCATAAAAGATGCAGAGAATTTGGTGCATCTGACCTTAAATTAGTGGCTGACAGTTGCTGCTCTGCGTGTCTCCCGTTAATTCACGGGCAGTTTCACGGATCTGGGAAGAGGAGAGTCAAGCTGCAGTTTCCCCTCCTTCGGCCTCGTGCCTTTCATTGTCGCATTGGGCCACCCCACTGTTCAGGCTGCTGTGTCCTGTCCCCACAGGTTAAGCCGCAGCGCTCGCTCCTGGTGCCTGAGCTGTCCTCCAAACGCGTTCAGCAGGATTCTCCTGCTTACGTAACATTCCTTAAGTTTTTAGGGACTGCTGCCAGCGTGGCCGCTTCCTCTCGGAGATGCGGCTTGGGGGAGGCGGCTGGCGCGGCCGCGGAGCGGGGCCGCCCACGCGCGGCAGGTTTGTGACAGCTCCGTCCCCGTCACCAGCCGTGGGCTCCTTGTGCCACCGGCCACAGGGATGGGGGCTCTGTCCCTCTGTCACCAGCCATGGGGACGGGGGCTCTGTCCTCGTGTCCCTACTCCGCGGCGGCCACCAAGGGCAACAAAGCGGCGCCGCAGGAGGGCTGAGTGTTACAAGCAGCCCCTGCCAGAGCCCTGACTTTGGGGGCGCTTCCTGGCCCGGCTCTTCATCCTTTCGTTCCCTTGCAGCCATCCAAGGCTGCTGGCATCCCGCAAGGATGGAGCAGGGCAGAACCCTCCGGCCTTCCCCTGGTACAGGGACCATCTTAGCTAGAGGCCCCCAGTTGTGCTGGGCTCTGTGGCTATTCTGAAGCTTTTCCTGCTTTGCTTTATTTTGCTTTGTTTTTCCTGAATGCAGCATCAATAGAGATTCCTGGACTTTTTTGTTTTGTTTTGTTTTCCTGTTTTATTAACAGCACTGTCCTCATTTAACTCCAGATAAGTCTTAGGAACATGTGCAACCCAAAGGCAAGGGGAGGAAATGAATCCCTTGATCAGGAACTACAGAAAGTCAAAAGAATTATGAACAGAAGATGGAGTTTTTTTTTCTGTGCCTGTTGTCCAAACTGAGAGAAACGTCCCCAGAAAATGCACCTTAGAGAACTGAGGGGCAAGGAGGGAACTATTTTTGTTTTCTACATTCAGATGAAAGGCAAATTTAAAACTTTTCCAAATGTCCTCAGTAATACTGACTAAAGGGGAGACAATAGAGGTAGCATTCCCATGGGATTCATGGACCATCGCTGAGATGCCTTTGTTTGCATGCGGCCACAGGGAGAATGTGTTGGTGGGGAGGGTTGGTTTTTGTTTTTAATTTGCCACTGATATGGTTAAAAGTCACAGCATCGGTCTCCTGACTCAGTGAAACGCCTGTGCCCCCTCTCAGCTCTGCTGCTCCTCAGCAAGGAGATAGGTAATGAAGAGTCTCCCGGGCGGGAGGAGTGCGGAGGACCCGCTGTTTTAATTTTGTTCACAGCGTGGGGCCCAACTTTGTTCTTTCAGTGCTGGCCTTGATAATTGGCTCGATATAACATAGGAATTCCAGGCCTGGCCCCCCTCGGGCTGCTAGCGGAGTGGCCAAGAAGAGGGCAGAGCCTCTGGCAGGAGCATAAGGTGAACAGGATGGAGAAGGGTGTTCCAAAGAACCCGGGGGCCCTGGGTTCCCAGGGACCTTGTCTCGGCCTCTGGAGGGTTAATTTGCCCCCAGCTCCATTCAAGGAGCTGGGCCCTTCATTCCAATTCAACCCACCCACACGGGTGGATTTTCCCAGTTTAGACTCTGCGCGGGATGTGGTTTTGGTTCAAGGAGATGTTCCTCACCTAGCAGGGCATTAGGGTCACGGATGATTCCCGGGAAGCAGTCTGGAGGGCTGCGCTGGCGAGGGGGAACGGCCGGGGGGACGTTGGGAACGTGCGGCAGCCAGAGTGGGAACGGCCGGGGGGGCATTGGGAACGTGCGGCCCGGCTTGCAGCGAGGGGCTGGCGTGGTCCCTGCCGGGCACTGCTACGCGTTTGGGCGCCTCTTGCAGTGGACTCGTCTCGGAGTGGGCTCTTCAAACTTTGATATCTCAGAATTTGGAAATTTCTGACTAGAAACTCAGAATTTGGGCTCGTTGCAGGGAACTCTCGTGCAGAAGCATTTCGTTATTGCAGGGTTTCCCTCAGAGCGCGGCCTCCATGCTGTTCCCTAATTGTAGCCCTCTCTGCGGGATTCTCCAGATGGGGGATAGAGGATAATCTTCTCAGAGCTCCGGAAGAAATGTGATGCCAAATTACAGAAAATAGATCCTTTTTATTAAGCTCTTGGGCTGCTTTTACTCTTATTTTGAGGTGACCTTCTATTAAAGAGACATGTTGGATGAATGGCCTTCCTTTTTAAATAATCCTGGACAACTCCACCGGGGTTATTAAGAACATGGTTAGACTAGCAGTCCTGAAAGATTTAAACTTCTCCTTCGTTGTCACCAGAGACCATGGAAATGGGCTTGCCCTCTGTTTCTAGTTGGTCCCGTTTTCAGGTGGGAGCTCTGAGCTGCTTTGTTGGGCGGCCACAGTGCCGCTTCATGGGTTTCTTGCTTGTGTTGCAGCAGCTCATTTCACTTGAGGGGTTTCTGGGCACCCTGAAAGTGCCCTTCAACCCCGCTGCTCTTTGCAGACATGGCAGTTCGTGCACATCCCATCCCGTGTCTAAATGCTGGGCAAGTCCCAAGTTCTGCCTAGTCTGAAATATCTGGTGCGTGGCCACCCAGTGATTCCTTGGCTTGTCCTCCCAGAGCTGTTTTGTCTGGGAGATCCCTGAGTGTTTTGTGCACATTAAATGGGGCTCTGCAAGTTCCTGTTTTGGGAGGTAATATCAATATTTTTACGGGGTGGATGGAAAAACTGAAGCACCAAGAAGGTGACCACAGTCCAGGGCTGAACTGGGGGCAGAGCCACAAATGCAGGCCAAAAATGCTCAACTGCGCTTCCCTGTCCTAGTCACCGCTCTCCTGGGGTTTCACGTGCCTTTAATTCCCCGGGACGGTTGCTGTAAGGCCAGGAAGAGCACTGGCCTTGCACATAACTAGGAAATGTGGACTTGGGATGGGAGGAATCTCTTCCTGTCAGGCAGAGAAGGAGCTTGCAGCTATAGGTTTTAGTATAGGCACTTGGTTGGCTTTATGCAGAAAAAGAGTGATGTTTAGAGCTTGTAATGTTGAAATTCTGCACTGGGAGGTCTAAGGTGACTAATCCAGATTTTTGTTTGTCTTCCAGGTCAACACACAACGAACTGGAAAAGAACCGGTGAGTAGCTGATGGGCTGGACACTAAAGAACGCGTCCCGGGAGGGCGGTGAGCGCAGCCAGAGCCCTGCGGGCGCCGCGGTGGCGGCTAGCTCGTGGGCTGCCCTGCACCAGGTGCTTGTAAAAGTGACGACTTTTACAAGAGGCAACGCTCAAAGATCTGAGAAAGGAACAGTTTTTTCTTTTTCCCCCCTCTCTCTCTCTGTGCCTTTCTGAAAAGGCAAGAAGTGACCCAGTTTTGTGACTAATCTGTATGCAGAGTAAATGCTGCTCTGCCGCTGACAGAGTGCGGGGTGAGTGGGGAGGCTGCTGCGGGCTCAGGTTTCCTGGGCCCTCCACAGTTGGCAGGAGCCTCTGCTGCCTCCCACCCACTGCAGTGATCCCTGTGGTGCAGGAGGTGCCCGGCTGCCCCGAGGGCTCTGCCCTACAGCGCTCCCGTCAGGAGCTTCTCTTCCAACCTGTTCCCGGGCTCAGCCTGTTTGTCCTTGGGTCTGGATGGGGTTTTAGCAAGCCTTGCACTTCTGTTACTTGGCTGACTCCGCTCTGTGACTCAACCCTTTTGTAGCAGGAGTTCAAGTAAGATAAATACCACCGAGGCAAGGGAGCTAGTTCACACACAGATCAGATTATAGCCTTCCATTCAGGATGCTACGGTTAAGGTTGTGTCAGGGTTTCCATTGTAAGCCTATCTTGGGGCTTGTTTGTTTGTTTTCCCCCCATGGGGTTTTGGGTTTGGGGTTTCTGTACTTTGTTTATTTTCTCCAATGGCTGCAGGAACAAAAGCAGCACCCTGGCCAGCTGTGCCAATGAAGCGTCCCCGGGTGGGCAGACTGAATAGGCCGAGTGCCTCCTCTTCCCTGCCAACAGCCATCCTTGAGCAGAGGCTTTTAGCAGGAATCAGGTGGCCAGGGCTTTGGAGGATTCAGACGCGTGTGGAGCCCCCTGCAGATAAGCTCTTCCCAAAGAGCCCTCGAAGGACCAGAGCTGGGCACCTCAAGGGGCAGGTTGCCCGCTGTTACGTGGGGAAGCAGGTCTGGGTGGTGTTTTTGTGGTGCTGCCTGTATCACCTGTTGGTGCAGAGTTGCTCTGGTCCTGCCTTTCCTGAGTGATGCAGGGAGGCTCCTCACTGGGGTTTTGTTTCCCTCCTGCCCCTCTGAGCCTGGCTCTGTCCCTGTCCCAGGCCGAGCCGTGGTGAGGAGCACCAGCCCCTCAGCTCCCTAGGTCTCCGTGCACCTTTATCTACCAGCGAGAGGAGGAGGATGCAGTGCTGGGGTCGGACCCAGAGCTCAGAGGGCTCTCTCTTTCTCCATGACAAGAGTAAGCGGGCGCTAATTCAGTGTGCTTATTAGCACATCGTTACTGCAAATGCCGCTTGACCCGAGCGGAGCGCAGTGTCGGAGCAGGGCTGCCGCCCTTGGCCTTCATCTTCCTAGAAAGGTCTTGTGCTTGATCCTGCATGGACAGACTGCTCCTGGGAGCCTTGCTGGGAGCTGATGCTGTGCCGGGGCTGTGCTGGGACCTGGCGGGCCCTGCAGCGGCACCGCCGCGCTCCCCAGGGCCCTGCCAGCCCTGGCACACGGGTTCCAAACTCGCATTTATTTCCAGAGGCGGCAGCAGCGTTTTCCGAGCGAGTGGGATGGCTTCCCAGTCGGGTTTTCACTGTGTTTTATTTGCTGTGTCGTTAAGTTTGTCAGCGTCTCCAGACTTAACTGTGGCAAAGATAAAAGCCCTGATACTAATGGCTCTGCTGCTGGCAGGTGCTCATTTTCCCTATTCTTTGAGATTATTCCTTTTGACTCTCACTGTTATCTCCATTATTGACACACACTATAATTTTCAAAATTGTCCACTATTAGGTCTCTGACTCTGGTATTTTTTTCTCCTGTCTGCTAGCTGCAGCTTTCTTATGTTCAGTTAAATTTTAACCCGTTCAACAATTACACGAGCTGCTTCAAGCCATAAGAAGGGAACAGCAGAAAATGTTCTCCTGCATTTTGAATATGCAGTTTAACTTGGACTCAATTGTGTTTGCATCAGGATTAGGAATCTTGTACCTCTTTGATGTCCAAAAGTGGCTAAAAATACATGCAAAGAAATTCATGTTTTAAGCTTCAGTCCTCATCTCTTAGTCTTGAACTATTTCATGAACACTACTATGATTACAGTAAAGAAATGCTTGATTTGGTGCCCAGTAATAACCGTAATATTTAAGTGACTTCTTTCTGCTTTGATTTGGTTTCTTATCCGAAGAGATTGCTGTGACATTTATAGAAGGGGCTTTGTTTGATTTATAAAAGATTAAAGTTAATTTATAGTTACAATGTGACATTAATCTTCCTGTTGGAAAACTGTTTGTGCTGGCTATTTAATGGGCGTGCGTTTCAGTTTATCTCTGCCCAAGATGAGTCATAGCCTCTGCATTTAAACATGAGACCGGTTTTCTACTTCTCATAAGCTGTAAGACGTAACCAGTGCAATATTTTTTAGTCCTTTATTATCAAAACACTAAATCAAAATCTGAATACCCATCAAAATCTGAAGCTCTTAAGCAAGAACCGGTGGTTTGTGTAAGAGAAAACGCTGAAGAGCAAGTGACTAAAATAGAAAAACGTTTTCTGAAAGGGGCTGAGAAGTTCAGACCCAGGTGAGGTTGTGCACGTGTGTATGGACATGTAATGCAGATGAAAACAGATTGCAGTCGACAGGCAGCAGGGTTGGTGGTGGTCGGTGAGCTGGTTTGGCGCGGCCATGGCCGGCGCGGTAGGAAAGGCCCTGCCCGGCGCTGAGGCGATGGCGCCGCGCTGAGGAGCCACCATCTTGGGAGGCCTCAACCTCAGAAGGGTTGTGTTTGCGAAGCTCTGCGTCGGATTTTCGTTAAAAAGTCTCTCTCTTTATATGCTAGCGGGGTCTGTTTGCCTCTGGTGATGACTGTTGGGTGGCAGGGCCACGGTGGGCGCAGCCTCGGTGCATGGGTGCTAGACAGCCCTGAGATGAGGATCACCGTTCCCCTGCGGAGGCACTAAGAAAATAGCAGGGGTCAGAGATAACTGGGTAGAGAAAGCCTTTATCGCTAGGGAGGGGGTTGTGTTTTGTTGGTATCGTGTGTAGAGAAGTCTCCCCAGCAGTGTATTTTTTTTCCAAAGCTTTTGCTTTTTTGTTTTGTTTGTTTGTTTAGTTTTGATCTATCTTACAAAACTCGGCATGAGTGGATTCCTCCTGGGATTGTAGTGCAGCCAAAAAGAGGAAGATGAAGCTGAGTAACTGGGGTAACGAAGGAGTTATTAGGGCAGGCTTCCCTTGTGCTAGCAGAGATGCATAGCTCAAAGAGGTTTGAGCTCAAAGAGGTTTGAGCTCAACACAGGTTTGAGGAGGGGAGGCAGCTTTGGGAGAAGTGTTGAAATCAGAATTATCCAAACATCTTGTAGCTCTCCAGAAGATACCCAGTTTAAAAGGGGGGAAGAGGCAGAAGGAGTTCCGAGCCAGGCGGCTGGAAGGCTCGTGGGCAAGGCAGAAGTGCCGGGTGAAAGGACCTCACGTCCCCTCTCCTCGGCGCCTCCTGAACATGCAGCAGTAACCGAGGGCTGCAGTTCTTGGCTGTTCAGACTCCCATGGGAATCTCCCGTGGCTCCCTGCCGTGCCAGAGAGGCTGCAGTTAGTTCATCGCAGCGCGTTCCTGCCCGCACCGATCTGGGAGCCTGGGTAGCGGGCAGAGAGAGCAAGGAGAAGGAACCGGAGCAGCGCGGCTGCCCCCGGAGCCGCTCGGCTGCCCGCGGAGCACGTGGCTCTCCAGGCTCTGCAGCAATTACGTAATGTGCTCCGTGCTGGCGGGCGCCTGCGCCAGCAGCACCATGGCACGCGGAGGGGAAGGGGTTTGGCCGCAGAGCCCGGCGCTCCGGCGGGGGGGTGTTACGGACTCATGGGGTCTGTGCTTCCAGGGCAGAGCCCGCTCAGCGTTTGCCTTGGGCCGGATGAGGCTGTCGTGACAGGCTGGGTGCTGCTGGTCAGGAGAGCTGGAACAGGAACTGAACCCTGTAAATTCCCTCTCCTCTGGAGTCAGCTTTGTGGTCAGGTTAACTTTGTGTTGCGGGTGTTGACAGCACGTAGTGTTTTGCTCATTAATAAAGCTTGGAACCCGTGGTATTCCCTGCGGCAGCCACACCATGACCAGTCCATGGAGCACGTAGGTTCCTGCGGCACGTGCAGAGGTCGGAGCCAGCCCGTGTCCTGTGTGGGAGCCTCTTGAGATTGCTGAACCCTCCCGCCTCCGGCGTGGACGCGGAGCAGGAGGCATCTGGCTGCCTTGGACCTAGGGGCTTGAGTGGCAAATGTGACATTTGCAGCTGAGACCAGCCTTGTTTAACAAAGTTGCAACACGTGCCTGGAACAAAAATACTAGGGGGTAAGATCCAGGTAACTGCTACCCCACTCTGCCCCTCTCTGGTTCATGTGGAGAGTGAAATCTGTGGGGCTCTGTCTTGGGTCTCATTTAGAGCAGTTTGCAGATTAAAGGTGCTGGAGAGCTGCTCTTTCTGTGCACGTTCAGTTTCTGTCATTGCTGCTGATGTCAGGCTGCTTTTTGCTGTGGCGCTGTTACCGCTTCATGCTGCTCCAGG
Organism: Nothoprocta pentlandii; assembly: GCA_013398315.1. Classification (NCBI taxonomy): domain Eukaryota; kingdom Metazoa; phylum Chordata; class Aves; order Tinamiformes; family Tinamidae; genus Nothoprocta; species Nothoprocta pentlandii. The sequence continues at coordinate 2,291,869 of VZSG01000035.1, forward strand.
AGCTCGCCGGTCCGTGTTGTAAAACACAGATAAGGTCCCTTTGGGTGACTGCTACTCTCGTTCATCAGATAAGCCCAATTGTGAGTGAATTAGACTTTTGCAAAATTAGACTTTTGCACAGTCTAAAGTCTGTGGAGGCTTTGTTTCATGCTGGCTAAAAAACAACATTTTGAATTCAGAGTGAAACAGCTCAGAAAGGACAATTTCTCTGCCAAATTCTGAAGGAAACAAAATGATCTTCATTTTGTTGGAAGTCCTTCAGTATTGCTCAGAATGGAATTTCTAGTTTTGGTGTTCTTTCTTTCTTGAGGAGAAAAATCATTCCTTTCTTCTCCCAGATCTTCTTTCCACCCCTCCATGAACCCAATAGCGATGGGAGAAGGAAAAAGAGAAGGAACAATACTATTATTTTGGATAATTTGCCTCAAAGCAAAATGTTTTATTTGAGCAATGTTGCACAACATTTTAGAGACGCTTGCTGATATATTTTCCTCCTGTAGTATGGAAAAAAGTGTCAACACAGTCTGCTTGGGCTTGCTGTGAGCATCTGCTGAGAATCTTGTTCCTTTTGCCTCCCGGAAAGGAGACTTCAGACGTTACCCCAACTTGGAAAGAAACCTACTCTAGAGTTAGGTCTCCCAGCTTGCTGCCTAAATTCCTCTGTCAGGAATCCTGTAGTTAAAACTTCCACAGCAGCGAGTGGCCCCCTCTCTAGTAGTTGTTTACAGGTCCTTCACTGCTGCAAAGGAACTGGGAGATAGAGCAGAGACTACCGTAGGTGTACCATGAGAACAGTTACCTGCGCTCGGGTGGTGTCCAATTTGGAATGACCACTGCCAGCTTTGGTTCTTGGATCTCTTCCCAAATTTCTGTCTTTGATTTCTTCTGGATGCCACAGTTTTCTTTTAGGCAGACCCTTTCCTGTGTCCTTATGCGCATCCTGCAGTAGTTAAGACTGGGCAAACCACCCTGCCATTGGCGAGGCTGGAAAGGGAAGCTGCTGACTGCAGCTAGGAAGCCAAGCACACTGCTTTCCTGGCTGCTTTCTCCCTGTGTTTCCCATATCTCTCCCAAACGCCTCCCTGGAGGCTCCTCAGGCTTTTTTCTCCTGGGGTGCTGCTCATTGAAATGCCAAGAGCCAGAAATTCTGATGTGACAACTTGCCTTGTTCAAGTGACTAACATTGTGTGTGGGCCTGAAAGCACTGCTAGCCAAAGGCCACCTGGGGAGCTTCTGCTTCAGAGAAGGTGAGATAATAGGAATACAGTTTTGAGACAGATTACCTGTTACCGGCGAGTTTCAGGGCTTCGTCCTCGTGGGGCAGGAGCCGGCGCTGCCTGCAGCTCTCTGTGTGTGTTGGTCTCTGTCTGTACATCATGCACTTGCTGAGGCTACTGTAGCAACGTGGCCCCTGCAGCCTGGTGACAACCCAAGGAGAACTCCATGTGGAACAGGAAACAGGCACAAAGTGTTCTCGTTCTCCCTTGGGGATGCAGCCTGGGATTACCAGAGTATCGTGAGCTTGAGAACCGTGATGAGGAAGGAGAGTTGCTGTCAGAGCCTCCATCAGCAGGTGGGAGCACAAACGTGAGAGGAGGGCACAAAGCAAAGGTACCTCTGCTGCTGGGGCGTCTCATGGGGTGTCACATCTTGCGTCGAGCCTCAGGTCTCCTACCTGAGGAGCCCTCTGAGTTGCACGGTGCCTGTAGTGCATGTGTGTAGCGGGTTTGCTCGGCCTCAGCTGGGCACGAAGGCAGAGCACTGCCCCCTCGGATGCCTTCCCGCTGCCCCGGGCTCCCAGTTTCCTCCCACACAGCGTGTGTGACAACCAGGAAACGATTCAATGGGCAACGTGCACCCAAGGGTCAGCAGTTCTCCCATGAAAATGTCGAACAGCAGAGGCAGGGCAAAGCTGGAGCGCGGTGGCACGCAGCGGCAGGAAAGCCCCGTGGTGTCAGCTCCTTGCCTCACTTTGTGTGCGTCTTGGCAGTGTGAATTTGTGCAGGAACTCAGCTCATCTGTCTAGTGCTCCTCAACTTTAACCTTTGGTAAATCCTCTCTGTGCCTTTGCAAAATTGGAGTATCCCCTTTTTTAACGGTGGCGCTTCTGTCTGCCCGGTGTTAGAGTGAATCTCGTATAAAGGTTTTTGATTTGTTAGAGTCTGGGGGAGAGCTTAAGAATCCTGTGATCCCGGTGTGGGATGTCAGGTGTCTCCTGCCTCATACTCCATCCTAAAAAGTAATAAGTGTCTCCTGTGGGTAATCTTTGTGTGTGCTGCTGCCTGCACATTGCTTCCCCTTAGCTCTGTGGTGAGGTTTTCCTCTCCGTTTTCCCTGTTAATTATTTAGCTCTGAAAGAGCTTTCATGAAATGGCATGACTTATTTAGGGAAAAATGAAAAGCTGCTGAAAAGGGTGGATGCCTTTTGCTCTTAACTTTGCACTGTTGTGAATGGGAGATCCTGCAGACGGGTATGTTCAGCCCCTGGATTCATGGGGGGTGAGGAGAAAGGGGGTGCAGCCGCTGCAGAGCGGTCCTGCAGGTGCCCCTGCAAAGGAGTCTGCCCAGGAGAGGCTGAGGGAAAGGTGGAGCTGTAACAGAAATCTACAAAAAGTTCATGTGCCGAAACCACCCCGCGACAGGGGACAGGAGCTTGAAAGACAGTGTGGCTTTCCTAGAAATAGGCTCTGTGAATGGTGAAGAGTGCTCTCTTGGCATTTGCAGATGCTCTTGCTGTCCCCTTTGCTCCTGTCCTTTCCTCCCCAGGGCAGGGAATCAGCAGAAGGGCCTTGCAGAGGCCTCCTGGTCGTGCCCTCGCTTTGCGCCGCTGCCGTCCTGGCTGCGCGGAGCGGCTGCAGCCTCCCTCACAGCATGGATCCCGCTCCGTCGGCAGGGCCGTGGCCAAGAGCAGCAGAATTCCCCAACTTCCCAGAGCCTCACACTGCCCCTGCAGCCCTGCGTCCTGTTGCTAAAAGAGAGCAAGGAACTGCAGCCCTCAGATGTGCACCTAGGATGGGGCTGAGAGAGGCCTGCCCGGTTCCTGTGCTCCCTGCCCGCAGCTGCTCCTGACAGAGGCTGATGTACCTGCTCCAGAAAGCCTCGACAGCCGCTTGCCTTGGGAGGCAGCACAACCCTCTGCACTGATCAACTGTCACTATCACTAGGAAGCTTTTCCTAACATCTGACTCAGAAGAAAATGATTTCAGCCATGCTTTAGGAGAACAGCGAAGCCAGCCAGGCTAGAGTACTTGAAGGGGAGTCCTGAACACTGAGTGTAGTAACCAGCTTTTGTAACAGCAGTACATCTGTTAGACCCTGGAGGCATTCCTGGGAATTCTGTTGGAGATAACAGGGTAGGAAAAGTATCCCTCTTCCCAGTACATGTGTTGGCCGCTTCACCTACCCAGGAGAGCAGCTCTTGATGCCAAACGGAGTGGGAAGCCGCATGGGAACCCTTTGTCTCTGCTGGATGTTCTGCATAACGTGACCCTCATGGGAAATGCATCGAGACTGTGCTCTGCGCCGTGACCGCTTTTAGACTTTTCTTGGCTCGGAAAAGCAGCTTAGAGCCTTGGTGTTCGCTGGAAAACAGCACATACGGGCACGCATTTCGGTGCAGGGATTGCAGAGGGGGAGAAGGGAAACCTTTTAACCGCTGTGATGTATTTCTGCAAAACACACAAAGCCTTTGGAGTCCTGAGTGTAACGTGGAGTTCCCTGGGTTGTTTTTTCTTAGTGATCTCTGAGAAAAAAAATATGCGATCGGAAAGGAAGATGGGAAGGAAGGGGTAGATTCACTGGCTGAGCACTCGTGGGTGGTTAGCGGGAGCTCCAGCTCTTGTGCGGATGTGGTGGGTTCCCGTAGAGCTTCCAGCTGGCTTTGAGGTCCCTGCAGCTCCCGAGCCAGGCAGCAAGAGCAACCCGAATGGTTTCTTAAAGACTTCTTTTGTTAAAAGCATTTCAATAACCAAGCATTTGTTAAAACTGCTTGGTTATTGAAAGTGAGAATAGGATTAGTCTTGGCAGCTCTTCTAATCTCTACCACAGTTCTGGTGATATTCTGTGACTTGCACATCCCAGCACCTGGAATTGAGTGTTTTCTATTCCCCTTAAAAAAAGAAGTGTGTGTGACTTGGTGTAACCTAAAAGCAAAAAGGAAAGGAAGCATCGTGTGTTGGGTTTTTAAGTCATGTGGTGTCTGAGCTACTTTCTTTTAATGGGGTCTCAGATGAAGACACTTTTTGCTGTATAAATATGGGAAGCAGTGAGGGGTTATTGATCTGTGTTGAAAAGCACAGTTATTAATTGGCTGTGAAAGTTGAATGAATCAACTTTCCAAAGTGTCCTCCTGTCTGGGTGCTTCACATGCAAGTGTCATTGCTGAACTCCATGAGCACTTGGAACCAAGAGTGGATTTAGCTTTGCACTGCTCTGTGAAGGAATTAGGATTAGATGCATCCTCTGGGTGAGCAGCGCGTGCTTCAGTTCAGGGGATCTGAGGTCACACAGCGCTCTGCGTACAGTGTCTCTGCAGACTCTCCCTTCAGGATCTGCTGCATGACCCTTTGCTGCTTGTGGAGCAAGCGAGGTGAGAAGCTGCCTCTGTTTAGCTGCTGTTCCCCCAAACAGATGTAGATTCTGCAGGGTTAAGGCCTGCGTTGGCCTGGCAAGTTCTCACAAGCTCCTGCTCAGCTCTCCTGGTGGTGAAGGCCACCATAGCTGCTTTCATAAGATGGTGAGTGAGCTGGGAATATCCTCTGGGAGGTTGTTTGTGTTCGGTTGGCTCTTGAAACATCAGGGATTTGTGAAACAACCAAGGAGATATCCCAAGATGTGCCAATGTATAGAAAATGTGTGACAATAAACTAATAATTTATTCTGCCTGTATTGGGAATGGCTCCATGAGGGACACAAGTGCTGCAGCATAAGAGGGAAGGACAGGATTTGGTTGTGGTTATATGCAGTGTTGTTGCAGATGCTTTTGAAAGCTCAGTTAAAGTAGTTGTCTTCTGGTTTTATACTCTCCCAATAGTTGATAGTTGAGCAGATGGAAACCAACACAAGGACTGGGCACTTCAGCCCTTCTCCCTGCACTCCAGACTAACTGAATTTCTCAGTGGTGTTTGCAGGTAGGGCCCAAGGTAGGGCTGGGAAAATGCAGAGGAAGCAAGAGTGAGGCAGCTAGTTCTGCCACAAATGTTAGTTTGCATGTGTGAAACGTCAAAGATGGTTATGATTCTCACCCCTCAAAACAACTGTTGTTGAAAATCTTTGACGTTTCTAACCGAGGCCAGGTCCTCATGATGGTCTCCAGCTGATCAAGAGTTCTCTAGGGAGAATGCCCTGTACTTAACAGAGTGATATTTTGGGCTCCATTGGAAGAATTTGGGAATTTCACAGCTCGCCTGAAAAGTTGGGCAATTTCTTCTGTGGATGTTTTGCGCTAGATGTTTTGCAAAGAAGCTCTGTTTTGCTTCTTGCCCAAGGAAATAATTTGCGAGCGAGTGGCTTTGTACATGTGCCCTGTTTGGGGCTTGAGCAATTTTATGTCCCTTGGCCTTTGTACAGTGTGCCCTGGGAGGAGTGAGAGGATGCAGGGGCAGTATTGCAAGCAGTTAAAGAAAAGGGCTCTAAGGGTATTCCTTTCCTCCCAAAGCTTACGTTGTTTAATTTTCTCGGTGATGGCCCTGCTGCTGAGTGGGAAAATTGTGCTCATATACAAGAGCTTAAAGCTGGCACCTCATACCAGTTGAGCAGAAGAAAGGTGCATTTTTGCAGTCCCTGGAACCTCCGTCCAGAGGCACTTAGCTCAGTGTGTGTGAGCCCAGGATGTGACCCTCTCCTGTCCTAGTGCTGAGGGTTGCACTTCTCTGTTCAGGTTCCCCTGCTTCATGACATGTAGTTAACTTGGATCAGAACTGCCTGGCACTTACTGCAAGCTCTCTCCTTGCCTGTGAGATACAGCATTGCTGTTGCTGGTGTGCAGAAATCCCTCTCCAGCAGGAAAGAGTGCTAGGAGATGCTTGTTTTTCCTTCCTAGTTACAGTGTTGTTTGCTTGTTTGCATTTGATAGTGATGGTAATCCCTTTTCCTGGAAAGCCTGGGGGTTAAATTTAAACTAATTTTACAAGGCTAAATCACGTGCACTGCTTCTTGTGTTCCAGATGCATGCTCCGCGTACCTGAAAGGTGCAGGGGATGTTTGATGACTCCTTAACTATTTCTTGCAGTGTGAAGTGGTGTTGGATGAAGAGCACGTGCTTGTGTTCTGGTGTAAAGACGTTTGTGTAAACAAGTAACCCAGGTTGTCACATTATTCTTCCATTCGCGTCTGCTGCTCCGAGCCTATGGAAACCTCACGAGAAGCTGAGCCTGGAGATGCCCGAAGGGGATAGGGGGAAGTAGCTGGCGAGTTTGGACAATCTCGGCTCCCTTTGCCGGCGACCTAATTCCAGCAGCAAAGCTGGGAATGGGCAGGTGGCCTCCTCTTCGGCGAGGTGCCTGGTATGTGGCGGCCCCGTCACCTTCTGCATCCCCAGGAGGGAGATGGTGGGAGGCACTGGTGGGAACCAGGGCACAGGACACTGATGGCTATTTAAAGAGCAGCTCTCTATTTATAACCACCTTTTAACAAAGGCGGAACTTTTATTAGACCGGGCTAATCTGGGTTTATAATTAACAGGGCCAGGCTGCACGTTGGTGTCCATGGCACGTTCTCTGGTAGCCAAATGCAGCCCCATAACTGCATCATGGTCCCTCAGCCGGCATCGATCGGCCTTATTGGGAGCAAACGTGAATGAAGAGTTGGTGCCGAGCTGCCTTGTGCAAGAGGTCCCTTGGTGTGCCCAGGAACGGGGCTGTGATTTTAGGTGAGGTCAGGAGAAGACGGTGCCGTAGAGCCCCGGAGCCTTCGCCCACCGCAGCGAGCAGCGCTGGGCCTGCAGGAGGCTCAGCCCGCAACGTGGGTCCTGCTGCAGCAGATTAAAGTTCAGTTAATGAGATTCACCACATGCTTGGTGGCCGATGCCCAAGACCAATAATACTAGACCCCCAGTATGTAATTTTAGGGGGGAATTTATTTCTCTCCGGAGCATCTGCTGCTATTTGACATCTCTTAACAACTGTCTGTACTTCACGGCTTGCAAAGAAAGGCAGAGAGGAGCAGGGAGAGGGGGGCACCAAAGGCCCCCGCTGCTCTGCGCTGGGTCTGGGTGAGTGCAGGGGCCGCCAGCGCCAGGGCTGCTGCCTGCGACACGTTTCCTGTGGAGCAAGGGTCTGTCCTGGGCACCGCTGCCTCCCTCCCCGAATTTCTGATCCTTTGCTACTGACGGACAGGATCGAGGCTTGCACTGCCCTTCCCCAAGCTGCTGGAAGGAGCAAAGAGAGGGAAATCGCTTCCAGTTTTTCTCCCCCAAAAAGTGTCTGCTGGAAGGCATAGTGGAAGTGGCAGGAGAGTTGAAGGGCTCCCTCCTGCTGCCCTGGAGTAAAACCACTGGCAAGGCTCAGAATAAGGAGCATGGGCAATGTATTGTAAGTTAAAATGCCTGTTTTATCCTTACCTTAAGGCTCATAGCCTGTTCCAGATGTGCAGGAGAGCTTGTGTGTTTCAATACTTGTCTGATCTTTCCAAGTGTTTCACTCTGTCCGCAAGTTCCTTCTCTTCCCCACTTACCTTGCCTGGTTTTTGTGACGGAGGCGCTCCCGCAGCGCCGCTGTGTCCGTGGGCAGTAGGACGTGGGAGCTCGTGTTTGTATTTCACTTCCACCCATGAGCTCAGATGAGGCTCCTGCTGCCTTGAGCCCTCTGCTAGTGACCTCCCCGTTACACGGCTCGTCACTGGTGAAAGGTGCCTTCATTCGTGCGGCTTTGAAAGGCTGCACGGCCTCATTTTAAGTTTTGTTGCTTTTGTTTAGTCACTGGCGTCGTGATTTTCAGTTAGTTTTTTGTCTGTCCCTGCCGTGAGAATACAATTGGGTGCATGTTTGTTTTGAACTTTTGCACGCAAATCTGGTCAGGTTAAGACCAGGATGAATATTTTGCCAGTGGAACTCGTTTCTTTCAAATCCTCTTTATAATACATTGTCAAATCTTTATTGTAGGTCCCAAATTTTCCTTTCTTTGTTTCTTGTAAATATCAGACTTTAATGGCCGAGTGCCTCCTTCAAGCTGGAGTGAATGCAAGAGGTGACAAAATCAGGGCAAGAAACACGGTGTAGCACCAAGCGTGGCTGTTGGGAACGACTCGCGGTGCCGCATCCCGCCAGGTCAACGCAGGCTGTTCCCGGCTTCCTCTGGGATGCGGGTGCTCCCGTAGCGCCCCGCAGCAGAGCGGGGCCGGCCGCGTCCACGGCCTTCCCGATCCTCATCCCGCCGCGCGGAGCCCCTTCCTGCCTGCGTTGGGGCACGGCTGGGGCTAGCGCGAGGCAGAGACATCCCGAGGAAGCCAAGGAAGCTGCTGACTTGTAGATTGCCTATGGAAGGAAACTGTATTTTCCTCCCCTCCATTTTCCATGCCCTGTGGTTTTTTGAATGCGTTTCTCATTACTTTTATCTCAAAATCATTCTCGCCCGATGAATTATGGATGTGGGGTTGCTCGCCTGTCCCCGGGAATTGCTTTCCTTAACCAGTGACCTCTGCTGCATTTTTTAAGCAATCTGTTAGCTCTGCAATCCAAACAAAGTTGACAGTTTCTAATTTCAGGGTTAAATTAAACTCGGCTCTTGGAAAAGGTGAGGAAGGAAGAGGAGGGCAGGGAGGAAGGATGATAATGTTCTTTTCCATGTCAGGATGTTGCCTCTGCTTGTTCTTCTCATGTATTTTTCTTCTTTTTTTTTTTCCGTTCCCCTCTAAGATCAAGTGTCTGACTCAGCCTCCAAGGGACATGAGCATATTGTTAGTGTTAAGCACATGCCTAAATCTTGTGTGTGTGGAATTCCTACCAGACCTGTAGGCATAGTACAGACATACGTGGGAAATGGGATTCCCTTTCCTTTTCCATCAGATGCCCCCTTCTTTCAGCATGCTGAAACAGCCTTTTGAGGTGCTGCAGGAGGCCAGCTGGGCAGTTCCTGCTGGGGAAGGCTGGGAGGGAGGCTCGGCCTCCTGGAGACGGGACATGTGCGAGTGGGTGAGTGCTGGGGGTCCGGCCGGGCCGCGCTGGGGCTTCCTGGTCCCAGCCCCTGGCCCCTCTGCAGCCGGCAGAACCCGGCGGGGTTCCCACCAGCGCTGAGCTTTGTGCCGTGGCGCAGAGCGGTGCGCAGGCTGAACCCTACCCTCGGCAGCATCCCCAGAGGAGTGCTGGAAGGAAACAGGGATGGGTTTTTTCTCCTTTTCTCCTTTTTTTGCGCCCAAGCGTTTCCCCGCACTGCAGTCCTGGTGGAGGCGAGCGGGATCCCGGCTCCCGCAGCGGGGTTTGCAGTGAGGCGGTGAGCGAAAGGCAGGCGCGGGTACAGGCGCCCTCCCCGCACGTTATGTAACCGGAGGGAATGATGTCACCGGAGGCCGGCCGGGAATCCGCAGCCGGCAGAGCCGAGCGCGGCGGGAGCTGCGGGGAGCGGGGACTGCGGCCGGCGCAGCAGGGATAGGGAACGGTCCTGCCGGCCCGCGTGGACGAAGGGGGGAGGCAGCTCCCGGGCAGCAGGCACAGGCTCGGCCCTCAGCTGCAACTGGGATTCTCCTGCCGTGTCCCCATGTAGCTTCCCTGGGATCGAGGCCGCAAGAAGCTTAAGCCCTTCTACCCAGCCCAAGCTGTTTCTCTCTTCTGTTCAGGTGTTTAGACTTGATTTCCAGCCGTGGGCAGAAGCGGCCGACACGGCACGATGCAGTGGTTACGTGGAAGGCGCTGTGCGAGTGCGGGTGTCTTGGCAGACACGGAGAGCCCGCAGCAGCGTCAGAGCCGCTCGCAGCGGGGTGCGGGTGGACACCAGCGGGCTGCGGGCAGACGTGGGGACCAGCCTGCCCGCACCAGGGCCTCACTGGTGCCTTGCGGCCGCCCCACCAGAGCCCCAGGCCTGGCTCAGAAAGGTTGATGCGTTTGCGGTCCCTGGCCCCTGGAACAGGGCGACTGCTTTGGCTCTGCTAAGTTTCCTGCAGTGCTTTTGAGCTCTGATAGGGTTGTGTTTCTGTGTTTTACTTAACTCGGCTCTCAGTGAGTCAGAGCTGCCTCTTTGCTCTGTGGTTTAGGAGCCCGTAGTGCTCAGCATGGGTCCCTGGACGTTAGCGGGGTTAGGGACGGCCGTGGTGTCACGCTCAGAAGCGCGGAGGGTGACGTGTTGGGGGAGCCTCGGCGGTGGCGCTGGGCGGGCAGCGGGAGCTGCGCGCGGGCTCGGAGGGGCAGCTCCTGCTGCGTGTCCCAGGGCAGGGCCGCGCTGCCAACAGCCCCACAGCGGTGTTGGCAGCACCGGGACAGCCCAGCGCAGAGCAGCCCAGCGCAGAGCGGCGCCCCTTGCCCAGGCGGGGAGGTGTAAGGAGGGCCCCCCCTCCTCCTCCTCCTCTCTGTGTGCTGGAGGTTGGTGCCCAGTCTCACACAGGCGGATGTGAATCCAGCACCTCTGCCAGGCAGAGCCACCCCCTTGCTGCCCCTGCTACCCCGAGGCGCCCGAAGGAGCTGCACAGAGGTGCACCAAGGTGCAGGAGATGCACAGGGAGGTGCACAGGGAGCTGCAGGAGATGCACAGGGAGGTGCACAGGGAGCTGCAGGAGATGCACAGGGAGGTGCACAGGGAGCTGCAGGAGACGCACAGGGCTGCTGCTGCTGACTGAGAAAGCTGCCAGCTCCAAAGGGCCTCTGTTTGCAAGTAGCCAAAAGCCCCCCGTGAGCTGTATGTGTTCAGTGTGAGTGGGGTTTGGCTTTCAGCAAGCTGATGGAGGAAGTGATGGGATTGACATGGTTTGGGAGATTGCTTTATTTTGTTTTTCAGTTTGATTTTTCTGATTGTGACACCCCCTCCAACCCATGTACACAGAATTATTAACACCTAATGAAAACCACATGTTCCTCTGGGCTCTTGTGGGTTATATGCAGCCCTGTGGCTGTTCCAGACAGGATGATGGACCCTTTGTAAAGGGCTTTATAATAGAAACACTGAGGAGGAGCTCAGAGCTCCAGCACCACTCACGAACACTGCTCTGCGCTGACAGTTCATCAGCAAAACCCCTGACCCTTCCACCCTTAATCATCCTTGCTTGTCACTGACATAATTGCCTGATTACAGACTCCTCTCCTCGGGCCCTTTCAAACCAGGAGCAAGAGGGAATTTGAAAAACAAGATGGAAATGAACTGTCCCTGTGCCTTTTTTCTTCCCTTTTTTGGTTTTGTTGTTGTGTTTTTGTTTCCCCCTCTGCACTGAGATGGATCAGGCTGAGATTCAGGTTCTTTGTGCTCTGGGAGAGGCCTCAGGGGCCCCTTTGCACGGTGTCCCCTGCCTGTGAGTGCTGGGGGTGGTGTCGCCGTGTTACTGACTGGGATGACAAGTTTGGACATAAATCAGTAATGTCTGGGGGCGAGGCGGGGGAGGAGGCAGCCCTCACCTGACGGCTTCCCATAATCCTGCCGATGATTCCTGCGTGCAGGCCAGGAGGGAGCAGGAAGGGGGTTCCTGCCACTGAGCATGATGTGGCCCAGACCATTTTGCCCAGATCGTTCCCATATTCCATAGAAATGGCTCAGAGCATTTACACAGCAGTAGTCCTGGAGAGCGGCTTTGTAGATCAAGGTCACAGAAGTGCCCCATGAGTCCTGGGATTGCCTTTTTCCTCAGGGATCTTGCACCCCCTGCGATGTTTGATACCCGAGTCCAAAGGAAGGATCCGGGTCCAGTGCTTGGGAGCTGCTCTCTCTTAAGCAGTACTGACCAGCTCCTTTGATTGCCATTAAGGATCATTTGTCTGCTTTGAGATAACTGTTCTGCTCCCTGGTCTTCTAAATTTTTCCTGTGGGTAAGAAGACAACTTGGGAAGGAGATGCTGCTTAGATCAGTCTGTAGCAAATGCCCCTGAACCACGGATGCACAAATGAGCGCGGGTGTTAGTCACTCCAAGCACTTCCCTGTGTGTTCTGCTCAGCACAGCAGGTACCAGCGACGTACAGCCGACGGGGCCGAGCCCCGTTTGCCTCTGCCCAAAGCTCTTGCAGACGAATGAGATGATCAGCTCGGAGGGCAGGGAGACAAACAATGTCTGTGGGAGGTCAGCAATAGTGCTGGTATTGGTGAGGCTCTGCTGTTCGCAGAGCAAACAGCTCCGTGGCACTCTGGCCTGGGGCTCCTACCATGTGTGGGAAGGCAAGGAAGCCTGAGGGGTGTCTGGTGGAGGGGGCAGCAGGAAAGGGAATGAAATTCCCGCTCCCCAAACCCAGCTCTGATCCTCTGCCTCTCGCCTTGCAGCCGTGCTCACCTCCGCCTGTGTCTAGAGCGCTTGAAAGTCCTGATCCCGCTGGGGCCGGATTGCACCAGGCACACGACGCTGGGGCTGCTCAACAAAGCCAAAGCTCACATCAAGGTAAGAGCTCAGGTCCAGGTAAGAGCGGCTCTTCCCGGCGCCTTTCCCCCTGGGCCCTTGGAAATACCACTCGGTCAGTCTGTCCCGGGGGAGGCTAACACCTCTTTAAAAGGAAAGGACAGAAAGGCGTTGCCCCCTCGGTTCATTGTTGAGCATTGCTGCAAGCCACGTGGTTGGGAGAGTCCATAATGAAGTCTGTTAAGGACGGGAATGATTGATTTGGAGAGCAGGGCTCTTATTTGGTATTCGGAGCAGTTGTTGACAACAGCAGCTCTTTAAAGGGAAGCATGGCTGCTGTGCTTGAATGAGTGCAGCTGCGTGGGAAAAGCAACTTTTCTGATGCTCTAGCGAGTTCTGTGGCTGAAACATTAATCCAGAAATGAAAACCCTTCTCGGGGTTTCCAGCTAGCCCAGCACTCTTCTTGAATCACCTCTGGCAGGGAGAAGCATCAGAAGAAAACGCAGCGTTGTCTGTGTCAGGAGAAGGCTGAAACCCTTTGTCATGGCTCAGTTTAGTGGGAGGGAGGGAGGGAGAGCGGGGAAGGAGGACGAGCCCTGCTGAAGGGACACGGTCAGCCTCAAGTGACTCCCTTCTTATGCAACGCGCGTGCCAGGGGAAACAAGGAGCAGGGCGCTCGTAGGTTTCCCAGCTGTGATCAGACAAGTCTGTACTACCTTACGTAAGTCACACAAATGATGCAGCGAGGAGCACGCGGCTCCCAGCACACGTTTTTGTGTTGCACTGGATCGCAACAAATGCGGGCCCGTTTGCGTGAGGAACTGGGGCCCCTTTGTGGGCAGATCTGGTAATGCAGCTGCCAGCCCCCGCGGAGCAACCCCTGGGCTGCCACAGTGCAGTCGCTGCCATGAGAGATGCTCTGTTTCAAGGCCCCTTTTGTGCCAGTGTGCATGGTTTGGCAGGATTTGTGCATGGCAAAGATAGGAGGAGGTGACCTGGTCCCTGGGCACTGGGAGATAGCTTGGTTCCAGGGTCTTGTGCAGCATGAACCCTCCTGGGAGCTGGGAATGCCTAAGCAAAGCATGTGGCTGCCCAGTGACAGCGGGAGGGAAGGAGAAAATGATGAAAATAATTCTTGATTCCTACTTGATCACATCAGAAACTTGAAGAGACAGAGAGGAGAAGCCAACACCAGCTTGAGAACCTGGAGCGAGAACAAAGATTCCTAAAGAGAAGACTGGAACAGCTACAGGGTCCTCAGGAGATAGAGCGAATACGAATGGACAGCATTGGATCCACCATTTCCTCTGACCGCTCAGACTCGGAGCGAGGTGAGCGGCGCTGAGGGGGAGTCTGAGAGCCACCCCCTCCGTGGCCTCAGCCTCCCCCTTCTCTCGGGCTTTAATTAGCACTTAAATCCCTGCTTTTACATACATACATACACGCGTGACACACACATACACACATGTGAATGCATATATAGTTGGTATCGGTTCAACAACCTTGTTGTTGACTCGAGCCAATTTGTGTGGAGTCAGATTCTCTGAAGAGCTCTCCAGAATATCAAAATGTATGATATGAAAAGTAGCTGTCTGGTCACAAGCTAGTAACTGCCTGCCTGATAGTACCCTCTTTGTATTGCCAAGGGATACAGCAGACAGAAGAGCACAACGTACACCCCATCGGATACTGAATACGTTTCATGTTCATGTTTCATATATGTTGTGTTCTTCTGTCTGCTGTACCCCTCGGCAATACAAAGAGAAAGCAGAAAATGTTACTAGTTTCTAGCTCAGGAATAAAGGGTCTGTCTGCACTGGTGCTTCAGTGCAGGTCAGAGTACCCTATTGAAATGAAGCTCCTGGCTGTCCCTGTTTTGGCTGACAGCATGGAGGGGTTGTGAAGCCACCAGAGGAGGTTCTTTCTCATTGAACCTAAACTACGTATTCTGCATGTGCAGTTTCAGTTTCAGTCTCAGTCCCCAAGACCAGAACAGAATGAGGCCCTAGTAAAGCCCTTGAGCTGCAGACAGGGATCCCACAGCAATTGTTACTTGCTAATGCAGGCCTAGCTGGAGTGTGTTCCTCAGCCTGGATGTTCCCTGTGAAGGGTTTACATAGGAGTGGAGCAGATAATGGAAAGCAATATCCAATATTTTAATTCTGTCTAGGATATTCCACGTATTGGGCCTACCATGGTATAATCAAGCAAACAGAATCAATTTAAATTGCCTCTTAAAATTCCCGAAATCTTTCTAAACTCCCCTGCCTCTCCCCAAGCAATTATTCTCCTCAGTTAGCTGCTCAGATCGTCTTTATCTGCTTTTAACAATTTATTCAGATTATTTCCTCCTTTAAAACATCTCAGTTCAGTACAGGTCTCAGTTAAGTACAATAGGCAGCTTGGTATTTACTGATAGACTCAAGGATGTTCTATACTCTGAGCTGGAGTTGCAGTTTAAAATAGAAAATCTTTTTGGAAAGTTCCTAAATGCTGTGGGAGCGAGATTATTAACTACATAGATCTCTGCTTTCTAAGTTTCTTATGAAAATAAGGTTTAAGCTCTTAAATCCACCTAGCATCTCCTGCAGGCAGTCCCAGATCCCCATGGTAGTGTATTTTCTTACCCTGTGTGAGTGGTTCCAGTGCTGGCAAAGTTGTATCACACAGGCAGCATGTTACAGGGGAAGCTTCATGCTCAGTGTTCTCTGTTGCCCCTTGTTTTCTCTGTTTTATTTTCTATCAGTGGGGTAAGGATTCTCCAAAGGAAGAGGTGGAGTGACAAGTTGGGTGCCTGGTGTGGCCCTATTGTGGCACTGTGGACCACATGCTGGAGGAGTCCAAACCCACAGCTGAGTCCTAAGAAAATCTCTGAGCTGGTGACTTGTGTTTTTGGAAAGAATGTCCACAGTTTGGGGGCTGATGAAATATTTCTTGCCTGTTTGCTGCACCCTCCCTGACTGGGGCAGGGTCACAGTGGCATGAAGGGAGCAGTTGGGTTTGGTGGCACTAACCTGTGTGTGTTTCTCTTATTTCCCTTTTTAGAAGAGATTGAAGTGGACGTTGAAAGCACAGAGTTCTCCCATGGAGAAGTGGACAATATCAGCACAACCAGCATCAGTGACATTGATGATCACAGCAGCTTGCAGAGTATTGGGAGTGACGAGGGTTACTCCAGCGCCAGTGTCAAGCTCTCGTTTGCTTCCTAGAGCCAAGTGAGATGACAGTGCAGGGCGAATGTTTTCACTGGGGTGATCAGGCTGGGTCCTAGATGCCAGTATCCTCTTTCAGAAATGACATGTTGACACCTAGTCCCAGAGAAACCTGTAAATAAAGGCTTTTGGGTAAAGGAAACCTCCACAGACACCCAAAGATGTGTTCATTTGGTCATGTTACCAACACCAATTCTTGCTGACAAAAAGTTAGACCAAACCCTAGTTCCTTTAAAGCCAACAATGAGCAATCCATTTGTTTCTGTGGGACTCGGATTTAGACCTTAGCGATGAAGCACTTTGCTTTGACTTTCTTTGTTTGAAAGAGGATACTAGAAACTCATCCCTCTCTTTCTGCCATGAGATCTGAGAAATGTCACAATTTCTTACATTGCATTCAGATTGAACAACCTAGTTTAGGCCCTTCTGAAGAGCTTTTGTGGTCCTAAGAGGACCGTGTCCTGCAGTTTATCACAATCCGACGCTGTTGTAAATTGCTAGGAAGTCTTTGAAGGCTTGTGTAGCCTAGGAGTAATATAACAGTGGTCACAACTATGGTCCCGGTCTGAGCCCAGAGGGAGAGGGGCAGCAAAGAAGCATGTTCAGGAGAGACCACCATTCAGCTCAGCTTTCTGTTGGACATCACTTAAAAAGCAAGTACCTCTTTTGCGTGGCCAAAGCACGGGGTGCAAACTTGTCACCTACCAGCACGTCGTGGGCTGTGGCACCGACAGCAGATCTCCCGGTAGATGCGTGCTCGTGCGCAGGCACCCGAACGACCGAGGACAGAAAGAAACCAGCACATGAGAGAGCTGATGGGCCAGAAGGACAAGCCCAGATACTGAGCCACTCCGATCTTTTTATTTGAAGAGATTTTTTGATAAAACATTTGTAAATGTATTGGGAGGGCAAACACCCCAAGTCTGACATGTCTTTTTAGAGCTCGTCCATACAAAACCTTAAATGTCTTTTATATGAATTAACGCCGTGAAAAGATCTCTGTTTTGATGAAGCACTTGACCCAATGAGCCGCAGAGCTGCTTCTTGCCGCGCACGCGACGGACGAAGGCTGTGCCAGCTGGAAAGGCCAGGTTTGGTGGGGGATTTCTTTGGTTTTTCCTTTTTAGAGTCATTCCCTTTGCTGAAGTTCCAGTCCAGTAGTTAACCTAGTTAAGCTCAGCACGTCTCCCGTGTTAGCGTAACGTTCTGACTGCACGTCCTGTTCCCAAGGGCCTCATCATCTTCCCCGTGCAGGTGCCGTTGCGAGCTATTGTATCGAATGTTTGCTAATCTTCCTGGAGCCGAGCGTTCTAACCTGCACTTTGAGGGCTTTACTTTTTTATTTTCGTCTTTTTAATGGCCAGGAATATTTTGTTTTCCGAGTTTTAAAAACCTTAATAGAGTCCTCACCTATGGCGTTGTTTGGAACTTTGTATATCTTTAAGTAATTTAACTACCCCTCCATTACTAAGGAAAAAAGAGGAAAAAAAATGCTTTATAAAATTCATAACTTATTGCTGATCTGAATGGGTTGTTAATTTCAGTCCTGTAGATTTTATTTTATTGTTTTAGGTAGGGTTGGGCAAAAAAAGGTAAAATAAAATAATAAAAAAAGACAACTCTATTTAGCAGTGCAGTGGAATTGTGTTTAAATGTTAGCGTATGGTTCCCCATTAAAGTAGCACTTTAACGCCATTAAACATTTCTGTATCTGAGATGAGTTGTGTTCTTCCATGTTGGTCATTCGTGTCCCTGCAGCTGGCCCTGTGCTGCTTGTGCCTGGAAAAACGTGTTGCCCTTTGATCCTGTGCCGAGAAGGTCCTCGGCCATCCTGGTGTCTGCTGCTGCTGCTGCTGCTGTTGTGATAAATTGCTCATGTTTAAGTGTTCTGCTGTTACTGAACCTCCCCCACTGTCCTCCCGAAGGTGTCACCCCCATGAGAGAGAACAGGATACCACGGAGCAGAGGAGTAATGTTTCCATGCCTGTGAGCTATTGCCGTGTGGTTTCTGTGTTCTTTTAATTAGTCGCTTTCTTAAGCCGGGATCAGTGACTCTTGGCTTGGGCCTCTGCACGCGGCCGTTGAGCACCTCGTTCTGCCCTATCCTGGGCACTGGAGTTTGGTCACTGCAGGGGTTTGAAGCTGCTTGGATTTAGTCCGGGGTCCAGGTAATCTCCGGATGACACAAGCTGGGCAGGTCTTGCACTGCAGCAGTGAACATGGGAAGCTTTGCCTCTCGCGAGGTCTGGCTTTCCTGGCGGTTGTCCTCCTTGGGAGTGTTGGCCATCGGCAGCCCTGGCGCTGCTGGAGGCCAGTGGGACTTGGTGTCTCCTCCTTCTCCCAGCACTGCCTTCTGCCTGTTGTTCCTGTTGGTTTTTAAAGGCCCTTGGGAAAGAGCAGAGCTGAGAAACGGGGTGGGAGGAATGGGCAGTGGCTCTGTCCTCCTGGCCGCTCTGGGAGTGTCGGCGTTGCGGGTTCCGTGGAGGTGGCAGCAGTGGTGTGCACTGAACGAGGAAGTCTTCTTTTCTTTCCCTTCTATTTTTTTCCTCTTTGTTTTCCTGCCTTTTTTTTTCCTCATTGTTATTAGTAGTATTATCTAAATCAGGTGAGCCAGCAAAGGAGCTTCAGTTGTTTTATGGTGCTTTTAACCGTGTGGTTGCTAGTCAGAACGTACAGACTTGGGTGGGTTACTTTAACAAGTAAATTTGACTTGGGCTGCCAGTGATTTAGGCAGCTGTAGTTACTGTGGAGAAGGCCGGGAGCCTCTTCCCAGCTCTCTTTCGTTCCCTCCCCAGAAAAGTTGCTTGGGAATCTCTTGCTCATCCCTTTGAGGGGCTTGATGGGGAAGCCAAAGCTGCTGCCTCTGCTGAAGCGATGGGCTGCTCTGCACTGCAGCACCTGCTGTGAGAATGTGGGGTTTAGAAGAGCATCAGTGGGGGCGTCTCGGGGGAAGCAGCTCGGAGCAGTGTCCTCCCCTCCCTGGGGGAGAGGGGAAAAATAATAAAAATAAAATAAAGGAAGTTGCTCCAGCGGGTCTTACATTAACGGGTAGCTAGCTCATTTCTGTGTGCTGAGCTCTGCTGCAGTTGTGTCTTCTGCCTGTTTTAAGCAGAGTATAACGAGCCTTCCTGGGCTCGCCCCGGGCCTGGGTGGGCTGTCGTGGAAGGGCCTGTCGTGTTGGCCGGGGCTCCCAGGGGCCCTTTGCCCTCATCCCCCCTCTGTGCAGGAGCAGGTGCCTCTTCCGGGCTAGGACAGCAGCCAGGAGCTGTGAATGGCTTCCCGGGTGTCCGGCAGCCACGGGAGTGCAAGTTCCACAAGTCTTGACTTTGGTGTAGGAGAAAGCAAAGGAAAAATGGATCTTTTTTATGCCCTGAAACCTGATTTGCCAGGGTAGCTCCTCTTTGTTTCCAGTATCTGAAGCTTCTGGTAGGGGCTGGTGCTCTGTGACAGGACAGATGTGGCTGCACGAGCCCAGCTGACTGTTGTGTCTCCTGAGCTGGTTCAGCTGTTGTGAAGAGCTGGGGTTTTACTGGTTACCGAGCAGCCTCAGCCCGGAGAGCAAAGCTTGTCCCCACGTGCCCCCTAGATCCCGAGTTGTGGGATTGCTCCTGGAGCTGGACTGTCCAGGAGAGCCTCCCCTGCTCTGAGGAGGAAGCAGCCCCTACACGGTCCCTGTCTTGCACAGTCCCCTTCTCTGAAATAAACATTCTTTGTCAAAAGAAATATTTTTCTAAAGCATTTATAGCTTGTTGTGACTTGTTTTTTTTTTTTTTCCTGCACTTCTTATCCCAAATTGATGTTTTGAGAGCTTCCCCGCTGTTTTCCTGAGGTGTCCCAGTACAGGTTGCAGCCACTTCCTACCTTGAGAAGCAAAGACACATGGTGCCATAGTGGCCTGTCTGGCAAAACCTTTTGGGGTGTCCCCACCTCTGTCTAGTGACACAAGGTACCTGCTTGACCATTACTTAAAGAGGTGAGTGCTTTCTGCTGTGGATAACTGTAATTTGTTTAAAAATATAAAAATAAATTTTATGGTATTTTACATAGAAAAAGGAGGTTTTATTCCTCTGTCTTTATCTGACTTCTGAGTTACTCAACACTTCCATTTCCTTCTTCATTTCAATGTTGCTGAAGTATTAATGGGGTTTTCATAGCACTGCAGAGATGTTTAAAAATACACATCATTAATATGGTGGTCCAAAGCTCTACAAGAAGTGGCCCCATTACATCAGGTGGTATGAGGAATAGCTGCACAACAGGTTTCACTTTATTATTATTATTAGAGTGATATTCTCTCTCCCTTAGATTAGACCATCACAGCTACCATGGTATTACTGGGTCACAACCTGTTCCAGGTAAGGCAAGTAGTTAAAAATAAGTTTTCTTGAAGGTTTGGTGCAGCCCTGCTCCTCTGCAGTGTCCGGCACGGAGTTACAGCCACAGCATCAGGCAGCCCAGGGAGGAAGAGAGGTCACTAGGGTTATTCAAAATAGGACTTTATGGATGAAATGTCAAAACCATCAGGTATGTCCTAGCTTTGCTAAACTTCTGGGGAAAAGGAGCTGTGGAAACAGAGGTCTCCTGAGACCAGCTGTTTTTACCTGGGTTGGGCTGTCAGCAGAACGAAGGATCCCCTGTCCAGTTGCCTGCTGGTGACTCAGGGTCCCTGTTCTCCAAGTTCAGCTTTGTCTTTGGTTCCTGTTCCAACTGGGATAAGCTGGAGCTGCTGGTTAGTGACTGTTACAGCCCCTTGGCCATGACCCACCCCGCGTGCCCTCCCTTGGCACCCGTGCTGCGCTGTGTGGCTGCTCTGCACTGGGAATTCCTCACAGGAGCTTGGTGGGTTACAGTTGTCCCCTGCAAAAGGAAATGTAACCCTCCTGCTACCAGTGACACCCCAGGAATCGGGCAAAACCTACTTACTAGCGTGACTGTGAACTATTTCTGATTCAAATATCTCCTTCTATATACCCAGCATTTTCCCTCTGTCTCCTGTCACCTCAGAAAACTGTACCAATCGTTTATTATACCAAGCCATGTGCACATCTTGTACTTTGCCAAATATATCCAGGAGATTTTAAACACTTTATTTAATAAAAGTTAAACATACAAAACTGAAATTAACACACTTTGTATTCATAAAAATCACCTTCTCCCATTAATAGGGAGAACTTTTTTCTATATATGGATTCTAAACTACCAGTTGCAGATTTTAGCTTGAGTTGTGACTCAGGTAACTGATGGATATTCCCACCAATCAGTGCATCAACAATTGCTGACGTGACCTGATCTAGTTAACAAATTACAAAATGAGCTACATTAACATAATATACAGGGAAATAATGGTCAGGGTTAATGGACAAGAAACACTGTCCAATTACTTAATGGGATATACAGCTGATGTACTCTTGTCCATTAACTCGGCCCTAGGTTTTACAAAAATAATATCTACATTGTATACAGGGCTACCCATTAACTTCTTGTAGACACATTACGGATTCAGAGATGGCACCACTACCGTAAGTGAGAGACGAGTAACAAAGGAAAGCAAATCACATACATGAAGTACAAAAATGCAAGAGCTTTTACACGTGGTTTCCTGAATAAAATTGAAGGGGCTCAGCAGCACTTCAATACAGCTGAAGTTACAATGAACACTAGGGCCAGTCAGTTATTTTTTTAGGACAGAAACTTCAGACTAACCTTTACTGACTCACAACTAGCTAAGTGGGATCTAGGCATTCGTATTGGCCCTGCTTCAGTTCTACTTTATAGGATGGAGAAAGCCCAGACCAGACAGTGCTGCCTATTCCAGGTCTGTGACTGCACCATCAAATCTACAACATCAAGACCTACAAGAGGTGAGACAAAAATTTATGTCCAAAGCATAATCAGCTAAGTCTCCCCAACTCTGATCCTTTTTCTCTTTTTAAAGTACAGTTCTCTATTTTGAAATTGGACTTTAATTAACTTGTCCTATGGTTTTCTGGTTACATTTCAATAACCTCCTGTGAAAATTTGATGAGTATAAAAAAAGATACATCCTCTGTTTAACTTCTAGCACAGGAAATTCAGACTGGAATTAAAGTCAGATTTATTGTTGCTAGCACATGAATCATCATTAGTAATAAAGATGATGGGCCCTGCTCTGCCCTCCTTTACAGCTGTACAAATCTATCATTCACTGCATTTTTAAGGGAGTAATTTGGAGCTTCCTTAGCAATTCCATTTGTCATCCAGGCTAGGAAGGAGCCTGGCTCCCTCTCCAGAGCTACACCACCTCTATAATGCTCAATTTGTCACTGAGGGGAGCAGACAGGACTGGGACTCCTGAAACAGGGGAGAGAGGCTGTAAAGGTGCCATTTTTATACCACCACTTCTCTTAGAGAGGGAGAAAGAAAAAAAGAAATAGGGAAAAAATCTAACTTTACTACTGGTAATGAGTGGAAGATGCTGGAGATCAAAGTTTCAGGTAACTACTGCTTTCAGAGTAACAGGTAAGAGCAGTTCATGAAAGCATTTACCTGCAGAAAATACTTTAATGAAGCTACAAAAAGTTTTAACAATTAAGGGAGTCAAATCAATAGCTGGAGATTTAAGGCTCTTATCAGCTGAAGCCAAAGTGATGGTGACAAAATGGACTACTCACTATGTGCCAACAAATAATTTACTTTTAGAAAAATATAATGGTAAAAAGATAAGTGTAAAGCCCTGCAGAGATGAAGTTTCACCATTTTCCCCCCTGTTACTGAGGCATCAAATGCCTGACATTATATTTAGAGGTATCTTGATACTGTGTCATGGGTTTGTCTGCAATTCCACACGTTCCAACTCCAACTTTGCCAGTTACGCTCTCAGGGGAAGCAAAAATACTCCTCTTTACCTGTAAATGAAACAGAACACTTCTAATTAATTACAAGCTTGCTTTTAAAAATTAGCCAATATTAATGTTTAAAAACTTTCAAAATCCTCAACATCTTACTCTATAGCCAGGCAGGCTTTCGCAAGGCTAACTTATCCGGGGCACAATATCAGCAGGTGAGACAACAGAACTGAGAAGCTCCTGGCACCAAGTGCTGGCTCTGACTGTAGCACTCAGGACTTTGCTTGGGCCAAGGGATCTGTGATAATGAATAAAATTCACATTCCTCATACAACAGTCTGTAGCAATTGTTCAAGAGGCGGACTGAAGTTTTAGAACTATCTCCAGCAATCCATGGTAAAATGAAGAAATGCTTTAAAATGTCTTTGCTGCTTTTTTTTTTTTTTTTGGCAATGTGTCTGCAGGGCAATTATTTAGTGTTGCATCTGCTGCCCCATGGCAAAGAGCTGGGCCTGTTGGTCCAGAGAGGCTTTCAAACTCCAAGCGCCAGCAAAAACTGCCCTGCAACTCCAAGGGCAGACCCACTGCTCCCAGGTAAGTGCAAGCTCAGACCCATTAAAAAGGGGAAAAAAACCCTCTCCCAAGTCATGCAGTGCAAAACTGGACCTTTAGTGAACAAAATACCAACCCGCACATTAAAATCCTGAAGCTGAACAGGTGACTTTTAAAAACCACTTCCTCCTCTCTTCCAAACCACTACAAAGAAGTCTGTAACTTCCTATATACACATATTGACAAAACACACAAACCTGGCCTTTTTTGTTTTTAGAATAGGCTCTGTTGTTGAATTGTTGCCACTTGACTTTCTGGTCCTCTCGTTCCTGCTCAAGTTCTTTAATTCTCTGAGCTTTTTTCAAAGCTTTCTTCTTTTTATACTCTCGTTGCTGGGCTATCATTTCTTTTCTGGAAGAAGGGAAAAGTCATTTTATGTTTGTGCTTTTTTTTTTTCCTTCTCATTAAGTACCATTAGAATTTACACAATCATGTAAGAAAAAATATTTCTAGGACAGAGACACCTACAATAGTTTTCCATAAGCAAGAAATCAAAGCTTGTAAATACTCTCCACTTCTAGGAAAACAGAAAAAAGTTTTTCCATACATAGGCATACACTGCGGTTTTTATACAGGTGGGCATAGTAATAATAATGAAACTGATTAAGACCAGGCAATTAAGACCGTGCAGCAATTCATGGGCCTGCAGGTAATTCATTTCTGAAACTGAGAATGTACCTATCAGCAACTCTAAATTTCAGAAGGGCTTGTCTTTGGCAAAAGGCACCCAGCCCGTTTAGTGAGAAAGCCCCCATTTTCAGGAGCTCTGCTCGAGAATGACTTTGGTGCAAGATTTGCACTAACAAGGAGTGGACAGGGAAGGAGAAAAGAAACTACAGCAATGGTAAGGGATTTCAAGTGGGCGAGCTCTGAACTCTGCACTGATCTGCTGCTTTTTCCAGAAGCTTTCAGGCCTGAAAAATACCCTTCTGTGTTAGGCACAGTAGGACACTGAGGAAAGCAGCTCTGTGCCCTGCGGGCTTTGTCCCTGACACAGGGCGAGGCAGAAGCAGGAGCCCTTCACCCTGGTGAGCACGTTCTGTTCTGAGCGAGACTGCAGATCTGAACGCAGAATCTGGGCTGAAATCCGCAGTTCTTCTGCTGTCAGTAGTACTACAATCTACCTTTTATATTCTGGGTAACATGAAAGAGCATAACCCCCATAAAATAAAGTCTGGTATGTTAGACTGCCAGGATACATAAGGAAATCCCTGACACAATAATCCAAACATTATATGCCAGATGGGTTTAAGATTTTTTTTTCAAGAGTTGAAGATGATAAATAATTTGTAGAAAGAGATTCTATTTCATTAACTTTTTTTTTACATTTATTAAAAAAAACAAAACACTTTCAGACACATATCTGTTTATGACTTACTTGGACATGGGTTTGTTGCCATTGTCCTCTTTTGTTTTCCTTCCCTCTTCCACAGGCTTGAGGTTGAACAGAGGGGTAACTTCAGCATTGCCGTAGCCCGCAAACGTGATCGCAGCTGTGCCATTCTCCTCATCTATTTCTTCAATTTCAGCTTCATAACACCTGTAAAGATATCATGGCTGTAAGCATGTGAGTAAAGGTTTAATACTCAGCCCTGCAACAGCTACACTGACAGCCAGCTAGCAGCATTCAGTTAAAAAATAATTTAACAAAAGTAAATATCAGCCTCCATTTTTAGGGACAATATATAACGTGTTTTAAGGTCAAAAGCAACAAGTAAAAAGACTGCAGCCTGTTGCATTTGGCCTTAATCATAAAATAAAAAAAGAGCCTTATGGTATCAAGAGTTACAATTAATGCTTGAGCAGTCTAATTGGAAACCTCATTTATGTTTCTAGTTCTGGCAGGTCGTGGGATTGACAAAATGCTCCCAACAAGATTCTGCTTTTAGAAAGAGTGTCAGTGAGGGATTTTGAGTTTCAGACCAGGTGGTCAAAGCTCGACTTCTAAGGCAAGCAGGGGAATAAAAGGAGCTTTTTATAGATAGTATTCCAATTAACATCTTAACAGTTTCTTCTGTTAAGTTTAGTGGCCAACATGTTTAGTTTTGCTACAAATCAATGCTTTGAATTATATGAAAATACAAGTCCAACTTGAATGTGGTACCATGCATTAGTTTCCAGCTCTTCAGGTAACATTTTTAAGAGACCAGTGTTTCAGCTGAAGCAGAGAGAAGGGAAGGAGAGGAAAAAAAAAGGGGAAAAAAACAAAAAAAAGGAAAAACAAACAAACAAAAAACCAAGCACTACCAAGAAAAAGAGTAATACAGTCAAACTCAAAGTCCAGCATCACATTCCTGACCTGCCAAAATTAGATACACATCAGTGGACACTCCAGTACATTCTTTCCCAAGCTCCAATCCTCTAACACAGCGATCACAGCAAGAAGAAACCCCCACTGTTGACTTAAGACCATATGATCTGTTTTTTAATTAATATAAAAGCATCTTTCTTACTGAGAGATGGAATATTTATAAATTTTGCAGTATGGAAAATAATTTTACCGTTCCTCCCTCCCCCCTGAAGATAAGTCAGAATAAAATCCTATGGTTCTCACAACTTCCACAAGTTAATGCAGTCAAGACTAAATCAAAAAGGCTGATTAATTTTTGTTACATTAGTTACTAGTTACATTAATTAGCCAGCTAATTCACAGCCCTCCGAAAGCATTTCCAATTGGAAGGCAAATTCCCATTAGTGTCACAAACTGAGATGCTGCAGGCATCTTTCCAGACAGCGATCATCTACAAATGCATGAATACAATGATGACTTATTGTACGTTCTGAAACCAACAGATCAATTCCCGAAAGCTTGCTATTTATTATGCCAGTAATAGCGTAATAAATATTACGCAAAATAATAATAAATAAATAGCAAAGTTCCGAAAATAGCTCCCAAAGCGACCCTAGTTTTACAAGGGTAGTGATTATTAAGGCGTTTCCAAAAAACGACCCCAAATCTCTTTAGTTTGCAGCTACAATAATGACCTTTAATAAGTGAATATAAGGATAACTAAAACATATTTCTTGCCTGATTTCCTCTTGCTTTCAAGCTGCCCTAGGGGGTGGTTCAAGCTGAATGAAAGTTTCTTACCATTGCACTATTTCATGTAACTGTTAGAGAAGTTTTCTACACTTACTGTCCATCTTCACTCCATATTGCCATACATCTGTCCCCAACTTTCCAGGAGTGGCTGGGCAGAGCAGAAGCAGAACTGTAAGAACTGGCAAGAGCTTCTGTAGGTTGTGTTGAAAGGAGATCTTTGGTTAATTCTATGACTTCCTAAAAGAGACAAACAAAACAGGAGGAGTAATATTTTGAACTGCTACAGCATAAGGTCTTTTTAACTCCGATATTTTTGAAGTTGTTGTGCTAAATACATAGCTTTGGTAAGCACGCTAAGCTTTTAATTGTTCCACTAAACTAATTCATTGTTGATGCTGATAAAAACTCATATGCTGTTCACTGTACTGCAGTGAAGTTACCTGTAGCCCCACAAAATTAAATATTTAAGGGGCTCATGATTTCTATAGAAAGTCTTTATAGATGAATTGTTTATGCCCAGGCACAGGCCACAGACAGTCACGGGAAGAGGGGAAATCAGTGATGCAGCTCAGCACACACCTGCACAGGCTGCTTTATCACCAGCCAGAAAGCACAGGCCAAGGAGTGACACAGCAAGTGGCACAGCAAGTAGTCATCAGTGCTCAAGTGCTCAATAAGAGTTGGGAGGACATCACACCTCCCTTCTCTGTCCAACCAGCAGCTGCTTCCATCCCCTGCTCTTTGGGACTAGCTGGTAATATTTATATATTTGAAAGTTATCCTTGAAATTTACTCATTACTCCTTTGAAAATTACTCACTCACAGCCAGGAGCATGCAAAAAAGCCCATGGCAAAGTTTCTGTCAGCGTTATATTCCTGTATTCTAACATCAATGCCACTGATGTTGGCTACTGAAATAATGCCAAAGATATAAGAGCAAGTATCTAAAAGGACACTCAAACTTTCTGCATAAGGCAAGGAAAATATAGTTCTTCAAAAAAAAAAAAAAATCTTCAGTACTTAAGAGTACGTCAATATTGACCAATATTGCTGGCAGAACTAAAGATCCATATTTACAGGAGAGCTCAGTAGAGCCTGAGCTCTCCTCACATCCTCACCTCTTAGTTCAGCTGGGACTTTTAAAGACAAGAGCAGCTCAGGAAAAGGTGGTGGTAATTCTTCATTCCTCAGAAGCCTAAAGGATCACGAGTTGTTCCTAGACAGCAAAGCTAATACTACCCACACTTATATGTGTTTTTATTTTATAAACTATAGAAGTGAGGCAAGCATCCTAACAATTTTTCTCTAGTAGTAGTTAACCCCTGAATCCCAAAACACCTTCACAACAGAAGCTGTGCTTGTACTTTGCTCTAGAGGAGCTGCCACTGGCAGGAACGGGAGCCACAGACTGGGATCTGGGTCTTGTGTAACGCTGTATGTGACCAGAATTGATTTTGATAGCCAAGCTGTCTGGCTCGAGGGAGCTCCTCAAGATTTACAGCATTAGCCTAATTTTCCTTTCCAGATCCTAAATTCTGAACAATTCCTCAACACAAGACAGTAACATTCTGCAAATCCAAGGGGCAGCACAGTTTGAAGGAGGTGTCTATCCGAGCAGGTCAAGTCCAGTACACCAGCTGACACCAGCACTACCTCTGCGAGGGAGGGCTTCAGTTACACACACTGCCACCGTAATATGAAACTGTTGACATATTCCTGCCCCTTCATAAATGGTTTATTACAGAACCCAACAGCAGTAGTTTCAGACGAGTCTACCAGGAATTCTTTGACTTTACCAAAGTCATTTAAGCAGCAAGCTATACAAAACAAATTTCTGGTAAAACCTTCATTTGATATGCTCCTATCGGAACGCTAGGCATATTTATAAAGACAGAAACATTAATTTTACAATTCTAAAGAAGTCTTTAAGGAAAGACGAGTGGCTTAGTGAAAGGAAATTTCTGAACAAGAGTTAGGCTGCCAAGAAAGCTCATTACAGCAGACTGAGCTTGATAATGTGACACCTGCCATGTCCCTGTGACAGGGGGATGCGGCCTACAGAGAACACCAGCTTCAGTTTGCCAAGCTCTTGGCCTCACTAACTGGACCCTTCACACTCACATAAAGCTCTGCATTCTGGGATGCAGTACCCAGTTTAAGATCACAGCCAAGATCAACACAAGTTCACCCAAAAGTTAAGTTTGGCCCCGGGCTGCAGGGAGACTGGCCTAGAAGGGCTTCAGTGGAAGAAATGAAGCAAAGCTAAGTATTTTTAAAAATTAACTGTAATACCTATTTTAATCTTCTTACTCAGAATTAAGCCAAGTAAACTAAGTACATCTCTAGTATATCACTTATTTCTGATACGTACAAAAAGTTGCAGTTACATATTGACACTCTTTCTGAGTGGACAAAAACTATTTAATTGGAGCACTAATTTAGTCTGCAAAACACGACCTATGTCCTTTGCAAGGTGTATCATACAGAAAGCAAACCTGAGGATGAAAGTGTAAACATCTTCCCCATTCTGTGCAGAAAGCTTTTCTAAAAAAAAGTTTGCAAGCTTTCCTTTCACATCAGTGATCTCTGTGTATCAAAGACGAGGTCATGTTCATCTTGGAAATATCATCCCATATGGGTTTTGCTGTGCATTTTAAAAATATAAATATATATACACGCTTTTAACAGTGTGCAACAAAGGAGATCAAGATGATCAAAGGATGCCCTATGGGCACAAAGCCTCTATAATGGAAAAGGAATTCTAAAGATTACTGACTTGAAGCACTACTTGTATTGTAGCTGAAATACCACTTTACTGCTGTAACTCCCATGCAGAATGGAAATGGCTACTGAATTTCATACCGAGTGGTTTTATACATTTCTGATACCTCAATTAATTCACAATAGGAATGAAGCAGTATTTTCGCATTCATGTGCCAAATTACCACCATACTGCTGCTAACCTATATGCCAATGTGTCTATTTTATATGCAAGAATATGAAAGACTACAGATCAGCTTGTTATTAGCCTGGCTATCTTCCTGTCACTAGGCAGTATCTTAAGGACCAGAAATGGGTTTTAGCTCTTGACAGTTTAAAATCTGCAGCTACCAGAGGAAGAACAAATCTAAATCTCCCTTCGTATATGGAAATGTTAACACAATCAAGACTTACATGTATAAGCAATAGAGATCACACTCCAAAGCTCATCTTATAAATGCTGTAACAAATAAACAGATGCTGGACTGAATGAACTTGAGAGTTCAAAAATAAATAAAAAGCATAGTGTTGGATTTGTGTGTCTCTAATTTACGATAATGTTATGCCATCTCAGCCAAGGGTTGGTGGATAAAACTGAGTGACCAGCTGAGAAAGACTGTTCTAAGGAATGCTGAGGTGGGGAAGAAAGTAAAGGAAAAGAGGGGAACAGGGATGGAGAAATAGATCGGCAGGAGCAAATCTTTCTTCACTCTCTTCCTGACTGGAAGCTGAGCAACACATTTGTTTCCAGCTACTTTTATCTTTCCTGTCCTATTAACTTCCAGGCAAATTTTCACTTTTAGCAATGTTCTAAAGGAGAAGGAGCTAAGTCTAAACGTTTTCAAACATTTTAAGCAGAGGAGCTCGCTTTGTAAGTCAGCACATGTTCCCACGAACACTAGAATACAGATTTAAAGCAGCCTAAACGTTCCTTTTGAGCGGCCAGGCCGCAGCCCCGCCAGACCCCGCGAAGGGAGGCTAACGGCGCGTCGAGGTGCCCGTTCCGCGCAGGCCGAGGCGGCCGCGGCCCCGCGCTCACCTGCAAGTCCTTCTTGAGCTTCAGCAGGTCCTCGTTCTCGGCGTTGCCGGACAGCGCGGCCTCCACCTGCTGCAGCTGAGCCTTGTAGCTCGCCAGCTGCTTGGCGAGGTCCTCCGACATCTGCGGGGAGCAGAGGGGCCGTGAGCAGCGCGGCGCGCGCCGAGCCGCCGCCAACCGCGGCCTTCCCGCCCGCGGACCAGGCCGCACCAGGCCGCACC
>VZSG01000035.1:2323294-2399175 GCA_013398315.1 Nothoprocta pentlandii
GGAGGAAACCCCTGAAAGAGGCCTGGGAGTAGAGTTAAGCTTTCGCATAGTTAGTAGTGAGGGTGTTTTTTCAAGGTGTTTCAGCAGTTTCTTCATTTTAATGAGTATCTTAATCTCCAAAGCGATTACTTGTGCTTTAGCTGCACGTCCCTTGGACTGGAAGCTGAGGTTAAATACAGGCAGTCTTGTGGCTGGCGTGAATGTTTCTCAGAGCAGCAACTGCAGTTTCAGATGAGCTCAACAGAATCCTTGCGAGCTGTACATTTATTTTGAGTAATCTTGTCCAGCTGAGGTTGGGAAATCTCTTAGTAGGATTTAGGACTAGACTGGCTTTCTTTTCATCCTGCAGCTCGCAGTAGCCTTTGTGTTGGTGAGCTGTGTGTATTCTCTAGAGTGCTATTGTAGCGTGCTTATAGAGGTGAGCCATGCAGAGTGCAAAGACTCTACTTTAGCTAGGTCATATATAAAATAAATGAATCTGGTACTATCTTACTGGTATTCTGGTAAAACATTTTGTTGTATTTGTTACAGGGGATGTTTATGTATGGTGTAGTTTGTTGCAAAGTTAAGACATGCTAGTTTAAGACTACTTCTCATCACAAATACCATAGAATCCTTAAGGTTGGAAGGGACCTCCAGAAGTCACCTAGTCCAGCTGCCCTGCTCACACAGGGTCACCTAGAGCACGAGGCACAGGCCGCATCCAGGCGGGTTTGGAAGATCTCCAGGGAAGGACACTCCACAACCTCTGTGGGCAGCCTGTTCCAGGGCTCTGTCACCCTCACTGTTAAAAGATATTTTTCCTTAAGTTCCTGTGGAACTTTTGGTGCTTCAGCTTGTGGCCATTTCCTCTAGTTCCTTCCTCAGTGGGCACCACTGAAAAGAGGCTGTAGGTGCTATTAGCACCAGTTAGTAGCAGCAGTTAGTGTCCTAGCAGCATAGGTGCTCTGTAAAGACTCGGCAAAAACTCTGAAGAATTTTCTTGGCAAGGTAATATTTTTGTTAATCAGATGAAGTATCGTTGGACGTGCTTTGGGGCTTACAACAACAGGCCTGTCTTCTGTATGTACTAATTTATAGTTGGAAGAGACGTTGTTGCCTCCTGCAGCTGTGGTTTCTGTGTCCAGTAGGTGGTAGTGGTGCTGCATAAAATACCTGTGTCGTTAGATGTATTTAAATAGCAAGGCAATAAACTGTTCTTTGGAATGACTAGAATTAAGTCTCTTTTCTGTTTTTTTTTCTCTCTTCCCTCTGGAGATAGCTGGGGCCAATCTTTTAAAACATCTGTGAATTATGTTGAAAAAGTGCAGTTAAATAGTCACAATTCTGCATTCCTTAAAGTTAAACCCTGGGGCAGTTCAGGTTCGGATGGAAAGCGAGTGAAGTCTAAGAGTTCAAGAGCAAATAACTAGTTTAATGATCTTGCTTTTGAGCCTGCTCTGTATAGATAAGTTATGTTCAACACAGGGACGTAGTAACTAACAAAAACTTGTTTTTTTTTACTTTGTCCTCATGACAGAAATTGTGGTCCAAACCTACACCAAAACGGAGATAGTGTGGGCTTTTTTAGGCTTTTCTGGTGGGTTGCCTATTGGCAGGCGTTTTGTATCAGGCTTGAAAGGCATTAATATATTCATTTGGATTGAACCGCCTGTGTATATATATATAAATACTAAGCTTCTGAGGTTTATTTTCCTGAAGGTGAATTTTTTTCTATTTAGCTACTGTGTTTCTCTGAGCAAAGTTGAAATTTTTTATTTTTTTTAACACTGGTCGTTGTGCTGTCATTAGAGCTGATGAGATTGTCTGTAGTTTGAAATTATATAAAGCTTTCTATTGCAAGGCATTGGTTTTGTTGCTTCTGCAAAATTTATTTCTTTGGACTGATTTTTTTCCTTCTATGCTGCCTGTTTGGCTCTGGCTGATCTTTGGAAAGCATCAGGAGTTTGACACTAAGGAAAATCAAGTTACAGAAAAAAATGTTGATTGGCAGGAATATGATGAAATATGTAACTGTTTTGTTAAGAGATTTTTAGTGCATCTTTGTTTTGGAGCAGGGACTTGAAATTTGGTATGGATGTACTGCTTATTTTAAGGATGTGGTTTTTGCTGTTAACGCTATGCAGCTTCTCTTAGTTGCAGGGTTTTTAAATATGTGTTTGTGCAGAAGTTTGCTTGGATGCAGCGTTAGTGCTTCGGGAGGCTGCTAGACTCTACAACTCTAGGAGCCAGCACCAGTTGTGGTGCTAAGCGGTGAAGCTGAGAGCTCAAAAATGTTCACAGCAATTATGCCCCATCAGGGAAAAGCACTGTGGCTAAAACCAAGGAGTAAAAGTGACTCTGAATGGGATGAGGAATAGGAGGCATGGTTGGGATGCTGTAGAAAGAAGGAAAAAAATGTTAGAATTGGGAAGTGCAGGCAGAAAGCCTGTATAGTTAGGATGTGCTATCCACATCTGAGTCTTAAGGTTCTTGGATTTCCAATCCCTCTCTAGTGACAACTTGGTGAAACCTCAAGAAACGCTACCTGGGAGGTGACAGCCTCCTAGTATCATCATTCTTTATCGATGCAGGTGGCAGGTCTGTGCTGAGCCTGAGCCAGGCCGGTGCAGCATGCAGCTTGTCGGGTATTTCTGGCAGTGTGACACGAGTCTGATGTGAAGGAGCCGCGTCGAGGAGCAGCCTCCTCTCTCGTGAGTGCCCCTGCCTGAGCAGCCCATCCGTGCAGGGTGCCTGGGCACTCCAGAAGTCGCCTGGAGGCCCCGCTCCATCCCGTGGCAGGGCTGGAAAGTCTGTTGTTGAGACTCCTCGTGTCTCTAAAGGTTTTGAATGGCTAGTTGGGAAGATGAGAGGAGTTTGGCAGCTGCGAGGAAGTGTTATTGCAGTGGGTAGTTGAGCCTGGGGTGATGATGAGGAGCTTGAAGTTGCGAGCCAGAGGTGTGGGAGGTTTGGGAAGCGGGAGCTCAAAGGCAGGTTGGAGGCAGCGTAGGGGTGTTTGGTGTCTGTGTGCCCTGGCAAGCAAGGAACAAGGAGTGCTGCAGGGACGAGCTGTGGGATGTTCAGGTGAGAGGGAGCTGAGTACGGCAGTGAGAGCAGCCAGGGGGAGGTTGTTGTGAGGAGGAGAGAGCAAAGAGCTGGGCTGAGTTCGTGATAGGGAGAAGGGGGTCACAGGCACAGCTACCAGGGAACAAGCTGCCTTTGCAGACATTGCAACTGAGAGCTTGGCTTTCCCTTTGCCCTTTGGTAGGGCAAGCATCTTGTATTACAAGAACATTAGTGTGAAGTCAAGCCCCTGAAATCCCAGCATTAGGGCTGCCCGTGTTGCCTTAGTCTGACCACTTCTGCCAGTGCATTAGGCTACAGCCTTTAATTACATTATCACGCACTTTCATCCTCCTCCTCTTGCTCATAATCTCTGTTCTGCTCAGAACACAGGATTTACAGTAATCAAGCTTGTGTAATCAAAAAACAGGCTATTGTTTGTAGAGCCCACACTGCTTTGCTGAATCTAAAAGGAAGCTGAGAGAAGAGGAAGGTAACTTTGCAAGAGGGCAATGGGCCTCCTCCACAGCGGCCTGAGATGGTTCCCTTGTACAGAAGCATGTCCAGTGTGGACACAAGGGACTTGTGCTGTGAGGAACTGTGCTGTGCATTTGCAGGTGCTGAGGAACCCTGACATTCCTGTGACTTGCTGCAGCTTCTGCTCCCCATGAGCACTGCTTGGAGCATGAAGATGGTTGTCATGGGGCACTCAAAATGGAAGAAATGGTTTAAGATAACGAGGCTTAATAATAAAGAGGGTACTGAGGCCATGCTGCCACTTCAGAAGTTAGTGAGATCGGAGCTTTAATTAGTCACATTTGGAACTTGTCTCTCCTCTCCTTTAGAGTCAGCTAATTAAGCCAGCCTTATGTGGTGGGTGATTTTTTCTTAATGCTGTAATACAGTAGTGATGAGTATCAAATAAAAGCCAATAAGAAAATGAACTTATCTCTTTAAAATAGCATTTGAATGCTTTGTGGCAAAGATACAGGTTACAAGAAAAGAAAAGATGAAAATGTTTCAGTTGTTCAGTGAGTTTTGCTCACTGGCATCAGAGCAGTATCAGGAGGCTACTGAAGTCTGACTTCATCTTGCCATATTTTACTTCTATCCCCTGAACCTAGATGATACACAAGGATAATGTTTTAATGCTGAACCAGAAAAGGGATGTGTGTGTTTTATTATGCACAAAAGTCTTTAGGGGTGTTAATGTGTTAAATTAGCTGCAGAATTTGCATGCATAAACGTGCTTTCTTACCAACATAAGCAACATGTACATAAACCCCAAATATGTGTATCCTTGCTGCAAACTCCTCCGTCCTTCACTTCCTGACAGCCTTTGAGCCACGTTCCTGTCAAGTGAGCCGCTCTCTGAAGCATGCAGGTAGCGGTGAGATATGGCAACCACCCATCCTGTTGCGTGAGCCAGCTTGCTAAATGTTCTCCCCTGCCTCGTGTTAGTCACCGCTGCAGCAGCGAGGCTCCTTTCATGTGGTTCTGCATCCTGCTGCCAGCATTCGGTGTCTCGTGTCATTCCTCACACCTGATGTGGTGTGTGCAGAAACTGAAAGTCCGTCTGCAGATGTTTCCTCTGAAAATGAAACTGAGTTTTCTCTTGCAATCGTTGTCTTAAATGTCACTGCAGTGCTCTCCAGAAATTTCCTTGGATTCTTATAGGTGTCAATACACAGAAGCTGATAATAAAGAAGGGTTTATCAGATGAGCACCTGCTTTCAATGGAAAAAAAAAAAAAGATTGCAGCTGGTGACTGACATGCCTTTAAAAGCTAAATTTCCTATAAAAATATTGTGGTATCCAACCTAATATGATGGGGAAAAATAGGTCACTGTATGTTCAAAGAAAGTATGTTGAGATATAGGAGTTTTGGAAGCCTAGCTAAGTGGTTCTTGTTCACACAGGTATTGCCACAATGTGTGGGCTCAGGAGTAATTCTGACTCTTATAGTGCCTGAAGATCTATGCAAATTTTAGTTTTCTTTCAAGGTTTCTAGAGTTTTCATCTAAGGTAAAATACTATCCACATCCTGTCCTTAAAAAGGAAGGAAGGTACTTGATCTGTTATCCTGTTAAAGATGGCATAGTTAAAATGTTACCCTGTTCATTCCTCATGACAGGTTTCAGTTCTTTAGTATTTATAAATCCAAAGTCTTTCAAATGCTTTAGGATTTGAAAGGAAGGATTTAGCACTTGGCTTGGTCCTCTATTGACTTAGGGAGATAGGTCGTAAGTTGTGGGTCTGATGAGATCCTCTGAAATGTTGGGAATGTTGGACCTCTTCTTGATCAGGCCTGTGCCCAGGTGGTTGTTGAGATGGGAAAAGGAGCTGTTTGATGACACTGGACCCTGTTGTCCCTCCTGTGTTACTGGAGGAGACAGCTTAAAATGAAAAGCACCAGTGGTGGGGAGGGTAGAGAATTTTTTCTCTGTGGACCTCTTTAATGGACCAGATCGTCATAATTACATATCATGCTATATGTTCTTGTGGTTTCCTCCCCTCTGTGGAGAAGGTTGACAGCAAGGACAGGAGAAGACTGCATTAAGTAACAGGCCAAGTGCTGTCTCGCATAGATGGCTGTTGCGAGTGGGGAGAATTTGTCTCTGTTTCCACAGACTTTCTCTACATCTCTGGTGCTTAACCTTCCATGTTAAAGGAATTAGTTAATTAAAATAGTTAATTAAGCCTCATTAGCAGTGACTTCCTGATTTGCTGCTGCTGTTGTAGAATCTTCTGAAGGAAGCTATAGGCTCCTGGGTCACTCTAACTCCGCAGATGCAGCCTGCTTTGCTCGGGGGCCTCAGCCTACACCAGGTCAGTAGCAGAGTTAACTTTTCCAGGACACATGTGGACAGGAGCATGTGGAGACAAACCCCACTCTCCTTGTGTCAGGCAGGATGAGTTGATGTGTGTTTTTTATGAGTAGTGGGAAGGCACATAATGATCTACAGTGTAGATAACTGTGGACAGATAAAGTGCAACAGAGTTGAACTGTCTGATTTTTAAGGTGTGGTTGTTCATTTTTGTTTTGTTTTAAGCATCAGTCTAATTCTGTTTGGTGTTTGCCACTCAGACAAGTGAACAAGAAAAGCTGTGTGTGTATCCCAACCCACTGCAAGCAGGTCCCATCTATAGATTTTATCTAGAGCCACCGAGCAGCTGCTTCATATATTTAACATTTTTTTCTTTGTACCCTCCCTCCCACACCTGATGAAACTATTTAACTTGGAAATGTCAGAAGGCCACATACCAGAAAGCGGTGTGTAAACAAGCCCACTGCTGCTTCAGGTATTAGTTTATAGACTCAGATATGACTAATAAGGATTTTTTCATTCAGTGTCGGTGGATGACCAATTTATACTAATATGAGGAACAAAGCGAGAGGAGGTCGTGTCGCCCAGGGAGCAGCTCCATCCCTGCAGTGAGTCATGGCACTGATCTCTTAAGCTGCAAAGCTGCACGGGGGAGAAATGGTAGTAAAATTCAGAGAGTGGTGGAGGTTTTTTCTTTTTTTTTTCCTCCTGCCTTTTTCCCCCAGTATTTCCAAGCAGATTTATTTCATTAACAGTCATGAAGTTAACGTTTCTAGACTTAGGGGCTTCTTTGGGCTCTCCGTCTCCCTTTTATTACAATAAAATGAGGTCATTAACTGCTAAAAACAGAATAGTGAGCTTAGAAAAATGTCCATTCACATTGCTCTGGATGAGTTTCATCGTATGTTTCTCCCTCCTTTTTTAATCACTTTTGAACTTCAGTATGTATTAAAGCACTGGAGAAGTGTTTTTCCTCTTTCATTCTTTTCATTTTCCTGTGGTACCTGATTGGAAATCACAAAAAAGTGAACCGTTAGGACCATTAGTGCTGAATTTTGTTTTTCTTTGAGAGCAGGGTGTTTCATCTGGAGCCAGAGCCATGGTGCGGGGCAGCTTCTTGTAATTAAATCCCAGCACATCCTGGAGTCGCGCTGACAGCTGGAAGGCCCGAAGGCAGCAAGCGCAGCCCGCGCTGCGAGCGGCAACGCGCAGTCCCTGCGTCGCGCGCGCCGAGCTCCCCGCTCTGCTCCCTGTTCCCCAGGACCGCTGCCGAAAACCAGGGGGCATCTTCCTTCCGACCGCAGCTTCCCTTAGCAGCCGCTTCAGTCGAGGCAGCGGCTCTTTTTCAGTTCCATTTCCCCACTGCACTAACAACTGCCTGTAAGTAGACGGTGACGCCTGTCAAACCACGAAAACGCCTTAAAAAAATCACCTGCATACTGTGTAAAACCCATGAGAGAATCAGAGTTCGGTAAAATATAGACATGATTTCAGACTCCTGTAAAACAAAGCTTAGAGGCAAGGCCAAGGCAAAGTTATGGTGTGGTGTGTCTTTAGGGTCAAACTTGTGCAATTTATTTTCAGGAGCTGTGATTCAGAGTAATTACACTGTTAGATAAGCTTTGTTATTTTTTTCTTCTTTTAATGAATCTTCTTGTAAAATAATATTACTAGGCTTCTTTTGATGCATCCAAATAGAGAAACAGTTGTTTTTCAAATGATTGGTTATGTGTGGGCCATTCCTCTCATCAGTTTTTTGAATAACATGAGTGATTTTGGAGCGGAGTGTTCAGTATGTATTGCCTCACTTCTGATTTACTACTTTTCTGGAGCCAATCTAGCTTTTAGACCATATATTTCCATTTACATGGCATTACAACACTCTGTGTGACTGAATCTTTCTAGAAGAATATGCTGATTGGAGAAATTACTGAAGATGAGAAGGAAATTCATATTAAATACATGTCAATATTCTTAATGCGGAAACAGGAACAGAGGAAGGAGAATATAAAATAATAGGAGGAAGGAAATTAGGGCTGGTTTGCCTACAAATGAGAATTAACAGTTTGGGTTCTGCTGCAGGAAGAAATTTGTAGCTGAGTCAATATATAGTGCTTACCACATGCAGGTATAGAGCTGAATAAAGTACATGATCACTTTGGAGAAGACCTTACTATCTTGCTCTTTTTGTTTTTTATCTAAAAATTCACATAACTAAGATTGTAAGTGCATTTTGGGTTTTTTCCTGTAATCATATGCTCTTTAAATGGAGTTATGAATATTTTTTACTTTCATGTTTTGCTTTCAAGTAGGTTTCCATTTAAGGTACCAATTTTTAAGTGTGTCTGGAGTTCCCTGGACTGGGTGCAAGTTCCTGAGCTGTCCCTTGGGAATAAACTGAACTACATGTTGAGAAGCAGGAGCAGGATGTGCAGGAAGCGTAAGGATGTGGACTCCAGTGGAAGGCCTCTCCATGGCTAAATAAATGCTATGTTTAGGGTATTTGTACAAGCTTTGTGTGAGGGGCGGAAAAGGCAGGTGCCTTAATGACCCAAATACCTGCTACATGTTTCTGCCATTTAGGAAGCTTGAATTCATGAGTTTGTATCATTGTCTGTCACACATAGTCACACTTGATCTTCCTTTTGATTCCTGTGGGCCTCCAAAAACAGCATGGGCAGGTAACTTGTGTATGTGTATTCAGACTAGCTGAGGGAAGCGCCCTGCTGTTCTGCTAGTGTGCTTGTGAACTATGTGAGCTGCTCTTCGTATAGGTACGTGGTCTCTGATGGCACAATCAGATAGTTTTGCAAGGTCGTATCTTCCAGACACGGGGTTGTTTGGAGTTGTGTTGAAATGGCCATTTAAAAGTGGAAGCCCTGAGATGTTTCTGTGGGTCGTATCCTACCTGTGATTTGCCGCTTCACTTCGGTCAAGTGCCTGTTTGCCCGTTTTCCCTCTCTGCAGGGCAGGAGTAACGCGAGGTAGGAGCTAAAGCACATGGAAGCGCTGCTCTCCGTTCACACCTCTCCACCAGAACACGCAGCGGAGGGGGCGCTTGGTTGCTCAGCTCAGTCTCTCGGTGTGCCCGCTGCCGCCCGAAATAGCGCCGAGCAGCGTGACGCACACGCTGCTCCGCGGGGCCCACGTAACATATGTCGCCCGCGAGCCGTGGGCCTCCTTCGGCGGGCGCTGCCCGCGCCGCTGCCGCCGCCTGACCCCGTGTTCGCCGCGAGTAGGTGGCCTCTGTGTCGCGGCCTGTGCTGCGGGCGCTGACGTGGAGGAGGTGACGCGCTTGTGAGGTGCTTAACTACACAACTTGGAGCTTCAACTTGGGGAGAAATGAACGCACGTCAGTGAATCTGCCCATCCATGAAACCTTGGGACACTTCTGGGGCTGCGAGTAATGCTGAGCTGCGACTCAGCGAGCGAAGCCCCTTGTCAGGAGAGGTCCCCCAGCACCCAGGTATGAACCAGTAAATACAAACACCCTATGTCCTGTAACAACCAGAGCTGCTAGAGCTAATTTTGTTTTGTGTTCCATATCCCTTCAAAAAATGAACTACCCTAATGCTTATGGCAGTACAACAGAGGGAAGATCATTTATAGTAAACATGCTCTTGCCTTGAATTCGCATATGTTTGCCACCTGGCTCCTATTTATGGGTTGAGAATCAAAATCTCTAAAGCTCTGAAACATGATTGACTCACAATTATTTTGTAATGACGTGCTCTCAGTCTGCCCTGTGGTTTGTGAGCTGCTTTGTGGTGAAACCAGATGTAATTCATCAGGTTTTTATCACCACTAAGCTGTGTATGTTGGCCAAGGGTAACTGGAATGGGCTGCGAGACACATGTGGTCTCTTCTCTGAGAAAGTCGGTAGCAGAACTCCCAAGTACATTATTCAGTCGGATTTCCCTGTAATGAAAACACAACAGTTTTCCCGGCTGAATCCAAACTTAACATCTGATTTAGTCTAAAACATGAACCCGAAAGGCATGTAGATCTTCTGGTGAATGTGGACACCTCTGTTAGGCTTATTGTCCTTTTCCTTACTTTATGGCTGCAGGTTTTTAATTGATCTTTGAAAGTAACACTTAGATGTGCAAAACATCTAAGAGATGATCACAAAGTTTTAAGAAAATTTGGGGTTAGTTTGGCTTTTTGGTTGAGTTAACCCTTTAGGCTATGTCTTTTGTCCTCTGCTCTGTGAATGTGGCTCTAAGGACTATTCTATTCAAACTCACTGTGTTTAAAAGGACTTTTTAATTCAACAT
Source organism: Nothoprocta pentlandii (assembly GCA_013398315.1). Taxonomy (NCBI): domain Eukaryota; kingdom Metazoa; phylum Chordata; class Aves; order Tinamiformes; family Tinamidae; genus Nothoprocta; species Nothoprocta pentlandii. The sequence goes on from VZSG01000035.1 coordinate 2,333,442, forward strand.
GCCCTAAATACTCTTTTTCTTACTGTCTAAATGAGGAGCAGATGAGCGTCAGCTGTGCCCGAAGGTCGTACTCAGCCTTTGATAGCTTCTTTCAAAACAGTATTTCTGTATTTTTTCTTTTTTTTATAAATAGTGTGAATGGGTAGAAACTTTTTTATATGTAGTCATAAAAGCGGTTGCAGTAGAAATATAATAATTTCTCTGTTGATTTCCTCCCTGTAGTTTGAGGCCCCGAAATAAGCTATGGGGTGAAGTGTGGATATAAGAATTGGGTTGGTTGTTCCTGGAAAACTCAATGCCACAAAGTGTCTGTTCTGGGACAGACAATCTTGGTCTTTAGGTCACCAGCCTGATGCCTGCTGAAGTGTGCAGTAAATAGAATTTTATAGTGAGAACCTCCTGCAAAACAGCAGTCCTTTTTCATAGTGGACATCCTGAATCTTTTTCAGGATATCAGCTTATGGACAACAGTATTTTAGATTTTCAAAGCATTAGCAGGTTGAAGTACACTGAGAATGTTCCTATGTAACACATAGGTTTAAAATGTCTGTTGTTTCCATATAATCTTGAGGCTGCCATCAGCCTATTTTTTTGTAGCAGAACTATTCATGTTTTCAGCTGAGATGGAATAGATTTATTTAGCTTTAGATTTATGTTCTGTCAATTAATCGCCTGAAGCTTGCTGTGACAGTCCTAATAAATGAGAAATACACCAGCAAAATTTTGTTTTAAAAGCCGATATATCTTGCTCCATAACGTTGACAGATATGCAATCAACGTGGTTCCAAACCAAAAAAAAAAAAAAAAAAAAAAAAATTCTTCTTTTTGAGATGCTGCTGACAGTGGTGTTCCCGTCGGATGGCTTTGCAGGGATTGTGCTGCAACACCTGGGTGCCCTATCTGGAGTTTGCTGCTCACATGTTTACCTGCCTCTCCTGTTCTGCTGCCTCTATCCCTCAACATTAATTACTCTATTAAGAGCTGTCTGCGTTTTAGATGCAGGGTTTTTTTTACAGGACAGGCAATCTGAGAGATTTGTGTCAAAGCAGAATTCCACTGGAGAGTGAAGAGATTAGGAGCTACTCAAAAATTATTTTTATCGGTACAAGAGGGGAAAAAATGTCTTTTTTTCTCCAGAATGTCATGTAATTCTTGGTGTTTGCTTCTTGAATAGAACATTGTGTCATATGAGAATGGCATCTGCTAAATATCAAGCAAAGCTTTTCATGGTTTTTGTTGTTGTTGCCGTTCTCTATGGAATAAATGGGAGGGTTTTGAATGGAAGTATGCACGGCAGTCTTCATACAGCAGCCTTCACTTTGCGAAGCAGCTGTGAATTTAATGGGAGTACAAATGAAAAGCAGTTGATAATTAGGCTGCTGGGTGTTTTAGAATTATTATTGTTAATTTTTAACAATCAATTTGGTAATCAGGAGTGTGCTATTGAGAGGCATGTATTTTTGTATTTTGAATATCCTAAGCATCATTCCAGCTGCATGACCTGGTAACTTACAGCTTCTGATAAGAATTGGATACCAGAAGAGACTTGAGGGTGCTGCTATAAAACAAAGAAGATTGGCAGACAGGGTTGTATAGGGAAGCAAGGTATTTATTTATAGTACTACAAGTAAGTTTTATTTTTTCTTCTAACTTTACATAATATTAGAGTTCTGTCTTTTTGGCTGGCAGCTGCAAGTGTCGACTTGCAGATTTTTACGTCTACAGATCATTAATATTTTGAGTCGCCTTGAGTATAGGAAGAGAACTAATTTCCCATCATAAAGTCTAGTGCTAGCTAAGCAGAAAATGAGTATTTCGGAAATCAGCAGTGACTTCAGGCCAGTGAATTGGTGAAAGAACCTGGCTGCTTTGGAAGCCTTTGGCCCTGGGAGAAGCTGGGACTTCTCTCATTGATGTGCTTTTGGAAATTCCATCCTTGCTCTGCGGCTCTAATTGTTTTATGATTATTTTTAAAATCTTTTTCAAATTAAATGAGTCTATAAGAGAGAATAGGTAAGAAATACGTGTATTCCTCAGTTTCTGCAGTGAAGGGCTTACCAGCCACAGCATTTATCGATGATTTGGACTCTGAGTTGTCACACGTCGTGACTGAAGGCATGATGGAGTCTGCTCTTTGAATATATGAGTAATTATTCAGCTGCTCTAACTCCTCTGTGCAGTCCAGAGGAGAGGATATGTCTTGGTATAACTCAAACTATAGAATGTATCATCTGTATCTTGCTTGAAAAGCCTAAATTGAGATGAGAGGGTCTGAACGTGACACAACTTACAGCAAAATACCAGTTCTTTGCATTCTGCTTGCTTTATGCTATGTGCATTTGTTGGAACTGGCCTTTAATGTGATTCACATTAGATGTACATGCTTGTGTGCAGTCTCGTGCCTCCCATGGTCTCGTCTGTGTTTGAGGTGAGGGCTCGTGGCAACGTGGGCTCTCGTCGTTCCCGCACAGCCCCTTTCTGCTTGGGGCTCAGTTCTCTGCGGGCGCTGTGCTGGGTGCTGCCTCTCTGCCTGCAGCCAGGCAATACAGAGGGGATTTATTACTCTTTTATTACTGCTGTGATTTAGATGCCTTTTATAGTGGACATGAGAGCAGCTATAAAATTTGATTACAGTGGTGATGCAGGATCATTTATGCCTGAGGATAGGCTATTTCACAGTCCTCGTTTTTTCTCCGTCTTCTCTGCTTTTTTTAGGCAGCCTCTGTTTTTTTCTGCCCGTTCCCTGGATTGCAGAGCAGTGTTCCAGATACCGCCCTGCCTCCCGTGGCCTTCCTCCAAATACCCTGGCTCCAAATACCTTCGCCTTCTCAGCAGTGCTTGTGCCTGAACGTTAGCAATGAGCTACATGGGAAAAGAGTCGTGTTGTGAAGGTTCGGGGTTGTGCCAGGTTCCTGAAGGGCTGCCTGCGTATCCCTCCTGTGCCAGAACAAATCATTCGGTCTTTCCTACCCTGTGAAATACAGAGGTGGCCGATGCACTTCCGAGTGAGCGTGCTGGTTAGCAGAGGGATATAGCAAGTTGCTAGGGTGGAATCTAAATCATCACGGGGGATCGGGAGCCTTAGAGGAGTGAGTGAGGCTCTAGCAGCAGCATCTGCTTGGCCGTGTCAGGGAGGCTGTGTTTACAGATCTGCTGGGAGAGTGTTAGAGATGGACTCTTTGGGATTTGCCGCTTCAGCTGTGAGTAGAGCCGGTGTGTCTGTGTGTCTGTCCAAGAGCAGATCCGTGTCTGCATGCAGCCCCGCGGGGCAGCTCCACACCAGGACATGCTCCACACGCTGTCCAGGTGGCTGGTGCTTGTAGGGCTGTGCGCCTGTTCCCCTGGTTATTGGGAGGGTTTGTGTCTCCACGAGCGCAAGGCAGGAGGCCCTGCAAGTGAAGGGAGAGGTGGCTGCATCTTCCTGCATCTTCCATTGGGTATCTGCTGCCTGGTGTGGCCGCTCTGCGCTGGCACATCCGCTTGGGGCTGGACATTGCCCCAGTGCTCCCATAACGCTCCCTGTACTGCAGCACTGCAGGCCACGTTGTGGAGCCACCAGGAACGGGCTGGCTGGGTGAGCCTGCTGGATCCCAGCAGCTCTGGGACAAAGCGCAGCTCTCCAGAGGACTGGCCACTGCTGTAGAATCCATCAGAGTCCAGGACCTGCCAAACTCCTGTTTCCCGTGTTCTTTCCCGATATTATAGTAACCTTGCTGGACCTTCATACAACACATTTCAGAACCAATATGGAGACATGCCTCCATATGGACCTTGTTTTCCTTTGGGCATCTTCCTGATCCAAGGCTGTCTGCCTGAAGGTGGAGAAGAGTGATCCCAGTGCTAACACACATGGATGGAGGTCCTGGCGGGTGAAACCTTTATCACAGCTTCTCTTTGGCAAATCATGACAACTGGCTGGACTTGCCACACAGCGGGGTCGGCCTTTGCTTTAGTGGCTCCATTTCAAGCGGAGATGAATCTTTACCCCTTAGAGCCTGACAAACCACCTCAGATGTTGCTCTCTGGTAGCATGACAGCAACGTGGTGATCAGCATGACATGTAGGGTCACTTGGTGCTGGCCCACCAAAATTAGAAAGAACTGAAGGCTCAGCCCAAAGTACAAACGTTGCTATTATATGACTTACTACTTTTTGGCTTTTAGCTAATAACTGTCCCATCAAAAGAAGAATAAGACATGGCAGAGCAGGAGCAGTAATTTCACTCCACGTGAACTCTCCAAGCAGGTGACTCATATGTTGTTCTGTTTGCTTTTTTGTCCATTTAATCTATTGTAAGAGAGCAGCTGCTGTACTGAAATATATGCCAGGGAAAACGTGGAAGCACAATGCCCAGAAACCTTTCTGCTTTCTTTCCAAGTGTTTGCTCACATACACGTGTTCCTCTTGGGTCGACGCAAGGAGCTGCCTTCTCCTCAACCTCCCGATTTCCTCGCAGCGCTGGCGAGAGGCATTCGGCTCCCCTCTTCCTCTGCTTCTCTCTTCCAGTGAGTAACTCTGTTTCTCTGGTTAATTAAAGTTTCCTGCAGGAGTGGGTTGGAGCGCTGATGGGGATGACTAACAAAGTAATCGGCAAGCGATTAGCGTGTGGGCTGCCGGGCACAGATTAGCCTGCCCTGGACTCTGCTTTTATCTTAGCTCTCTGTTTTGAAATAATTCTGTTAATAATATATAGGATTTCTGTCCCATTTAACTTAGCGCAAAGTAGACAAAGTGACTCAGTTTCAAAAAGCTCTGATTCAACTCGGACTGCAGCCCCTTGGATGCAGCGTGAGGTGACGTGACCGGCTCCTCTTTCGCTCCCCTCAAATTCTTGCCCTGTGCAGGTGTAAGGGGGAGACAGTTGGTCCGAGGGGAGAATTAGGGTGATTTTGTAAGGCCTCCCGAGACGCATTGATGAGGATCACATCCCCAGACTCCTTGTGAACCGGCAGCCACCAAAGGGTGGGGAGGATGTGGAGGTTTCAGTTGTGAATAAATCAGAGAAAAATAAAACCTAGTGCAGAGCACAAGCTCCCACAGATCCACAGGAAGCTATTTGCAGCCCACAGTGTTTTCTATAGTATAAACACCATAAAAATGTTTTCAATATAAACACTATAAAAATAGTGTTGTTTTTTCTTTTAAAACAAGAAGTATCATCAGGTTGCTAACACATACCTGGTGCAAAAGGACAAAGCCCTGCTTTAAATATGCTATCTTAGCATATTGCCCTTGCTCATATCCTTTTCTTCCAGTGTGATTCTAATATCCTGGGAGCCTCAGGTCTCATGCTGTGTACTTAACAAAATAACAGCTGGGGGAGAGCATTGACATGTAGCCTGAACTGGGAGATGTTCTCTCCTCCTGCAATTCCTGCGTCTGCTATTATGACCCCAGTGGGAAAACTGTTTGGAAACTGGAAGACGGAGCATACAAGCTCAAAATACTCAAGAAAAGAGAAGGAGGAAATCCGACAAAGGGGTGTTGTGGGTGGCTTGTTGGTGACGTGGACACGTCTGACTGACGTAAAACTGGGTGCTTGGGTCCTCATCCCGTCAGAGAGGGAGCAGCATCATCCGTGTGCCCCGACTGACAGCTGTTAACAGCACACTTGAAATCTGAACATTGATCACGAGGAATAAAAGAGAACAAAAGTCTTGGCTATGAAACAAACTTAATTATCAAGAGGAAACTGAAACACTTAAACCTCTCTAAATGCTTGTGAAATTAGTTAGGCTCTGAACTGGTTTTGGTTGGGTTTGTTTCCTTTAAAACTAATTTCCAGACCATGGCTTGCTCTAGTTTGATCTGGAAGCCAGGTGAGTGTTTTTAAAAAAAAAAAAAAAAAGAGGAATGGGATGGTGCCTGGTACCAGGGCTGAATTACAGCTGTAACTGTTTTGAAAATTAGTGTCCAAAAAAAAAAAAAATAGAACTTGCTTGTTAAAGCGTGGCACTTGGCTGTGGTTTTGCTTTTCGTGGCAGTGTTGCTGAATTCATCTGAACGAGCTTCTGTGCCAGGTTCCCCGTTGTGCTGGAACAGCAAAAATACCTTTTTTTTTCCCCTCCTCTCTCTCTCCCCCTTCGTGTGGATGAGCCCGGCGCTGTGGTGGCCAGCGTGGGCGCAGGGAGCCCCGCTGGCTCCGCGCTCCTGCCGGGGCTGATGCTGCTGAATATCCCGAGCTGCTGCGCTCGGTAACTTCAGAGCTGCTACCTCTGAGCCCGGGCGGTTTGGGACTGGCCGACCTCAAGGTTAACTGAGCATTCGGCTCCTGGGAATGAGGAAGGGAAACAAGAAATGAGCCCACAGTGCTGCTGACAGCTGTAGAGGCAGGTGACAGGAGTTCCTTCTTATAGGGCCTTTTTTGTTTTTGTGTGGCCACAGTGCTCTGAGCCGCCAAATGGAGCTGCTGGGGTGGGCGCTGAGCTGCAAGCCAAGCTGCTCTTCTCTTCATCAAATCTTCCAGAAGGTTTCCAGGGTCTCTTGCAATTGAAATGGGGACTGGGGACTTAGCAGGTATCTGGACTCAGTTTTGGTTGTTACCAGATGAAGGATCCATCGCAGCCCCTTGCCTGTTTCTTCAGCCTGGCTCTGAAACGCATGCTGCTTTTTGTAATGAATATGAAATGCAATGAATGTGAAGCTACCTATTTGTCTATACAGCTGCCTTCAGCTACACCAATTTGTCTATACAGCTGTCTTGAGAGGTGTCAGCTTTGGCTGTCATTTTTAATGTTGGCCTATATGCAGGTTCAAAACCTTCTGGTCTCTGTTCCACTTCCCTGCAGTAAGAAGCAGTTGAGAGAGACCTGGAAACGTCCTGTGTTATACCAGCAAGGCAGACAACACAACTACTCATGAGCACAAATTCCAAGCGCTGAAAGTTGTTTTTGACCTTCCCTTCCTGCCCTGAGAGAGGGGAGGCGAGAGGCAGGACCTGCCCCTTGCAGGTGGCAGAAGGATCAGAGTGATTCACCAGCTAAGGGCGTCTTGGTGCCTGGCAGGGAGAGGTGTTGCCAGGCGCGCCGGGAGCTGCGCGCTCGCTCGGCCCGCTGCTTGCTGGGCTCCTTTCTCGCTCCTCTGTGGCCACAACAAATGCTGCCTTTGGCAAGCTCTGATTTACGGACAGGCCGCTTCGTGGAAAAGTGCTCTCATCCACTGGCACGATGAGAGCTGTTCTTTGCCTAGTAATAGTGACTTCAGGAACAAACTGTTGGTTGATCAGTGAGGAGACAGGCAATTTGGGTGTGTGTGTGTGTGTGTGTTTATTATTATTATTATTTTTCATTATTTTCATTTAAATCCTTTTCATTTAAAACACCTGATCAAATGAGACATTGCTTTAGATACTACCTTAGAGCTTCTGGAAGCAAGTTACAGAACACCATTCTTGCTCATGCCTTCAATATTCACTAGTCTTTAACTGCTTTAACTTTTAAGGCTTCAAGTGTGCCAGCAATACTGGCACAACAGGGGTTATTTCATTATCTTTCACTCTAAAATCTCCTGGGCCTTGGTCAGGTGTCACAGTCTTTTGGTAGTTGCTTTCCCTGTTACCCCAGTTCCTACAAAAAGCCTCCCTTTAACTCATGGCAAGTTGCACAAAGCAGGAAACAGGGCTTTAAACTGGAAATGAGCTGAGCTTTCACAGAGGGTATCTGTGTTATTCAGGCTCCAAGATGGTCATTGTGCAAGAGAAGAATTTAGTTTGTGTATTGCAGCCCTTGGACAACACAGTTTTGAAGCTGTTGATACTGCTCAGAGGAGCATTGTGACTTAAATGACACAAACACACACAAAGAAGCAGGGGGAGACCCTCTCTTTCTGCTTTAGCAGGGAGCAATGTCAGGCTCCCCAGGTCCTTCTCCAGCTGGAGAATTCCCTGTGCCTGCGTCAGTTGGCTGAGTGACTCATAACTGTGATGCTAGTGTAGGACTGACTCTGGATTGGAAGCCTAAATATATGTGTATATATAGCAGGAGAAAAAAAATAGAGTTAACATTAGGAAAGAAGCAAGTAATTTTGTTTCCTTAGGTACAGGCAGATTTAAACATTTTTCTCCATTGTTTTTTCCTGCTTGTCACCTGCATTTGCGGAATGCTCCCAGGCCTGTATTTGACATGTTCCCTTAAAATTTATTATACCTCCCTTTCCACTGTAAAGGGTTGTGAGTTTTTTGTTTGTTTGTTTTTTGTTTTTCTTGAAAATCTGAGGACTTTTTACACAGTATTCAGGGTATTGTCAGTTGTGGCCTTGCTTATTTTAGAAATAGCACCCTCTCCACTTCATCTTCTTTCACTTGGAAGACACAGATTTGAAGAAAGTGAATCACTACAGTTGTTCTTTAGCTGTCTACTTTACGTTTTCACCTAACTTATTCTAAATACACTTTTAGTGGCAGGTAGGTCCCTGTTTTTTCCTGCACAATTTCAGTGATAAAAGGGAGGGCACTACCAGCTGCCCTGGTTATGGAGTTACAGAGCTGAGATGTGCCCTCTTTGGCAGCCTGCCCTGCCTGCTCCCGGGATGTGTCGTATCAGGAAAGTCGGAGGCTCATAACAGAGGAGAAAATAAAGTGGTAGAAATGATAACGGGTATTGAGCGCTCGGCAGAAATTTATAAGATGCTGCTGTGACATTTCAAAGGTTTTTATAGCTGCTGTTTGGCTTCCAGGTGTTGTCTCCTGTATGGTTGGCAATGTGGTTGAAGGTCATGGCACGTGTCTCTTAGGTGACGTTTGCTGACAAAGTGTCCCTGTAGAGAACGCTGAGGTCTCAGTGCACCTATAATATTGGGCTGGCTAGGGGCAAGCCTTTTTGAGAAATCTATTCTGAACTAAAAAAGGAAAAAAAAAAGAAGTGTTATATTGCACTGTTGTGGCCTCTCAAAATGTGTCTGCTTGCTGGGATGCCACAGATCCCTGCAGTTGCAAGCTGTCTAGCACAGATAAAACTAAAAAGAGGTTTCGCTAATACTATCATTTGACAGTCTGGGGTAATTCCTTCATTTTGTTCTGGAGAATTTGTATCCAAAAGTAGGGGGAGAGAAACCTCTAGGTTGTTTAAAAAAAAAAAAAAAAAAATCTAGTAAATTATATTCCAGGAAAGCCTCTCTGTGCCATCTAGGTAACCAGGCTGACAGTGATGAAAATGGCATAATTGCCCCAGGGAGCTTAACGGAGGAGTGTGTTGCATTTGAATAGTATTAAAGAACTTCCTTTCTTTTCACTGACTGTGCCAGCAGGATTACACAGAGAACTTGCCATAGGAAGAACTTATCAAATAAGCTTGCTTTGTACATTACTCTTTAGTCCTTTACGTCCAAAAAAGCTTTTCCCAAACAACATTGAATTCTTGCAGCATAGTAGAGACAAAGCATCGCTCTACACTGAGTCCTGCGCAGAATAGCGGACTGATGGATCAGATGAGGAGCTAGAATAGCAGAATGAGAAGTTACTGCACACCCAAGCCCATGCAGGACATCTGCCTAGATGCCCTAACCAGGGATGGCAGAAAAGCTGGGGAGTGAAACAGAAGTGGGACAGCAGGTCTGCTCTGCTGGTGTTGGCCAAGGCAACTGGTCCCAGTACCTTCTGAGAGCAGTTGTACAGAGCTGAGGACGGGCTGCCTGGGTCTTGTTTTCGCAACAAGGGCATCAGCAAATTGCTCTGTTTCTGGCATTCTCAGCTGCCTTGGTAAATTGGAGGGAGTTGGGGGAGCAAATGTGGTTTTGGTGCAGGATAATAAAAATATGTAATATGCCCCCTCTCAATATAAAGCAAAAAATCCTCCAAAAAAACAAAAACAAAAAACTCGCCCAACATTGGTATGTGAGCAATTCTCTTCTCCCATTACCCAGAACTAGTCACCTCGGGAACTGGTTATGTGTAATGCACCAGTCATAAACCAGTGGGAGTATGTTACAAACGAAGGAATGGGAGGGGAGCGGGGCTGGGAAGGAGTCTTGGGAATGAGCCCACGCTGCAGGCTGCTCCGTTAGCTGAATTCCTGTGAAAATACCCATCCCCACCGAGGGGTGCACCGGGTCGCTCCCTCCGAGCTGCACGTCTCTGCTCCAGGGCAATTGCTCGTGTTTGACAGAGCACAGGGTGGCTCTGTGCGGAGTGTTGGGATAAGAGGCAAAAACTTGACAGTTAATATTCTTACCTTCTGATTTTGTTTTGTTTATTCTGTTTTTCAAACCCAAACAGCAGCCTGGCAGGGAAGGTGTCGTTGCTTGGGCATCATCATGGTTGTTATCAGCAGACTCATGTCTTTGGTAACTGCGCTTGGTTAGTGAGTGACAGCCTTCCATTGGGCAATCCTGCTTCCCCCTCCTGGGGAATGGGATACTTTTCAGGTCAAAGATTAAGTCATTGCTAAATAGATGATAATTTCACGGTGTGTTATTGCAGCATATGCCCAAGCTAAAGATTGCCCCTACTCAGCTCTCTGAGGCTTTTCCGCACATCTGCTGGAAATAGGAGACAGGGCCCAAATCTTGCATCTGACTATCTGCCAGTTTATAGCAGCACAAAGATCTAAATTTGCTACTTGGAGCCCACCTTGAAATAACAGCCCATCTACCCACTAGTATCAGCTGGATATAAAGTTTGCCTTGATAGCATGATGTCCAGGTTGTTACCTGCATGCAGACGTATGGATGGGAGCATCAAGATGAGGCATTTGAAAGAGAGGCTTCCCAGGCAGTCTGTGGGCTCTGGATGCAGTTTCCAGAATCATCAACTCTCTTAAGGAAAGTGGCTGCACTCAGGAATGACTAAAGCCCTCTCCTTGGTGGCTAAGTGCGTTGGATGGTGCTTTACCACCTTTGAGACTGTGTGGAGCATCAATCAAACACATGGAGCATCAATCAAACTCCATGGTTGTTATTTTGACCCCCTGCTCTTAGTTGAGGCCCAACCCCTTGGAAATGGCTCGAAGAAGATGCCATTCCTGTTGCGTTTGTTATACACCATTAGAACAGAGCTGCTTGAGGAATTCATGCAGCATTTTGCTGTCTGAGAAGTTCGAAGTGCCACCTGAAATGCTTGATGATCACAAGAACAATAATGTGGACACCCTGCCCTTGTTTTTGCTCTCTGTGTCTGAGGAGTCATTCTTGGCTGTGAAGAATCTGCTCTTCCAGATGAGTGCAGTGCTCATGGTTAGGGCCTTTTTAAAGGAACCTGTGCTGAGTTGCATCAGCTGCTTCACTTATCTGAAATTCTTGCTCTTTTGGTTAGCAAATCCTAATGCTGCTTAAATAATTAAGCAAATGCTATATCCCTAAGGAAATGAGAAGATACTGTGTGATGGAGACAACTCCTTTAAAATTGTTACCTCAAACCATAGGCTTGGGTGTGTAGGGCTCCCTCCCAGCGGTGATTGATGGCATGAGGGGCAGCACAGCAGTGACTTTCCTGAATGCCTCACATGGAAAAAAGAGCAGGAGCTGGGCAGTTGTGCTAAGTGTTAGCAAGGTATCTGCAGCACAGCAGGCAGCTCTGAACTGCTGTGGAGAAATGCCTTAGTTTTGCTATTTGGGAGCCATTGGGTCTCCGCAGGACGAAGGAAGTGATGCCCTGAGGTCCCCTGGTCACGGGTTTGATAGATCCTAACTTTCTCTTCTGGGTACATGGTTGGTTAGAGGCAGAGCAGCTGCTCCATGGAGCCAAGCAAGAGCTGTCTCTTTCTTCCTAGAGGGTATGCGGGCCCTCCAGGAAGGAGGAGGGGAAATGACCAGCCTCTTCATTCCTTCTCTTTCTTTGGGTTTCAATAGGGCTGTAAATGTCAGCTCCTTCCTAATAGATCTGCAGATTGATCCACTCCTGCCACCAAAAAGGCTGGTGTGGCTCGTCAGGTTTCGTGCTCCATCCCTTTCCCTGAAGGAAGAGGCTAAGGGCAGGGTAAGTAGGAGAGCAGGTGCCTTCCTGTAGGGAAGCCTGCTCCTGGTTAGGGGATGGTTTTGGGAAGTGATGTTTTCTTTTTGTTTATTCTGGCTTTTGTTTTTCTTTTTAAGACTACGGAAAGTCACATAGGGATCTTCACTGAGCCTGTAGTAGGCAGGTGCTGCCTCACACACATTTCTGTCTTTTCTCTTCCTTCCTCCTTCCCCAGCTGTATTTCATTAGTTGCAAGTCCTAGGGCAGGGAAGGAATGGATGACTACATTCTTTCTTGCCTTTCCTAGAAGGTTCCTCAGGTTGACATTTATTGTGTAGGAGGAAAATTGGCTTTGTATTTGTCCTTGGATTGCTTTTAAGTGAACCAGAGAATTCAGCTTATGGAGATGTGAGGGTTTTTTTTTTTTTAAATTCCTTTCACTTGCAAAAATTCACTCAGTTTTCATTACAGAAATAATAATAATAAGCTTTAATTAAATGTTTGTGTACCTTGAAGCCCTGTGGTGAGCAGAGCCCTGAATGCAAAGAATTATGCACAGAGACCACAAAAAATGTGAACTCTGTGGCAAATGATACTGCATATGCTGAAAAAACAGCATTTGCAAGATCTGCCAAACGCTTTGTGAATCAGTGAACTTTGCTTCTCCCACACACCTCTGTCTCACGGATCGTGCCATATCTTGCTCATGAACCATGTGGTCGACTGGTGTTCCCTTTAAATGTGACTTACAGAAATAGGAGACCCTGACAAAGGTCAGTTTTCTGGGTCTTTCTCAGGATTTTGGCTTCTCTTAAGGACTTATCTGGCATATAGAGATTTTGTTATGCTAATACTCAAGTATCCGAGCATGCTCACAAGCAAGGATGAACAAAATTCCTCAGTAGTCCCATTTTACTGGAGAAAGAATTAAAAAGTTTAAAATACTCATGGTCATGTGAGTGGTCAACTGTGATCACAGGTCAACTGTGTCAACTAAAATGTGCAAATTATATGAGCTTATCTTCCCTGCATCATCCAAGGCAGTGGGGTTTGTTGTTGTTTTCCCACAATGTCTAGCTCCTGTTTTTGATTGTGACCTTCAGTGCAAACTAGGAATAAGATTTAAAAAAAAAAAAAATTTATCTAATCTGCTTTTCTGTTCAGTGAACATCTACAATGAGATCAGAGATGTGACTCTGTATTGATCATATATCTCTAAGTTTCCCTACCAGTGGCCACTACAACGAGCAAACTCTGGCAACCCTTGATTCTAAGAGCAGATGAATAACTCTGTGTCTTCTAGACATGTTTCTAAAGAACCAGTACCACCTTTTCCTGCAAATAACATGACAGGAAAGCAGTGATGTAGATTCTCCTGTACTGACTCTGTGGCCTCAGAATCGAGCGCCTCCTCTCACTAGGCTTTAATAAATTCAATTCAGTAATGGAAGATATCATGGGAGGAACCCAGCAGCAAAGCAATTTGAACTTGTGCTATGTGGTTCCTGCTCATGTCTAGGAGATTAATGTGCACCTGGCCTTTAGACTAGCTCAGTGATGGGAGATGGCATGGGAAGTTGTGTGATAGTCTTTGCTAGAGAAATGCTCATGAGAGGTTTTAGAGCAGATTTCTGTCCTGCCTACTATGAGCCATAGCATCCAAAGGGGTGTAAATACCACACAGTGCTGCATCAGTCACGTGCAATTAATTTCTTAGCCTTTTCAAGGATGAGGGAAATGAGACTTTTTTTTCAGTAAAGCTTTTCTTGTGTTGATAGGGAAAAAATAGAACAGCACTCCTTATTCATCTCATGTCTTTGCAGGCCTTCTGATCTTCACGCAATCTTCTTTTCAGTGTTTTAGCTGCATATCCAAAATAGCCACGTTAGGAGTGACATTCTTAATGAAAGCCTCACTGAAATTACTGTAATTTGTTACTGTAAACAGATGATCTGTGTATTTTAAATTGCATCTCAGGCAAGCAGTCTCTGGAAAATGCAAGTCTATGGTGTGGCACAGCATGGGCTGCAAGGAGGGGGAGATGTGCGTAGGAGGGCATCTTACTACTGCTTGATTTCATGCTGCAGATGGTAATTAGCATTAGGGAAGTGTGGTTTATTAAAATGCAGGTTGTAGGAGAAGGTATCAGCTAGGGACAAGGTATCAACCAGGGACAGTGGCAGATGGGTGAGATGTTCAACAAACACAGGGTTTTTTTCACCGTCCAGCTTAGAGGTTCACATCCAGTCTGGGATGGTGGCAGGGTGATGTTGACTGTTTCATGCTACAGTAGCAACAAGAGACCATTTGCAAGGTGACCACTTGAAGTGCTAAGCACAAGAATGTTCCAAATGGTACTTGTTGTCTGGAAGATAGTAACACATCAGAAGAATAGGTTCATACACCCAAGTGCCAGTTTTGGCCTTCGTTCTTCTTAGCTGGCCTCTCTAGGTTTCCTCTCTGTTCTTCCTGCAGCTCCTCAGGGAAACTCTGAGGGTGCTTCTTGGGCTTCTCAGGAATCCCCATGGACAGGAGTCTGTGCAGTTAGCTGACCTGTTGCCCCTGTGCCAGGTCTGGATACTGGCTGCGTTTCTGGATGGTGATTCTCGTGGCTGGAGGCTCGTGCTCGCCCTTCTGACTTTTCCTGCCCTTTTTCAGTGGCTCTATCCAGGCGTTAGGTGGGTTGGACTGAAAGGCTGTAGTTCTCCTTGCCTCTAGGTGAGATCCCCAGGCTTTAGCACCACGTGCTCTGGTCATGGCAGCAGTTTGGCTGTGCTGCTCAGGGACCTGCCGTTCTCGCTTTTGGCAGCTGTGATCGGTGACCCAAAGTGACAAAACTTTTGAACTTTTCCAATTAAATATGGTGCAATTTCTAAAACCATACAGCATCTTTACAAGCAGAGATTTTCAAATTAGGCCTACAAAGTCAGGAAACGTTTTGAAACCCGTGTCTCTGGGTACTCAGGTGCACTCTGTTCTCTGTTACATTTTATTTAGGTGTGCGTCGCACTTCATTCAGCTTCTACACTTTCACCCATTCCAAATTTTCGTTGCAGATAATTTTCTGCTAAGGATCTTCTCAGTGCTTGGAAGATGAGAGCTGTCGCCTTTCAATTCTTATTACATCAGTAAATGGAAGGACTATCTTTAGGCTGCCACTGCCTTTACCCTGCTAGTTCAGCAAGTCTGGAATATAGGGAAGCAGCCCAATAATAACAGGACAAACAGATGGAGAAACAGCATCCATAAAACATCACTGTAATAGAGTATTTCATGTCTCTTCCTCGTATCTTGTACCCTACTGTATCTGGTAGATGCTATTAAGAGCAAGCTACTATATTCAGTTCTAGGTATAATTCAAAATATAGGTTTTTCCATGCACATTTCTTTTGTTTTTAGTTTTGTCTTATTTCATTATAGGTTTATTTTAACCATGGTACTTCAAAAGAAAAGAACATGCAATCCAAGGCAGGTTCAGCAATGAAAATACGTCAATATCAAATCCAAACAATATTGTAAAACTCAAACTGAGGCTCTTCCATATGGTATGTTGATATTGCCAGCCAAAAACACAACATGCAACTTCCAGAGCTGGGTTCGGTGAACTTTAAAATCTGTACAAAAATAACTGGCGACAGCTTTGCTCAACGCAAAATCCCTTCTACTCTCTCCCAGAAAGAACTGTTCCCCCTGCCGTTTTTTCAGCACCTCCTCCTCCTCCCCTTCTGCTTGTTCTTCCTCCCTCTGTTCTGCTTTTTCCCACATTTGTGTGAATAGCCTCTGTGCCCGCTTCTTGTTCCCGTGACGGGGATGCATCAGAGTTTGCTGTCCATCTTGCTTTCCAGAGATGTTACCTCACCTGCTTCCGAGGAAAGCTGGTTCCCTGCAGCTTTCCCATTTCCAAATACCCTCTGTCTTGGATCAGTGTAGTTCTCTGGGTTTATGAATTAATCCTGCTGACCACTCTCCAAGTCTTCCTTGCTTTCCAAGCTCCGAAACAGCCAGCACCTCCCCAGAGCTAGTGCATAACACATACGTGTGGTGTGTAGGTTGCCAAAGTTTTGCTTGACTTTGATTATTTTTCTTTTTTTTCCCCCCCAGGAATTCTTCCAAGATTATATCCCTGGATAGGATATCCAGGAGAACTTCGTGAAAATCTTCTCCATCAAAAGTGTTTGTGGGAACAATGTGTATCCTTACTGAATAGTGATGAGAGCACTGAAGTGTTTGTTGCATGGAGATGGTAAGTCAGGGGCAGAGTGCTGAGATAGCAGCAGTGTTATTAATAGCTGCACAAGTCACTATTGATGATGGTGAGATGAGACCGTAAGGAGATTGCATGAACCAGAGGTGACAACTTGAAATGTTGTTTTCCTGCTGTTGGTTCTTGGTCTGTATATCTGTCCTCACGCTGCTATTGTCAGTGATTTCGTTAGTCTTGTTCCTGTGTCTCTAATAATGTCTTTATTGTCACCTCCTGCTCTCTCACTTCTTGCTTCAGGTCTATTATCCGCATATCTATCTGGTGTCGAGAAGCAGCTTGTGGCAGTGCTTTGTGCTCCCTAAGACAGAATCTGTCAGGTTAGTCTGTTTTGTGGAAACAGCCCTGCAAGCATGAGGGTTATTTCTGCCAAAATCCAGGAACTCAGAAGAGTGATTAGCCCAGGTAGCATCTGTCAAATGTGCTCATGTAGATAGTTATCTGTTGTGTAATTTGATTAGTTACAGGCACTCAGAACTAGGAGGGTTTTTTATTGGTAAGGCCGGCTACAAGTCAGAAATGACCATGAGGTGTTGTCAGCTCCAGCAGCCACTATGTTGAAGCAGAAAGTGCAAATTGCCCCTGTGGAGAGCAAGGTCGGCTGCCTCCAGCACATCCAGCCCTGAGGCACAGAAGCCACTCTTGGTGCCTGCCTATCCTTGTTGGAAGTGATTCAGGAAAAGGGTGACAAAATTCAGATTAAAGAAACAGAGCAGTCTTCTGTGTTTCGTGAGGAATGGACAGAGGTGGGAGGGAGGGAAATATCTTCTGTGAAAGGCAAACACAGAATTCTGTGAGTATGAAATATTGGGAGGGGGAACTAGGTTAGAATGAAATCTTAGAAAAAGAGAGGTAAAATCCAGTGTAAATTAGGAAGGTTTATGTGGAAATTCTAATCCAGCTAAAATACAAGAAGTAGAAAGATCTTAAGTTAGCTTTAATTACTAAGAAAATATATATAGCATCACAAAGATTGAGAGAGAAAAGATATGTGTGCTTCTTCCAGAACAGAGTATTTTCTGTGTCTGGACAGACATTGCAGACCCTAATTCTTTATAAGCTACAAAAGTAGCAATCACACTTATGTTAATTATTTCTAATTTTATTTTTTATATATATTTTATTTAAAAAAAAATATGCATTTTATAAGAATATATTTTTTATACAATTTCATAAGAATATAGAAGAGAAAACCTATCACTAACCATAAATTTTCTTCACTTGTTTTTCATTGGGAAAATAATTACTTTTAAATAACTGTCCGAGGTTTCTTTGCCAGGGCAGTGGAGCTGCAGTACTGTGGAATCAGTTGTAATTTTACTCCTTATTGTCAATAATAATGCCATCAAACAACTTTATTATGCTTAATCAGAAGTAGGTTGTGGTGCAACAGTTTGTGAACGTTTCTGTATTTTGGAGTATGTCTTGGTGGTGATGCCGAGCAAGTTACTTTTCTGTTTTGTTTTTCTGAGTGCTAATGAGACTCGAAGACGCTTTCATTTGGACACTGGGCTTGGAAGCGCACTTCAAAAGAACTACGAAGAGAACAGTAACTTAAAACAGGAGTATATCCTAGCCAGTGTACTCTGATCACATCCTGGGATATAAAGTATCCAAGGATGGAGCCCAGCAAGAGATAAGAGAGTCCTGGCACTTGGGGATCTGAGGCATAGCCAGAGTACAGGGTTGAAAGCTGTGGATAAGAGGCATTATTTTCCCGATGCCCTATAAATGTTGATGGTTTTATGAGAACAAATGAGGGGAATTTCTAGGGCTGTAAGCTTTAGGATCTATATTTAAAATAAGGAGAAGGGGAGCCGATGAAAGGAAGGGAGGAGCCCAGCTCTGACTTTCTTCTAGAAAGAGAGTAGTTTTAGAATTAACAAACTGGGGAGAAAATTAGGATTTTAACTAATGTGTTTTGTCTGACTTGAGTCATTTGTGGGGATTCTCCCCTGGATGGTTGCAGGGCCCACACTGTCGGTGTAGGAAGGGCCCTGGTTAGGATTCTCTCTCAGCTTCACGGCACCAAACTGGAAACTTTCCAAAACAGAGGCAATAATTTAAAGATCCATTCACTGAACATTCAAGTCACTGGACTGTGGAATTTGGAGAATTTGCTAGAGGCACCTTTTTGTTTTGTGCTCATCTTGCCCAGAAACCTTCTTACCAAGGAGAGGAAAAAAGAAAAAAACAAAGAAGTGATCAGTTAGAGTGGTATAACTTTGGTCATAATGTATTTGGTGAAATATCTCAAACTCTTCAATCACGTCAGCTTGCTTTGTGATTGACTGTCAGGCTGGTTGGTGCTGTGACAATGAAGAGACTCTGCGAAAGGGAGCTAAAGGGAGCTTGCTTGACAGGAATGTTAAACAACTCTTGCAAGCCCATGACTCGCTAGCATTTAAGGCAGAGGCTGAAATACCTTCCTAAATAAGACAAAGTATTTAGAAAAACTAAAACTCTCCTCGTACAGGCTCTGTTTCTCTGTCCCTAGGTCAGGTAGCAGTAAGTACAGTAGCAGAAGCAACTTTCACTTGCACCTTTTTTTCTGATAAATGGAGGCTGGGAGGTCTTCCTCAATGATGTGTTTTGTTAAGGATTTAGGCATGTGATTACTATTATGTTAAGTGTCTGTTGTAGATGCAAATCCCGTGTGACTCACTGAGAAAACAGTTTGGTTTGTCATATGCAACTTCCACTATAACATCTAGGAATGTCTATAGGGGATGTGTTTCCTGTGGATTATGTTGGCTTTGACAGTGTACTCTTCTGGTTCATGGCTGGGATTTTAAAATGTTCCATTTCAAGAAAAAAAAAATCAACAGGTGATGGTGTTTGTAACGTAGGAAAGATTTTGTGGCAGCCAATATTGGCAAAAGATAGTAGGAGTAGATTTACGAGATTTAAAAACCTGGACAGAAAACAAAAATGAGATTTGGCTTGGGAAGACTTCTGCATCCGGAAGAACCCAGAGCTCATCTTGTAAGAAAGAAATGTAGGAAAAAGTAATTGTTCAAGGCAGCTAAAAGGACCAGGGAGCTCTAGCTGGCAGTGGTAGTGAGAGCAGAAAGATCATAGCAAATAAAGTGTTTAGAAGAGTAAAAGCTCTGTCTCTCAATGAGAAACAGCAGTTGATTTTTCCAAAAGTCTAGATGGCCATTCCTCTAGAATTTCCTTAGGTAAAGGAAATTCCAGACCTCTTCTTTGGGTTTGTTTTTGTTTTTCTAAGGTGAAGAACACAATTATTCATATTTCCTCCCCCTTACATTCCTCTGGGGATGTATGGGCTTTTGCGTGGGAAGCAGTTCCCAGTTTTGTTGGTGCAATCAGCTGTGGCTGCAGTGAACGCTCTCTGGAGACCCGGGCACCTGATGCTCTGTGCACATTAGGCAGATAATTAAGAATTAGCATTTGTGACTTTGGTTGTTTACATGTGCAGAAGAATGTAGCTGCAATGTCAGAATTTCAGGGGCTTTGGGGAAAAAAAAAATGTGATCCTGAATTTGTGGGTGTTTATGTTTCTCATTCCTAAAGTATATTTGAAATAAATGTGAAGTCAGGAAAGGAGATCTAAAATTAGCTCCCTGGATCAGTTAAACAGGTTGGTCCTGTGTAGATGGATTAAAATGCACTATCCGGGAAGGAAATTGCATCTTGCAGAGGATTAGGAAGCAGCCACTCTGATGTTTTTCTGCGGGGTGCAGTGAAGAACACGGCCTCAATGAAGGGTAATGAACAGAGAGCCCTGAGCAATTACCAGCGACCCCACCGCGCGCTGAGGACACCGCAATGACTGCGCTGGTGACCATTTGTGCAGGAGAGGCGTCTTCCGAGGCTCTGCGCAGCCCCAGGCACCTTCTGTCACCTTTATAATTTCAGCCGAGTTCATTTCCTCCACGGAAACACCCACGCAGATGAGTAGCATGTGGAGTCATTTAACCCCGAATGGAGTGGTGAAGAAAAAGGCTCTTTTTGTACGTGTCCTTGTGTCCAAGCTCTGCGTGGTGCTGCAGTGTAGGTTTATCCTGGAAACTTTCCTTAGCCCAAATCTTTTAACCATTTGCACAAGGAACCCACACGATGCTCACGTGCCCTTAACCCGTGTTTTGTTGTACAGCTGGTGGGCTTGATGGGAGCACAAGCTTCCTCTGAAGCTGAGCTTTGAGCTGCTCCCGTGGCTGAAGCGGGGGACGTGGAGCTCCAGCTCTGGCAACATCACCCGCTGTCCTGGGTTCCTGGGCCTGGCTTTTGCAGCCACAGCAGCTCTCCCCTCCTCTCTACCACAAGCTGTCTGCTTGGGCACTTTTAATGTTTGTCTGGGATTTCTGGATATCTCACAGCCCACATGGCGCTGGGGGGACATCCAAAAGCCTTGTGTGCTGGGTGGCTATCACCACAGCATGAACAAAATGAGTTTGATGTCCAGTATCCAGAGCCCAGGACCTGATGGTCTTCTAAAATGGTGGATTTGCTCTGGATCAGAAAGCCGAGGAGGGCAGCGTTCAGAGGAAGGCAGGGGAGCAGGAGAGTTGGTACCCAGAGCATCCACATGGCTCCTGGAACAGTCTCCAAATAGCCACGTGCTCATAGGAGCCTTGAGATGGGCCTGACAGTGCTGTGAGAGGCTGGTGCTGAAGTTAAAGGCTGCTTTGATAGGGCTGCTGTTCCAGGGGCTTCCAAGTCAGAAAGAGAGAAATTTTGAGTCCTCTCAAATTTGCACTAATGATTTAGTGCAATTTTAGTGGTGAAATTGTACGTGGAGAGGCCGACTGTCCAGAGCTGGAGGTGGACACGGTGCATATTCGGCCCATCTCCCTTGCAGGACTCTCAATCACAAGGCCTTTCCATGACATGCTCCCAGCTTACATTTTGCAGTGGAAAATGGGGTACGTGGAAAGGACACAGCAAAAGGCCAGCGGAACCGTGAGCGACACTTTTGGACCCTTTTCTTGAGAATGTGAGGGAAATCTTTATCTTTTAAAATTCCCATTCCCTCTTTTCCCTCATTCTTCTTTTGATAAATTGTTTTCTGTTTGCAGCCAGCACTTTTTAATGGTTCTCCCTCCCCCCAGCCTAATGGGTCCCAATTTTCTCCTTTTGACAATGTTACCATATGGTTCTATTATTCAGAGCTTCCTAAACATGCGTTGCAGCAGTCCTGAAAAATAATTAGGTGCTACTGTGGTGTAAAAGTACATCTGTGATGAAAGGCTCCCAGTGGAAATTATGGGATAAAAATGTCCCTAGACATTTTTCTGTCCTTCTTCGGTTCCTTTTCGGTCTCCTCCCTCACCCCTACTCCCCCACAAAAATGTAAGTGGTGCTATAATAGAAGGGGAAAAAAAGTCTGTGTGAACAGTTATTTTCATTTTCTTTCTCAAAAAACAATGCACAGTATGTTGGTATTTTTTGAGAAATGACTAGGGAGAGAGATCTCCAGGGAGAGAAAGCTGTAAATTTAGATTCTGTACATTTAGAATAGAGCTTAATTCTATGTTGATAACCAATAATTTACACTCTTTCATCCCAAAGCCCTCCTGCTCCCTGTGGGAAATACAACATATGTCCAGCAAATTGGTAACCATATGCTTCTGTGAGCACGGTCCCTCGGCCCATCTCCCGTTCCCATTAGTGACTCCCTGTTAATTCAGCCCGGCCCACGGATTCACACAGCCTTCATTGAAACCTGTGTCAGGGCTGAGAGGTGACTCTGTTGTGCCTTGCTGCTCGAATCAAGGGGTTATTTTCATCTTCATGTTGCTTATTCTGTGCTTTTGAAACAACCTGGCTAGGGTATAAATCAGTTGGTACAAAGGGGACCACAAGAGTTCACCCACTGCTGCCCTGCTGCCCCAGGAAAGGTTTTCCCAGAGAAGCAGGAGTGGGATCATGTTGGACAAACTGGCTTGACTCGCGAGCCCTGAGCTCTTGTGAGTGCTGCTGCTTGCAAAGTTAAGTTTTTTATGAGGATTTACCCTCGGAGGCCAATGCAGAACAGCCTCTTTTGCCTTAAAACATCCATGCATGAAGGGCTCTTGATCTTCAAAGATCCCAACGGGCTGTTACAGATGGGTGTTTTTCCTAACCCAAACAAATCAGTGTCTTCCCAGTGGCAGGGATAAGTGGCTTCACCCTGTGGCTTGGGGCCTGTGCAGGGTATCTCTCGCTAAGCTCTTTGCCCCAGGACAGACTTTGTTCTGTGTTTGCCCAGCGCTTAGGACAACAGCAGGGGCTGAGGCCAGGGCTGGTATTTCCAGGCACTGCTTGCACAGCAATAACCCAGACGAGCCCTAGATCATCCTGATTAATCACTTAACAGCATGGGGTCTAGCAGCTCACGGACCTTTTCCACTCTTAGTTCCTTATTTCCTCCCGCTGCTCGTCCCCATCCCCTCCCAAGTCCAGACCTGAACAACCAGTGTGTCCGTAGCAGTCGGCTCTTGTTCAGAGGCTGCTGCTGGGCAAATGTGGCCTCGTTAACGGTTGCTTGCCCGCTCTTCCAGCAGCCTCTGCAGCCTGGGCATTGTGTGGGTGGTCTTGGTTTTGCCTTTTTTTTTTTAAATATTATTTCTTTCACAAGAAATAAATCTTCCCAGCTCGTTGTGGCCCTGGAATCAACCATCTGGCACACAGAGCCCTGGTACCACGCGACATCTGTAAGCTGTAGGTGAGGGCCACATTGTCACAGTTGCCATCACAAGTTCCCTGGGGATCCAGAGCCCGATGTCCGTTGTGCTGGAGCTACTGTGAGAGGTGGTGCGAGGTGGGAAGCCTCCTTTCCCCTTGTAGGGGCTTTCTTGTGGGCAGGTCTCCTTTCTAGCATTGCTTCGTAACACAAGTTTAAAGCCTGATATCAGGCTGTTTTTTAATGCCTTCTACTGTGCTAAAAAAGTTATTCCCCAGCTAAAATCGTGAAGTGTCTTGAGCTTGTTGAGGTGTGGAAGCATATTTTTCAAATTCTTCTGAATTTTTGCTGATTTGGTCTCTTGTCCATTCATTAATGGGCATTTCATTAAGCCATAGAGAAGAGTGGTTCTTGAAAAACACCTGAAGTATTTGCTGAAACATGTTTGAAAACTGTCTGAAGTGAGTGGAATAATCAGTATGTGAATGCCCTTGGGAGGTTGGTGAAGTGATGGGAAATGCTGGTGTTCTGCTTTTTGGGCTTATCTGTGGGTTTCTTGTTCTTCTGAGGTAAAAAAATAATCAGCCTTTTCTTTGAGCTCTGCTATATGCTAGAAGGGACCTCGGAGATAGAGTTCCCATGAGGAAGACAATATTTGTGCTGTCACCATGTCAAATTCCCTTTCCCTCGCATTCCGAATTTGGTGTAGAGTTCACATATATCTGTCCCCAGGGTATTGCTTGGTTGCAGTTGCCTAAAGGGCAGATCGGGAGACAAGAAGTCAACATTTTTTCCTGCCACTACCAGAATATTCCTGTGTGACCCTGGGCCAGCAGTTTCCTTCTCTGTGCAAGACTGAAACAAATCTTTCCTATAGCGCAGACAGTCGTTACCTCTCTCAGCGCTATGGAAAAGGTTATTTATAAGACTCAGACTTGAGCTGAATGTGCTTAGGCTCGCTAGGTCCATCTGAGGTTGAGAGTTGAGTTCAAACTGCTTGGTTAATTTTTGAGATTCTTCAGTGGAAAGCACTGACTGTTCATCCTGAAGAATTTTCCCAAGAGATAGATAAAAATAAAATTATCTGTTTACTGTGGGGTAGTGACACCCATTTTATATATATATATGTATATTTATATATATATGTGCACACACACTTTAATGGAAAATATTTTTGTTACAGAAAAAGATTCAAAGAAAATATCCCTGGGAAGAGCTGTGTTATGTTCATTCATTGAATAATGGGTGTCCTTGCTTCTCATCTGTTAGCTGGCAAGAAGCTCCAAACAAAAGCCTCTCTTTGTCATGAAAATCATCCACCAACCTGTGCCAACTGTCAGTCAGAGCAACAATAAGTTTGAGAGCCAGATGTGCCACCCTCCAAGAGTATGGATGTGAGCTTGGGTTAAAGGATGGAGAAGGAAATCCGTTCTCCTAGTAGGCCAGCCCAGCAGTGCAAGAGCAGCTCTGCCAGAGCAGCTCCTCTCTCCCATCAAGAGAGCTGATGGGACCATCTGGCCTTCCCTGGGTTCAAGTTTTCATGGGCACAGTTCCCATGAGCTGCAAAACGGATATCGTTTGTTCCCAGGCCTGATTGCAACATGAGGGGTAACTGTGTTCTTGACTGTTGCAGTCTCAGATTGGGCCAAAGCTAATTTAGGATGAATCAAGTAAGTGGATGAAGTATAGATGGGAACAGATATGACAGAGGAATGTCATAGGTTGCTGGTGTATTCAGCTAAGCTCATAAATGGAAAACCCCCCAAAATTGCAAATCCCCAGGCAGGCAGCAAAGGCTTCATGAGATGGCTCTTGTCTGCTTGGTGCAATTTCAAGGTTTAACAGCACAAGGAGAACTGACTTTTCACCACGTCTCTCTTGCTGCTGTCAGCTGCCTTGCTTGAGGGCTGCAGAGCCCCGATGGCTCCACAGGGATCCATGGGATCCATCCGTGGGGAGCCATGATCCTGGATCATGCATCTGCACAAAAGCTTCAGGAGGCCTGGAGTGCTGCAAGTGCACGGCATTGAGCTGAAGGTGAATTTGAAAGGGGGCCCATCCAGGGAAGCAGATGGCTGCTTAGGTCTATCTGGGAATCATAGAAATAATAGAAATTGATGGCAATACTGTGCACATTTGATGCAGTTTCAAGCTATTCAAATCGGCCCCCTGCTTAGTTTGCCCGAGTGGACAAAGTGAAGGTAGCAATCATCCTTAAAGACAGTGATAGTGAACGAGTTACCGCAGCAGAGCAGGTTTAACACAATGAATTATTGACGGGGCATCTACAGTCACTTTTCAGCCTTTACTGAAGCACTGGGGGGGTAGGTGTTTTTGAAACAGGAGGAATATTTTACTTTAGAAGATCTTTCCCTAGTAAATATTTAAGCCATAAAAAAGGCTATAAACATTCTGCAGTGCTGGATTGCTTTTGTCTCTGGCAGTCAGCATACACTGAGCTCAGGATTCCTGCTCTCCAGTAATTTCAAAATACTTTGAGTTTGGCAGGTGACAGGACACCCTTGCAAGGTGAACGTCTGTCTGGCCAGGCCTGGGATGCTGCCGTAGGTGAGGGGAAGAAGGAGACCTCTTGTATCCATGTAACCACACTGAGCAGGAATGAGGGTTCCTCCCGTTTTATTTTTAAGCAGGAGGGTTGTGAAGCTTCTTGCAGCTATGCTGCTATTCTGGTAACAGAAAGCTCTTGGGTAGCAGGATGTGTTTTCCCTTCCCGCTCTGGAGATGCTGTGTCTTTCTGCCAAGTACAAGCTGGAGTCCTCCAGCTGTGCCAGTGGGGCCGGTTAATGCGGAGTATTATCTTGTTGTGCAGCGATGCCCTTGGTGTTCCTTATGACTCTTAGCCATCATTCAGTTGTATTTTTACCATGCACAGCTAGGGAAAATTCACTTCCCCAAGGCTGCCTTTGGAAGCTGTATCTTTAGGCTATAGCTTTAACTGCGTCATCCCTTTCCCTTGTTCCATCAGATACAGATATATTCAAATCCTCTCCTGCTTTCCAAAAACACTGACCAAAACAGTTCTGCGAGGCTGAGCTGGCCGTTGCCCAGCTGTGTGATATAAGAGCAGTACAGCTACTGATGGAATATTTCTCTGGAGCCCGTAACAAGCTACAGGCTTCTATTTCCTCTCTTTCTCCTAATGCAATTTCTCTCCAAAATGTCTCATTTTTTCCTGATGACAGAAGAATAATGTATCATTCTTTAAAGAGCCAAGAAACCTGCTCATGTTCGACTGTAGCACAAAAAGCTGCAAGCCAGGCTTTCAAAAGCTAATAATGCTTCAGTCATTGCAAGTACATACAAGACAAAAATCGTTTGAGAGCAGCATGATGCCAGAATTAGAAATTCAATGCCGGAAAGCAGCATGCATTTCCTGCCACTGTGATATTATTATATAGTAAAGGCTGCTGCCAGGCCAACTCTTCTGTATCTCTCTTCTCTATATAGAGAGAATCTACCCAAATATCAGCCTTTTTCTGTGTCTCTCCACCCAGCTTCTTAGTAACTTTCAAATAACTGGCCTTAGCTGATTTCCTCCCAAGTAGACTATTTATTTATAAATGCCTTCCTAAATAAGCCTCCGTCTGATTCATGAAATAACACTGAATCACTCATTAATTTGCTGTGTTGCTACCTGAAGTAATGAGATGGGTCAGCTGGTAACTAAAGGGGTGGCTAGAGATGATTTCCTGGCGCTCTTGAAGTTGCAGACGAGAGTGACTCAAAAATTCATGGCAAAATCAGGGCCAGAGCTGCCCTTCTGCTTCCCTTCTCCTCCAGAGACCAAAGTCTGCCTTGCTTGCAGAAGCGGCTCCATTTATGCTTCCCATTATCAGAGTTTAGACACAGGTGTGATCTGTTACCATTCAGGCTTGAAAAATGCTTTCAGACTTGCAGATTTTTAAAGCCAGAAGAATCATTAGGTTGTCTATCTAGACCTCTGTCATATATAAACTGCAGAATTTCATCTTGCTTTTCCTGGCACTGATCTCAGTAACTTGTGGTGTTTTTTAGAGGACGTTTTTCACAAATTTGCCCTTACTTTCATTTGGAACATCTATGGGTGAAAAGTCCAACCCTACCATTTGTTGCTCTGGCTAATGTAGGAACAGTGCCTAAAACCAAATAAATTGGATAACATAGGAGTGACACGAAGATCTGAAATTCAGCTCTCGCCTTCTCTGTATCCTTCTGTCGCAGATGTGTGGACGTTCACATAACACGTACAAGGGGAAGAAACACTGTTGTCAGTGTTTGAGTTGAAAAACTAGAAACACAGAGTCAGGTCATGGGTTTTCTCACCAAGCTGGATATGGCTTTGAGCTCTGATCCCTTATGCTTTGGGAAAGCACCGAGCCCAAATTAACTCAAATCCTTTCTAAATAAAAATAACCACCACTTACAAATCAAAGGGCCAAATCTTCAAATGTGTCCTGGGTTATAACCAAAGCAAGTCATATCACGCCGTTGCTTCCTACCCGTCCAAATGAGTTTTCTGGTTTGGGTGACTCAACGGGTGAAAGCTGAACCTTGTCTCTGGAGAGAGGTTTGGCCCAAGTAATCTTGTCTCCACGCTGTAGTTGGGAAACCATGGCCCTAGGGACAAGCAGAAATTGCCATTTCAGGTCATCCTGCCATGACTTGGCAGTGCCTCGTGAGAGGGGAAATGAGCGGGTGGCCTCAGCACAGCCCTCGGGGGCTGCATTTCCACATTGCACAAAGGTGCCCTTGCCCTTTGCACTGACTGGCATCCGTGTTAGCGGTCAGAAATGAAATGTCCGAATGGCTCGTGCCCAAGTGTCTCTGCTAGAGGAGATCATCCAGGCAACGTGGAGATGCTTGCTAAGAGGACACCGAATTTGTTCAATGTCAGCAGGGCTTGTGCTGACGGGAGGTGAATCCCATAGGTAGAGGGCATCAGGCTCAAGCCCCTGCAGTGTTTGCTTAAAGTATCTCTTTATGGTTTCAGGAGACCAGAAGCAGCCAGCTGTTCTACTCGCTTTTCAGTATTCCCTTCTTAAAAGGATCAGCTACTCATTTGGGAACCAAATGTACATCTCAGCTTGACATGCAGCACTGTGCTGCAGTCTTCCATGGCAGTTTCTGGTGAGTGGTGAATCAAGATGAAGGTGATATTTCTTTTTCAAACTATCAAAAACTGATAAATTGAGTTTTTCCACTCAGACAAGTAGAACATGGGTACGATTCCCCCATTCTCTAAAGTTAGGTGATCACAAATCAGTAACCTCAGAAACTCATTTTGGGGTGTTCTGGGCTTCAAATCAGCATAGCTTTTATCCACTGTAATTCTGGCTGCAGAGGAGAAGCCTTCCATCACTGACCTTTTTCAATTGAGCTGTAGCCACAAGGTCAGAAGGACATGTGCAGGGTATGACTTGCTATTTATCTCTTTTACACATATATATATGTGTGTGTATATATATATGATACATGTAGACGTGTCTCTATATATGGATTCTGCAATGAATATAGTCTCAGTTATTGCTATAAAAGTAAATCACTTTACCTTGGATTTTTTTTTTTTTCTGTAGCATATGAATGTTGGGTTTTCTCAGTGCACACGGAGCAGGATGGTTTCTGTTTGATGAAGCAAATAGCTATTTTTGCTTTTGTGTGTGACGCGTGCAGAGTGGACTTTCAGTGGAGAATGTCAACATTCAAGCACATAGCGCTACAGGTGGTGGTGGTGTGTGGTTACCAGTTCTCAGTTTCCTCTACGTTATCTTGCAATGTTTCCCGTAAAAGTTTGCTTCTGAGGTGAGTTACTCAGTGGGGACTAGCAGGAGTAGGAACTGTAGGCAGCTGTTGAGTATTAAGTGATTTCTCGGGAGTGCTGAGAGCTTGGAGTCCTGAGTTAGACCCATGCTGGTGCCAAAAGCAGCAGTCCTGTCCCCCATGGAACATCTGGCCGCCTCTTCGCGACGCCTCCCCCATCAGTGTTGGGCTGTGGGCAGGAGCAGCCTGCTTCTGGCTCCAGGCCTTTTGGGGTTAGTTTTCAAGTAGATCAGCAAGCCAGGCTGGCACTTTACCCAGCTCCGTGGTTGCCAGTCCCCACACAAGAGAGCTGTTGGAGATGTGTGGCAGGGAGGGAACAGCCTCAAATTGGCTTAAACCGCTCGTGAAAGCAAAACCCTTCCATGAAAGCTGCTCCTGCCTGCTAGGCCTGGCTCTTCTTGCAGGGGTGTCACAGCCAGGTGCTCTCCAGGTGCTGCCTGGCTTTCCTGCCTGAAATTGCTTACAAGGTGTCTCAGTAAGGGCTCGCTTTGATGTAGTCAAGTCACATTATCAAGCTAAATGGAGATCCTGGGTTTCGTTGAATTCAACCTGTCTGGGGATTTACACTGCATCCTCACCCCAAGGTTTGCTTCCCACTTCTGCTTCAAAGGAACTGCAGAAGCTGAAATGAAAGTTGGTTGAAGCCGTGAAATTTCCCTTGTTATTTTTTCCCTTCTGATAGTGCAGGCACAGGGAATGCAGGCACTAGCACTGAATTGATGGGATGGGCCAATTTGGTTCAAGAGGCCTTCAGTGAACCTACCAAGCCAAGGTACTGCCCCAAGGGGGGAGCAGATGTGGCAGGGTGGCGTTAGGGGTTGGATCTGGTGCTGAGTTTATTGTCTGTTCAATAGTAGCATCTTTTTATGCTGGATTTTGTGTTTCAGGTGTTGCTGTGTATTTCGAGGGTAGCTGGCTAGATGGCGCTGGAATATACGTGTCCCAACGTGAATGTGACTCTGCTCATCCTCAAATTTCAGGCTGTGCTGAGGAGAAGGGAGGAAAACAAAACCTGAGCCTGTTTCAGTGCAAAGGTAACTTAATGAGTGCCCTGTGCAGAGCTGCAGAGGGAGGTGGGAGCCGTTGCAGCCCCCTCCAAGCTGGGAGCAGGTAGGTGTGAGGCAAGGCTTCAACCTTCGCTGAACGTGCTGCCCCTGGCAGGGTCACCGGCGGGGGATGCTCTGCTTTTCCCCTCTTCCATGCAAGAAGTTTCAATGGAAATGAGCAAAATGCCTTTGGTGAGTTCTTTGAAGAACCAGGGTCCAGCTCCAGGGTAGTTATAGGCTTCGTGTTCTTGCCTTGAGAGCAAGGTTCGAACTCTGCTGTATTCATGTGGCCTGATAGCTGAGAAGGGAACTGTTTCTCCCACAAGGGCTTTTACCAGAAGCAACCTTTAAGGCTTTCTCATCTGCTGGAGGTGTGTGAAGCTGCAGTAGCTATCGGAGAGGACTTTGCACCTCTCTTCTAGAGTGTTAAGTGATTATCTTAAAATCAATGCCTATTTTGTTGTTTTCTTTTGACTGACTGATGAAAGTCCTAGTGTCACCTGATGGTTAAACCCCAGCACCAGTTATCTGCACGGGTCTCAGCCACTCAGTGAGGCCCTGTGTAGTTCCTGAGTGCTCCTGCTGCTTTCCTGCATCAGACAGCACCACTTAAGGCCACATTCCCCATCCAGGATGCTCTTAAGCATCCTGTGATCATGTGAGGGAGCCTCTGAAGCCCTGTCCTCACGAGGTGTCTCAGTTTCTTGGCATGTCACCGCACATCCTTTGTGGATGCTCTTTGATTACAAGGCTGGTCCCTAGATGCAAGCAGGTGGTGACATGGCATTACTGGAGGAAGAGCTTTGACCTTGGAAATTTTTACCTCTTCTGAGAACTGGGTGATGTCTATACCCTGCAGGGAGTCCCTTCTTTTCTCCTGAATTGTTTCCTCTGGTAAATTCACAAAATTTTGTTCAAAGTGGATGTTGTCAGTAACTCTAGGTATTTTGTAGTTTCATTTGCAGTGACCTGCTGTGCCTTCCTCCTAGCACCTCTATGCAGGCAGCAAAGCTGCTCCAAAGGCAACCTCAGCAGGCAGAAGACTCAGCCAGAGGCTCTTTCCTGCACCCGTGTCTTTAAGTTCCTTTGGTCAAACACAACTCTGAACATAAATTACACCAGAATCTCAAGAATTGAGAATTTTAGGCAGCTGCTCCTTTCTGTTAGAAAGCTGACTAATTAAGCTGCAGGAACCATGGGACTCAGCGGGGAGCTGAGTGAACAGATTTGACTCTGTTCTGTATCCAGGCCAAGACAGTTCTGCTTTGTTTCCAGAGCCCTCTGCTACAAGCCAATAGTGGAAAGTCTTCAGGGCAAGAGGCAGTGCTGCTTTCCTTGCTATTAATAGTTGTTAGTGCATTTGGTACACAGTATACTTGGGGCTTAAAGGCCTGCAACAATGAGGTTTTCTGAATGCTGAACTCCTCAGAGTGCTTTCTGGCATCTGCCTTTCTTAGAAGCTCTGTGTCTTCAAAGGCTGAGCATGTCAGATGGGGGAATTGCTACATGGCTCTGACTAGAAATAGCCTGAAAAACTTAGCAAAGGGAAATGTCATTCCTTCTGTGGGGAGAGCTATTAAATAGTGTTGCAAGGGAAGTGGTTGAAACCTGTGTCTTGTGTCACTGCAGACCGAGTTGAGCAAAGCACTGAGGCAGGAAACAGTCATGGACGGCTCACCGATGACCTCTGTGATTCCAGTGGCTAATTCCAGTGGCTGGGATCTTCCTTTTCAGAGGAAGAGTAGGTGGAAAACCCTGCAGCTGACCAGTCTCACAGATCCCACCTTTTCACTGGCCTGAGCAATTTTCTCAAGCAGGGACATTCCTCAGAGTTTCTACAAGGCTTAAATCTACAACTATGTGACTCTTTCGGACCCATCAACAGCAGTTTCTGCTGCCTCTGCATAAATCCAACCCACTCTGAAGCCAGAAGGATTAGGGTCAACCATTAACCTCTTCTGGCCTTGACTATTCTAGAAGGTTGCAAGACATGGGCTATTTTGTGTCCTAAATTCGATGTCTCTTGAGGGAAAAGCACTGCCCAGACAGACCATATCTGTGTCTCTCCCACCCCCAGTTATCCCACAACCCCCAGTTATCCCACAACCCATCTTTGTTCCCACGTTGTAGCTGCGAAGAGGAAGCAGTGAGCTAGAGCCAAGGCATTGCGCTTAGTCACCTTGGCCACCAACCTCCTCCTTCCAGGCTTCTGTGGAAAGCTGGATTTCTCTGCAGGCCCCAGCTCCTCAGCTCTCTGCTGCCAGGGGAGCACCCGGGCTCTGTGACCTGTCTTTTGGGTGGGTGTGTTCTTTTTTTTCCCCCTGCGGGTCTGAGATTGCTTCTAAAATCAGTGCAAACAATGACCCAGACAAGATTTTTTTTCCTGAGGGTTTGTCTGTACAGCGAAGTTGACCCATATAATTATACCCTTACGTTACACCAATATTGCCACTCCATATGAATGTTCTTATTTTGGAATAAGCGTGTCGACACAGAGCTGTATTGGTGTTTTTAGCAACATAATTATGCTAGTAGGTTCTGAGTGTAAACAAACCTTTAGACACCAGTGTTGTGTTTTAGGGTGAATAAGCATTGTTACAGACAGCCCTTGTTTTCTGAGTGCTGGCAATCTTGTGTTGACTTATGCTGTTACTAATTCTCCCAGTCTGATCTTCTTAACTCTTTTGGAGTCATCTTTAACCTGAGGACCTCATTGCTCTCCTATCTCAAAGGCACAGTTTTCTTTTATAGTCTGAATTTGATGATAGTCACAAATGCAGCTTGGAAACCCAACAATTCTGAAAAGCAAGTGCAGGATTTCATTACATACAAACTCCCTCAAACCCGGCCTTGGCAGCTTGTGGTTCTCCTCACAAGCCAGCAGCAATGCACTTAATTTAGGCCAGGAATTACTGTCAATATCTTTTGCAGAGGGCAACAGCTTGTTGATGTGAAAGGAGGGGGACATTTTCTAGCAAACTGCCTTTACCTACCAACTTAATTGAGATACCTTTAGGAGGATTCTGTCATTAACTAGAATCAAAATTCCCCAAGGATATTGATGCAGGCTTTGTTTTCAGCGTGTGCAAAACCACAGCTCTCAGAAATACCTGTTTGGCAGAGCAGACGAGACATGAGGCATCCTGAAACGCTCCAAATCAATGTTGCTTTCCTTGAAGCACTTACAAACATCAGCACCAGCAGCCAGGAAACCTCACCAAAAGGGAAGAGCAGTGATTTAACAGATCATTATCTGCATTGCGCTATGGGCAGAGGGCCCCTTTGGCCAAGCATCGGGTGCATGAATTAGCACCAGAGGCCCTGGTCGGGGCTACGTCCTGCACAGTCGCCTTCCCTTGCTGAGGCTTCAGTGATGCTGAGACAGTCCCCACTAACACATCTACAGTAGTTTCAGGAACCCAGCAGTTTCCACCTCTCCAGTGAGACTGAACTGCCCCAGGACTGTGTCGTTTCCTGAGATAAGGGACCCGTCGTGCTGACATCTGTGTGTGTGTGCACAGGCTGTGCTGATTGCAACCAGAAAAGACAAGCGAAGATCTACAGCCTTCTTGGGAGACAAAGGCTTGCATGTTATCTCCCAGTTGTCTCATTTCCTATTCATCTCCAAAGGTGACTTCAGAGCCCCAGGTTGGGGTCTGCATGTTCTATCCTGCTGATTCCCAGGCTCATATGGAACCATATTTTTAGTGAGAGGAGAGGTAACTGACAGAAAACCTGCAGTCTGTTGTTGTCTACTGCTAAAAATCTTGTGGAACAGGTATAGCAGGTATAGCTCATGTACCCAAAGTCTGTCTGCTTTTCTTTTCCAGCTACTTCACTGACCCCGTGCTACTTCTGTCTGAAATTTGGCTTTCCAAAGGGCGTAGGAAGAGTCAACACCTCTGAATGGGATTCGCTGAGTTCAACACCAAGGAAAGGAGCTCTGGGAACAAATAGGTTGCACTAAGTGGAATTATTTAAATTTTATGCCACTCCATAGTCTGAATGGATTGCAGGAGGCTGCGGGGCTTCATAATACCGAGCCACCCCTAGCACTGTTAAGT
Organism: Nothoprocta pentlandii; assembly: GCA_013398315.1. Classification (NCBI taxonomy): domain Eukaryota; kingdom Metazoa; phylum Chordata; class Aves; order Tinamiformes; family Tinamidae; genus Nothoprocta; species Nothoprocta pentlandii. The sequence continues at coordinate 2,367,142 of VZSG01000035.1, forward strand.
GCTCATGTGTTTTCTTTCAAGAGCTGAGCAGGAGGTATTGCTTTCCAGAAGAGCCAGAAGTAGGAGAAAAATGACTCCAGTAAGAAGTAAGAAAGTGTCTGAACGTTGATTTTCAATGTAGGGCTGTTTTCTGGAGTGGGAAGACTAGAGCTTCCTTTCGGAGGGGTTTCCAAAGCCCTGCTTTAGCAGTGTGAAAGCTGCATGAGCTGGTTAATTGCTGAGCCAGAAAAGATAGGACTCTGCATTGTAGGTGCTCCCATGAGAGTCAGAAACAGGTTCTATTGACTGCTTCCATGGGGAGAAGTGAGGCCCATTTATACCTGAGCTTGCCCCCTCTCCTAGCTGACCAGGAGAGGGACATGCAATTTTGGTGCTAACTAGAAGGATGAGAGTGGAAGTTGTTCTGCAAACACTGAAATGCCTGACATTCTATGATTGTGGCCTTTGATATAAAATCCCTGATGGATAATTAAGCTGATTTCAGAGCAGCCACACACTGCACTGTGTGGTAGAGCTCACTCCTCTGGCAGGTGCCTGGGCAATCTGCAAGAGGAAGCTGAAGTACTGAATAAGTCATAAGGGTCTCTGGACTCCTGGCATAGGCTTTAGCTGGGCATTTGAAGGCTGAAGCTTTGGCATCTAGGTGTCTGGATGGAGAGCAAGGCTGGAATTTGGTACCTTCTGTCCCTTTCTGGCAAAAAATAATAGAATACATTAGCTTCAGGTTTTTGTGTCATGTGAAAAGACTACATGCACATATAAACAGTTGAGCTATATTTGCCAGTTTTGTTTCCAGTTTGATTTTAGTGTCACTATTTTAGTGTCGTACCTACTCAGCCCTCTTTTTCCTTCTCCTGCAATGGCTAAAAAAAGTCAGATATTAGCCCTTGTCCTTACTGAGAATCCCAAGGCTTTTGCATCTCTGATTTGGCCTAGTTGTGTCTCTGGGAGTAGAGAGATGGATTCAAAGTGAATGACAAGAACAGTTGCAAGGGGAGCCCACCATGTCAGCAATGGAAATTACAATAAACAATAGTTATTTCTTCTCTGTTACAGGTTTTGCAGGATGTCCTAATTACCTTGACATTATTACTACGGAAGTTGTGCTTTATCCACCCACTAAGTACAGGAAATATGCCCAGTGTGTAATTCTATCCTTCACCTCACATGCCTCTAGTAGGATGGAGCCTGAAAGGAAACCGAATAGCCATGGAGAGGTAAACCTGAGACGGTGAGAAATTAACCCTTTCATTTTCTTTCACCTCCCATTGTTTTTGGAAAGTGGAGCTGGAGGGTGGAGCATGAGATGATGGCATATAGTTTGTTTACCTCCAGATTTAAAGGAATTTTGCAGGAAATTTGCATTAAATCAGTTGATTTGAAGCAGTCGCGAGGGATGCTGTTATGCAGCCTATATACTGTAGAGGCAGTCAATAAACATATGGAAATAGAGGATAGTTTATTTGTTACTGATCATTTATTAGCTTCTCTCTCAGACTGAAGACAACATAGGAACCTCACCAGAGCAAACTGTAAAATTGGGAATAGATACCTTGCATGTGGCAAAGAGTTTGCAGTCTAATGTGTGACAAGTAATACATTAAAGAGAAGGAGGTTCAGAAAGGGGGGATATGGTGTTACTCAGGCTTGTGTAATATTTCCTAAATAAGCAAATTTGCAAGGAGTGTTAGTGGTGGGATCTGGCCCCGCTTTGTTGTTGTCACTTTTCTCTGTGCCCTGTTGGGAAGAGCATCCAGTGAAGGGGGGAAGGCACCCATCAAATCGGTGTTCAGGATGCCCTGCCTATAAATGCTGAAGTGTGTTTGCACAGAGAAACTACATTGGAGCCTCAGCAAGGCGTAGAAGACGAGGCATAGTAAGAGATGGAGAGAGAGAGGGGAGCAGTGCGAGAATGGATCAGGTGTAAGATGGAGATGCAGATGTGATGGTTTTGTTCTGGAAAGGGAAGCAACAGATTTTCATAAGACAAGGGAGGCTCCAGGCACCTCAGGAAGCAAGAGAGACGCAAGTCAACTGCACAGGTTGAGCAGACCTGTGTACATTGCAAATGCTGCTCTAATTTGTAAGGCCAGGACAATGCGGATTAAATGAAGATAATCCCTTTACAATGGTTCAGTGCTACAGGTGAGTCAGCATCAGGATTGTATGAGCATAGAAATATGCTCATACATACATTGTTATGGCTTCTTTCCAAGCCATAGCAAAGGGATGGAAGGAAGTATTTGGGAGCAGAGCAAAATATAGAAATGTCTATAGCCAATGGGTAAAAGATAAGACTGACTTAGAATTATGTTGCACTGTCTTATTTACCCTCCAAGTATATAAACACAAGAGACCTTGCACAAGCAGAAAAGGGTTGGCTATATTTTTATTTGTAATAAAAAGTGAAATTCAGCTCTGCCTTTCACGGTTCAGGCATCCTCTGTTATGTCTGTGAATGAAGAGATTGATTTATGAGTTTAGTACATGTCACTATGGAAGGACTTCTAAAAGTTATTGCAGGACTCTGAATCTGTCAGAGTTCCTCAGAATTCCTCAGAATTCCTCAGAATTCTGTAGGAACAGGAACACTTTCCATATTTAGTTCTGAGGACTGGCATAGGAAAGACCTGCTATGCAGGAGCCTTGGCTTTTTGCTCTCATACATTCTGTGTGTTTCCCAGACAGACATAAAATCTTTCTGCTTGACACTACACATGTGGTTTTTGTGACTGAAGACAAAGAACACACACGAAAATAAGGATAGATTCTCCTTCCCTGCCATATTCGAAAATCATAGTCAGGACTAGAAGCAAATTTTTATTCTCATTTAAACACTCCCCTGCTGTAGTGAGATGGAGGATGAGGCAGAGGGGAAATGTGACTGCCCAAAAGCAGGAGGAATCCTGAGGGCTTTAGGCTTGAAAATGTTATAATTGAGCTGTTTGTGGCTTGGAGGTTTCTTTCAGGAGGAATTTCACCAAACCAGAAATGAAGTGTATATGAAATGCTTGTTGGCAGCCACAGCTTGTGATGCTAGGCTTTTTGGGTGGCATTTTTATTTTTATGTTTTCTAAATTCCTCTTCATCCAACTTGAAAAGACGTTGGGTAATTCAGATCTCATTTAAAAAAAGAAAAGCCTTTTTCTGAGCTTCTGGAACTCCCTTGGTTGTGCTTTCTGTTCCTCTGCTGATGAGGCAGGTAAGGGCGCTCAGGGAAAGGCAGTGAGAAGGGACCTGTGGGTTTTGTGTCCTCACTTGGTTGTACTCCTGTTGTTTAACTTGACTCTAACTTTTAAAATTTCAGTCCCCACTATTGTCTTTTGAGAAACTTGCAGATTAAGCAACTCTGGATGATTGAGTCACTGAATGTATTTTTGTTACTAAGAAAAGAAAAAAATGCAGTTCTCCAGCTTCAGATTTTTTTCAAGGACAACTGACTCTGAGTCAAGTTTGGTAACATTTTTGTTTGCATTTGGGATCAGTTGTTTCTGCCACCAGGTCACTGGCGGGACTGGAATAACAGGCTCCTTTCTGCCCGTTCCAGTTCATTCGACCCACTGAGCTGCTTCACATGTGTCCTGGAGAAGCGCAGGTCAGGTTTGTTTTCCTGCTCCTCCCTTCCAGCAAAATGGGAAGTGTAGGAGCAGGTTCCAAGGAATTTAAGTGAGGAAGGGAGCTGGATGGTACCCAGTGATTCTTCACGGACTCACATGAGGAGACTGGGATGATTCTCCAGTTGATGTCTCCAGCTGTGGGGAGGTGACCTGTGATCGGGAACCTAACTGTGAATGAGGAACGGGGAAGGGTCTGAAGGCTGATGCCTTCCTGAAGCCTGCAGAGGTCTAAAGGGTTTCCTCTAAAGAAATCACAGTTCTAGAGAAATAAAACCAAAGAAAGAAACAATCCAGGAATGAAAATAGCAAAGCTCAACGGGAGCAAGGTGCACTGAGACCCAGTTTGTCCCTTGCTTTGCTAGACACCAGCTTAAATTTCTCCTCTTTATACAGTGTTTTGGTTCTCTGCTCTTGGGTCTGTTTGAGAAGCCAGATCTGAGCACGTCCTAGTTAGTACTTTGAGCTTCTGATCAAATGAAATGATTGGGTGGGACCTTTTAGCACAACTGAAAGTTTCCCATTCCCATTGCTGTTGCTGTGACATTTACAGTTTTGACAGAAATTGGTGTTTTGTTTGTGCTTCCGCTTTATTTCCCTGGAACCCAGCAAGGGGAGGGACTCTGTGCTAGGAAAATAGAAGAAAAAAAAAAAAAAGTTAACTTTCCAGTAAAGCCACAGGGTGTCAAATCACTCCAAATTGCTGTTAGTCACCTTAAGACACAGGATCTGCTCGTGGCTGCTTTGGGACTTCACAAGGGTTTTTTTTTCCAGCCCTCCCTTTCTCCCCCACAGAGGTTAAGTCAGCAGCTTTCTTGCCGCCCAGCGATGGTCCCGCACAGCCAGCTGCAGCATTGACCCCTCAAAATCCAACACGTGAACCAAGGTGGTGAGATTTCACCAGTTCCAGCCCACACCCTCCCTTCCCTCGTCACAGCTGCTAAATACTTTAAAAGATTTATTTATTTATCATTATTATTTTTAAACAGAGCAATGTAGCAGCGGAGGAGCTGTTTTCTTGTTCGCTGCTGGGGACGAGGCTGAGATGTTGAGATGACTCCCATCTCCTACCTCCTGCAGCCCCGTGGTCACCCTGTCCATCTATCAGCTTATACCTGCCCCTGCTGCAGACAGCTGATGGTCGAGCTATAACTGTACATGCTCCTAATTTCTCACATTAATTAATCCCTGCCTCCTTCTCCACCATCAGCTTTTCCCATTCTGCCCATCCTTTTCCCAACCCTTTGCATATCAATATTGTGCTGGTATTGGCTGGCCTAGAGACACATGTATCTTGTTGGACAGGGTCTATTTTTCTGTATTGTTGACCTCCTTTCCCTTTATGCTGTGAAATGCACTGCACATCACCTTCCTGTTCCCAGGAGCTTTCCCTCTGTCAAGGCCAAAGGATCATTTTTCACCCTGTTTTTGACCGCTTCCCTTTGCCTGCCCTTAGGAAAGATGGCTTTGGCTCAGCACTGAGGGTAGGAAAGGCAGAAGTGGGTCCTTAGGGCTAGTTTATAGGGTCTGAAGCAAATGAGGCTTAGCTGAGCAGCTCAGCTTCTAAGTAAACTGCTCTGGAAGCCGGAAGCGAGCAATAATTGCGCTCGTGCTAACGTGCCGTGTCACACTGGCTGCTGTCGGGGTGGGCTAATCCCAGCTGGCTCAGGGGATTAAGTTGTGAGAGTGGAGGAGGGTTGTGAAGCCTTGATTAAATTGTCACCGAGGTGGAGGTATTTTCAGAAGGAGTAGTATTCCTTTTTAGGAAAAAAAAAAGCACATAATATTCCTTTTGCTTAACTGTGCTATTGAGGACATCTGAGATCAGAGTAATTATTTTGAAGTTCAATGTATGGTGGTCACTTTTATATCTGGCCGTACAGAGGAGATTGGCCACTGGAAGCAGGGTTGGAGCCTAAGTATTTGTTGATGGAACTGGCAGGCTCGGCTTCAGGCATCACCAGGATTTATTAGTATTATTTTGAAATTTCTTTCATTGTGTTATTCTGATCCTATTCTGCTTCAAAATACATCTACAAAAGCATTATTTGCACATGGGGCTTTGCTAAATTAGGGAAGGTTCATGGAACTAATCCCATCCCTTCTCTCCGCTCTCTGTGGACAGAAAATTGCTTTCCAGTTTAACTGAAAAGTCCACAGACATAGTTGGCAGGCAGTAAAGTTATTTAAAAAAAAAATGCAAGTGAGCAAAGCAGAGGGAGGAGAATATACCTTGAAAATATATGGTGTCCCCAGAGAGAGGCGTGACAAAACTTCAGTTGCTTCCAAAATACGTTTCTCAGAAAGGTGTGAATCTCTCCTTGCTGGTGCCAGACTGCGCCACAACCCCATGGACACTGTGACCTGGACAAATCCAGCCCGTGCTGGGATGTTCTCCTGGCCCTGGATCCCTCTGGCTGGGTCGGTGGCCACCAGGCCCTGGGGGCTCTTAGATGGCTCCATCTGCCCCACAGAGAGCAGGGTGTCCGCAGGGAGCTCCCGCCGAGAGGTTTCCCAGCCCTCTGCTCCCTGGGAGCTGTGGCGGCTGCCTTTGATGCCCATGAATCACCACTCTCGCTGTGTGATCCCGACACCCTTCCCACAGACCTGCAAGACTCCCTAATGACCCAAATTAATGTCACTTTTCTCTGATGCAGGCATGTGTCTTCCCCAGCGCCTCCCTCGGGGCACAGGGCACGTGTTGCTCGTGGGCCTTCCTCTGGCCTCCCTCCCTCCTCGCCTGGCTGCTGCTGACCCGGTTGTCCCACTGCTCCGTGACAGCCTCCAAGAGATGAAAACCTGTCCCTCAGTCGCTGGCAAGGGTGACGCCTCATAGGAGCCAGCGGCCCAGGTAGCTGCGGGGAGGTTAAAAATCAACCTCACGATATTGTTTGGGACTAATGGGCCTTCTGTTGTTCCTGCAAGTGGTGCCACTGTCATTCAGAGTGACCTGGAGCGTGGCAGGAGGCAGGAGGGAACTGGAAATGTTGGCGGTTTGTGGTACAAAAGAAAGCAAAACAAACCTTTGGAGGGTGACTTTGGTAAAAGGGGAAGGGAGAGCTCAGCATGTGCTGCTCCATGGAGGGGGATGTTAAATAAACATTTCACTCTTGTGCTCAGAGGCTGGGGGATTTTTTCCTCATCGCTCGGCTGCCACCAGGGAGTTACAGGAGGTGTCTTGGAGAGCCACCAGCATTCAGGTGATTTTTATTTTATTTAATCTTTCTGTCAGAAAGCACACCATGAAATAGACGGGTTCTAGGTCTAGTCTTTGCCTTCTGCATCTAACCAGGTAAACTGGCCCAAACTTCGAGCCCAACCCTATCAGGTCATGGTCTTGTCCTCTGTTTGTGATGAAAGGCACCAATCTTAGTTGGAGTCAAGAACATGAGTTTACAGTGGGGAAACATCCCCAGAGAGGCTTCCGAAATCTCTAATGCCATTGAAAGTCTTAACCTGTGGAAAAACAGAGAGATTTAACCTGAACTTCTAGTGTTAAAATAGGAGAGGGAAAATATTGCAGTGTTCCTTTTAAATTTGTCAGAAAGAAGCAAAGAAATACTTGCCACCTCTTACTAAAGACAGAATGCTTGGCAGGTTGCCTTTTAAGAAGTCCTTGTTTTTTTCCTCACAAGTTGGTCTATGAAGAAAAATGAAATAAACAAACAAAAAACTATTTTCAGCAAAGATGCTGTAGCAAGAGAGTGTTTTGTTTTTGCATCAAGAAAAGAAAAAAAAAAAAAAAAAAGCAAGTCCTTGCACTCAAAGGTCTGATTATGCCAGAGCAAGCACAAAGGATATTACAGAGGTATTAATTACCTGCACTGTTTGTGTAGTTGTGGGTTACACTTGCTATTTCCTGTAGGAGTCTCATGCCAGTAGTGTTTTCCATCCCAAACTGGATGTGATGCTGAAATGCCACACACAAGAGGAATTTATGAGGAACAGCCTTGAGTTGCGTTAAACCCATGATTTAACATGACTTAAAAAACAAAACACCCAGGAAAAGCAGATGAGGAAATTTACCACCATTCAATTAAAGTCATCCTTTCCTGTTGTTGAGTGTGTGCTGGGCTTTCCAAGTTCACTGGTCTTTGCTGGGATAAATGACTCATGAATCTGATAGGAAAATATGCTTGGTTTAAGCCAGAGGCTAAAGCAGCTCTCTGGTTACCTGAGTAAACCAGGGTTTTATTCTGTTCTTAAGTTACCTGCTAAGTCGAGGACAACAGGAAGGTTCGTAGGAGTGCTTAGGGTGAAGCCAGGTCTGCTGAACTCAGTCCGTGAAGCCCATGTGAGGATGCTCAGAGATCTTGCTGGGAAAACAGGACAGAAAAGCTGGTGCAGTGATTGGGTTGCCTGGAGCTCTGGAGACCCAGGAGCAAAGCTGTTGTCCAGCACAATGTGCCTGTAGTCAGGGCACGTGTCTGCTCTCTGTCCAAGTTCTCTATCCATTTGGAATAAGAGCTGTCAGTCGCAGAAGGATGTGATGAGTGTACGTACCTGTTTGTGAGACTGGTCAGAGTGTAGTAATGACAGCCATGAAACTGGCTAAAATATTTGGAAATCAGACCATTGGATGTATTGGAAATGGAGGGTTTGTTCACTTTATTAATTCTAGAAAGAGAGATGGGATGTCTCTGATTTTTACTGTGCAATGCCAAAAAGTGCAAAGGCAGCACCATCTTATTTCAGGTCAGTACTGCAGGCCGTGTAGGGGCAAGATGGATTTTGGCTTTTATTTGCCTACACTTAAGTACAGGCATGAGATTCAAAGTGCCTAAGGCCTCTTGGATGGTGACTGAAGGTCTGATTTAAAAAAAATAACAACCTAAACCTTAAACCTATTTGTTAGGGTATATGGCATGACTGGACCTGTGATATTTCAGGTAGAGCTTTAAGGACTAGAGCACCCAGTTACATCTGAGGCTGCAGTGCTTGGCAAATGCTTTACTCAGAAGAATCTTAGTAGCAGCCTTGGTTGTCCTCCTTGCCAGGGACTCGGGACAGCTGGGACAGCTGGGAGGAAGGGTTTCCCACCACATCTCTGTGAGAACTCTCTACTGACCCTGCTGAGACTTGCAGGAGAGCACTTGTATTTTCAGTTTGGAGGATCCATGTGACCAGGAAACTCCAATTAATCCATTTTATGGAGAGGAAGCAATTTTCAGAGGCTCATTATATTAATTTTACTTTATCTTAATTGGTGTTAGTGTATCAGATACTGTGGAAGTCATCTATATTTTCTTCTGGCCCTGCTTGGTTTTTCAGTCTGGGTAAGGTACAAAATCTCTGCCTGCTTCATGCAGAACTACATGGGTCCAAATCAAGTCTTGGAGAGCTACTATTAAAAAGTAGAAAGCATCATAAAGAAACTGCCCAAGGAACTAACACCTGCCGAGGCATGGCTAAATGTTACTGCTTGTGGCAGATGTTTATGGAAAAAATGGAAAGTTTTTAAATTGCTTAATTATTGAATAAGCAGAAATCCTGAGAGAGGGAAATGATCCAATTTTAGTATGCCTCTGTTTTAAATGATTGCAGCATGGTTCTGTCCATCCCAGGAAGTCTGTGCCATATTGATTCACAGCCTGACCTAACTTAGATGAAAAAGGTTGATGCAACAAATCATCAGCAGGACTGTTTTGGATTTCCAGCGCCGGTACGATGCTTGGCATCCACGCAGAACAGCCACCCCAGGTGCTCCAGCTTTGAAGATGATCAGATCCAGACCCTACTTTCATCTCAGTTACGTATCTAGTTGAAAGGACCTTGACGTAATCGTGTCTGTTTCACGTTTAAAAGAGACCTGCTCAAAAACAACTTGAATAATTTGTGTGTACATATGAGAATCTCAAAGCTTTGGCCGTATCAATTAATTCTTGAAGGAACCTCATGAGGTAAGTATTATCTTAATTTATATATATGAGTTGAATGAGACACAGAGAAGGGATGTTTTGCTTTGTGTCAGTTCTGTATCAGGTAAAGCGCACCAGTCCTTAGCCAACCTCTATGAATCATCCTAGTGGGCTGAATAACACCCAGCTGATCTGTCTCTGAGCCATGCAGCGCGGAAACCGTAATATTCTCATCTTCCACATGCTGCCTTTCCTTGCCCACGGAGTGATGCACAGACACAAAGTGATAAGAATAAGTGATAAGAGAGACCTCACTAGTTCTGTGGTCCACATGAATGAGAATTGTTGGCTCCTCTATGGAGCCACTGAACCAAGTAGGTTTATGGCTTAATCCCAGGGTTCTTTTGCCCATTTTCTGGCAAAGAGGAGAGCTGTTATTTGTATTGTTGTACAAAGTTTCAGCCCCTCTTGGAGCTCTTTCAGCACCTCTTTGTTGTTGCTTGTTGTTAGGTTGAGATTCTAGGTAATTGCTTCTCCCTCCACCTCCCAAAGCCTTGGAGCTGCATCAAGGTCCTCCCTGGAGGAGAAAGTAGTTCCTAACACTAAGAGAAGAAAGTCTTTGACTTGCAAAGCTCTCTCCAGTCTCTTGTGTCCCATGTATGGAATTGCCTGTAGCCTCAGGGACCAGCTTGGGTCTGTCTGAGCTGAACTGCCTCCTCATGGGATCAAAGACAGGACAAGGAAGGGACAGGGGAAGGTGACCCTTAACAAGGAGAGGACAGAAATCACAGTGGATTCACCCTGGAGATGTTTATGGTGTCATGAAACTGCCCCCAAGTCTGATCCTCTTTAACGAGTTATTCTCCTGGAGTACCAATGTTTGGTTTAGTTTTTCCTTTAGAGCTTACTTGATGTACTGTGTCTTTTAAAAAGTGTACATGATCTGCAAGTGTTTTATCCCTTTTTAGCTGTTCCTTTTAAGAAATTTTCTCACTTGTATGTTTTCCCCTTTTTAAAGCTAAGTGATGGATTTGATAAATTCTTATGACAAGTAGAGTGATTCTTTCTTAGCTGCAGCTTAAACTATCCATATCTTGCTTGCCAATCAAGACTAAATCAGGTGTCATTGATCCTCTTCCTTGTAGGTTCTCTCAGTTGCACAAAACCCAAGCATTTAAGTTGTCTAAAAATTGAGTTAGTGTCATACCTGCTTGAAGCACATAAGTACAACTAAATGTAGGTAAGTGGATTCTCCCGTTGCAATTTAATTTTGCTCAGATTTCATTCTCTAATATTTCTGTATGTCAGAAATACCATTACCATTCCAGTTTGAGGGGCAGTAATATGTCCCTATTACTCTATTCCTTTTACTTCTCCATATAATTTCTATCCCTGTAGAACTCTTTGAGGAGAGAAATTGAGTCACTTTATTTCACTTAATGCTTTTTTTTTTTTTTTTTTTTAAGTATATATCTAGTACTTTCCCTCACGGGTATGAGCTATTCTCTTGTTTGTCTTGTTCAAGTGTAGAATAATAGCATTTTACTAATTGCCTCCACTTCCTTTCTAGCAGTTTTCCAAGATGCATGTGCCCTCAGTATCCTTTTTTTAAAGCCAGGCAGACTAGTTCATCTCTGTTTGTTTACTGAGCAGTGCTGTTTGTGCTGAAATAGTGATAAATGTGATAAATGTGATCTTGCTCTAGCTCTCTATCATTTCTTTCCTTTTTTTGGTGGTGTGTGTAGGTGTGTGTGTGCCTTAGTTGGAACTTCGTTTATTGAGATGGATCTTTTCTGTTTTCCACCTTAACTCCATTGCCTTCTGTTCTGTCCCTTTTCTTCGTGGAGGGATTTCAGGGCCTCACCCAGGCTGAATGTTCTTCCATACCCATTAGCTTCCCCACAGTCTTTAATTTAAAAGCTCTGCTGTAACTCTTCCTAACTCCGTAACTCCCACCTCTTTTCTATCTTGTTTACGTAGGTCTTATTATTTCTGCTTAGGCTCCACTATTCTAAATAGTTTTTTCCTTTTATAATAAACCCAGCAATATCTGTGGCAACATCCTTGCAAGCTTCAAACATGTATTATGCATACACAGAAATATTTAATATCACTTATCATTCATCTGCAGGATCTGAAGCGCCCTCCCCTGCCTGCCCACTTGTGCTCCTGCCTTTGCCACAGCTAATGGCACCATCAGTCATGCTGCAAAGTTACACCCAGGCAGTATTAGGAAATGCTCCCTGCTGCCTTATAAATCTCTGATGCCACCACTAATAGCCGAGGGGAGAAATTCCAGGCCACGGTAGTCGGAGGGGAACAAAATGAGAAGGGGGGGGTCACACATCCCCTGTCCTGGTGGCCTTTGGGAGTGCTGAAGTTTGCTGCTCTAGAGGAAATGTTGTCTGCTTTGGGTTTTTGGCTGCAGTTGGGCAGTACACATCCAAGGCCATGGATCGGGCAGCTCCCCGTGCTCTGCCCCTGCCGCCTTGGCATGGGCACGGATGGGCATGGATGCTGCTGCGGCTCGTGGCAGCCAAGAGCAGGGTTCCACCTCAGCCCAGCTCCGTGGCCACGCGCGCCCCGCGCTCGAGGGGCAGCTGGGCTCCTTGGGGCACGAAGGCTTTGCATGAGCAGTGTTTTCCTGCCCTTTCCGTGGTGCTCGCCGCAGCACCACGCTGGAGCCCAGCGGCCTGGAGCGCAAGAGCCTCCCAGCTCAGCCAACGAGCAGGGTATGGGCTCAGGGAGGGAGGGCTGGTACGTGGGCCACGGGAGCTCGCTCATCTCTGTCGCTGCGTCCTGCCCGTGCTGCAGCGGCGCTGGCCGGCGCGCAGGGACTCCCTCTAATCCCTTGCCACGACTCGGCACATCAGGAAGTCGCTTGGGAAGCCGCACAGCTCTTTCCCAGGAGATAAGTGGGGAGTTTCTGCCTACACACCAGCTCTGCGGAGCTTTCCCATGCTGCGAGGAAGGGAGGGAGGGAGGGAGGCACCGGCGTGGCCTCCACCCCGCGGGAGCCACGTGGGCCGCCTGGGAACGTCCAGGACCGCTCGGTGCGGTGCAGGGGCGGCAGCGCGGCCGGCCGCGCCGTAGGGGCCCTGCCCGTGCCCGTGCTGTGCAGCCCGTGCTGCTGTCCCCTGCTGTCCCCTGCTGTGGGGCACAGCCGTGCCCAGGACACGGAGCCACGCAGGCCTTGAGTCCCTGAATCGCCTGCTCTGAGGACTAGCAAGGCACAGGTCATCAATGGTCTCAAACCATCAATGGCCCTAAGTAGGCCGGACTAAGTAAGCGCAGCTCCATTTTTTTTTCCTGGAAGGGCAGACTCGGTGTTTTCAGGGGGCACGGGAAACTCTTCACAAGCTTCAAAACAAACATCTCAACTTTGTCTCCTGAGTAATGCCACTGATTTCATTTGACAAAGGTCAGGGGGGAATTCACTGCTGCCATCTCCAAGGAGCGTGACAAATGTTGCTCGAACAAAGGAACAAATTGTTTGGTGCAAATCTGCTCAGCAATTACCTTGCCATAAAGGTATTTACAGCAGCTACTGTGAGATAAACCTGCTTGTTTCCTATTGTTTTTCTAGGGGAAAAAAAAAAAAAGAAAAGAAAAAAAAAAGAAAAAAATGCTCCAGCCATTTTGTAGTCAGTTGTCAGTTTAGGCAATAAATACAATTTTATTGTCTTCATTGAATGCTTTAATGGATCTTGAAAAATATTAATACGTAAGAAAATGTATTTAAAATCTGTGTGCTACATACACATTTAAATTGCATCCAGAAACTGACCTTAAAATATTCTGAGCTTGCAAGGTCGGAAAACGCTGCTAGAAGTTGTCCTTGCTATGTAAATTTAACATCTCTTGTGCACGCTCATTCCAGTGCAGTCTTTAATTACAAGGATCTATGCTATTTTCTCTGGTTTCATAGATGATAGGGTGCTCTTTTTGCCTTTTGGACTCAAGTTAGCTTCTAATATGGAGGGGAAAGGAATCAGCAGTGTAAGATATCAGAAGCAAAAGATTTTATAGGATGTTAAGAAGATTTGTTACCAGGACAAATCCTGATCAGATTGGCAGGAAGAAAACCAAACCTGAGCCAGCAGCAAAATGCTTTCCAGCCTGTGGCTTACAATGCAGTGTCACTCCGGTCTGCAAAGGCAAGTGCACATCTGCCTCCTTGACCTCTCCTACTCGGCAGCCTTTTCTTTGCATTTTCGACTGAGAGGCCAACGTGGGAGCGAACACGGGAACCCAAACTGCTCTTGCAGCCCTCCAGCTGCTTGCAGTACGTCCTGGTGCGGGTGCTTTGGCTGGACAAGGTGAAGGAGACATTTCATCGCTCTGGCATGTGCGTAAGTAGAGCCTGTGCCCGGGCCAATCCTGTCCGTATTTTTCACCAGCATGGAATAAAACAATGGAGAGCAGCCCCCTTTGATGGGAAGTCTGTGCATGGCTGCGTAATGGGCAAGTGATAGTATCTACTTTCACTGCAGAAGAGGAGCTAGGGTGACTAGTCCTTTGAGTGGGTATCCAGGAGAGCTGCTGCTTGCATGGGAGTGTGGGCTGACAGAGCCCCAGGCCAGAGACAGCCTGTCCATGCAGGATTTCCAGCTTTTGTTTGGAAGTTTGGGCGACCTTTAGAACTCCTGCCATGCCTGTGCAAGGAGTGCCCCCTCACTGAACTCTCTCTTGGTTCACACACCACTGGTAAGAGGGATGATGTTGGTAAAGGACCAAGAAATAGGGATAAGGAGAGAGCTGTGGCTTTGAGCAATCTCAGGCAAATTAGTTATCTATGCATCGGTTTCCAATCTGTAATGTGGAAATGGCAGCATTTCACCTCACCCATGCACAATTGTCCTAAATTACAAAAATTTCCAAGGAAAGGTAGCCTATTTGCAGGTTAATGGACAGAATCTAGCCCCACAGGGCACTCTTTCCCATACATACCTCCTGTCCTGTAGGAGCTTTACAGTGACTGACACGTAGGGTAAGCAGTGACATCTTTGTGTTACGCGCAGCTCTGCCCAGCCTTGGACTGTTATTTCATTCCCTAGGGCGTGTGCTGTTATCAGGTGGATGAACTGTCCCTGTCCCCTGATGATTTTCATTAGGTAATATTTAGTGTGTGTGTGTGTGTGCACATGTGCATGTGTGCAGAGGCTGGCAGTTATAAGCGGATCCCACAGGAGAGATCTATGAGCTGAGCTTATTTCAGCTTTAGGGCAGAGATGACGAGCAGCTAGAAGAATAAAAACAAAATAAAACAGCACTTTTCCCAAACTTGAGCCAAGACCCATATTGATTTATTTATATTTTTATTACAAGGCTTAATTGGCCATTCAAATTATGCTTGTAAAAAGCTATGAGACTTTGGGCAGATTTGCGCTCACATCTAGAATGATTCAAAGACCTGGACTGAGCCACAGCAGGATCCATGACCCAGGGACTCCTGCACTTTGGATCAAATTCTTCCTTGACTGAGGCCTGGGAGAAGTTTTCAGCTTCTTGTGTTTCTTATGCGCTCACAGTCCCCTGTTTGGTACCAGGATTGCTGTTTTTCTCAGCGTTGCCTCTGTAAGGTTTCCTGGTTGAGTTTGGGAGGCAGCCTTGGCCATACTGGTTTTGCCTAGATACTGGCTAGAAATCTATCTTAATATAGACACAAACTGCAAAATGACAAGAAAAGACAAAAGTCAAAGTGAACAGAAAGATGCTTTTTGGCCACATCCTTTGTACTGGGTACATTTAAGAGTGAGGGACTGGTGAGATGCACAAAGCTCAGGAAAAAAAAAATCTTTGGTGGTCCAGGCTTAAGCTGACTGATTTAAGAATTTGACATTGGTTGAATAAGCTGTTTTTTGGAGCTTATCTGAAATGTATTTGATGTGGGACTAGAGGTGTGGAAAAGAGCTTCCTGGGACTTGTGGGAAGCAAGCTTTTTCTTGCAGACTTTAGCAGTGGGGATATAATTAAGCGGTCAAGTACTAGTGATATTTTTTTTCTCTAGGCTTTGGAAATTCTACTTTTTTTTTCTTCCCCTGGGTTTGGTTTCTGCCATCTTCTGTTCTGTTTGTTGTTCACCCACATGATTACATAAGATATCACCAGATAAAACTGCCTCCTTAATAGATGGCTCATTACCTAGGGAGGGACATAGAAAGGGCAGAAGCCTTTATGTGCCAAGAGCCCTGCTGAGAAGCTCCCCTGCGTTAGCAGAGAAAGAGAGGGCGTAACCCGTCTGTCCTCATTTACAGCCAGATGGGCTGAAGGAGTCAAGGTATAATGAAGGTCACTGTGCCAGGGAATGGGGTGGAGGCAGAGCAAGGATTACTGTCTTGACATAAAAGCAATTAATTCTCTAGCAACGTCTCCCATTCAGCAGAAGAGTGACGGAGTTCTTCCTGGATTCTACTCCCACAGCTTTGATCTTTTCCTCTTTTCTGGAAATGTAGGCTTGGAAGGGGGAGTCTGGCCTTGCTTGGGGTGATGCTGGGCCCATGTGATGCTGTCTGTGCAAGGCAGCGTGGGCAAAACTGCTCCTCTCCATATTGCAATGTTCCAGAAGGCTCCTCATATTCTTGTGACTGCAACAGTGCTAATAGGGCCTCATGACAATGTTTTTTGGCTAGTTGGAGTTACACACAGGATATCTATGAGAGAACAAAAGCTCCTACTGAAATTCCATCTCCTAGGGTCTTGCAGTGTGCAACCTTGCCAGCATGATATGAGTCCTTCAGCCCTGCATACCCGTTAATGCCAGATATATCCCAGTCTGACCAGCGTGTTGTGGTAATCATCTGTAAATAGGTTCTTCCTTTATTGAAGATTAAAATAAATATTTGTTTTGAACTCAGGACAGATTTGTGTTAGTGCCAGGGATTTGGCCCAGTTTTAGTGTGAGTATGTGACACACGTGTCCTGACGTAGCAGTATGGTGGTGGGCTTCATGCTGACGTCTGTGCTGGGCTGCAGACCAAGATTTTGCTGTGGGCTTCCCTTGCCATAAAAAATCCATGAAGTTTTGCAGCTGTAGTTTCATTTCACTTTTCTGAGTAACTACTTTCTTACTGGAACTTCTTTTATTTTCTCCATTTCCTATATAGAAAGCCTAAAACTCCAAGTTGCATTCTGCAAAGTTTCAAAATGAACTTCTCCATTATGCGAGATGACCTAGGTTTTTGGTAATAATATGTGCCAGGAGGGAAGCAGAGGAGAGAGGAGTCTTCTCGTTAGGGGGCGAGTGCTGATGAGTCTAACACAGTCACAGTGTAATATCGTGTTCTGCTGACTTGTGCCTCCCTTAATTACTTTCCAAATCCGGAGAAACTGCACTGAGCTTTGCCAGTTATGTCCCTGCGGTTAGCTGGGCTATGTCCCAGCAAAGAGGTGCTATCCATGCATCCCTGGAGGCTCCTTGTTGCTGCTAAGGTGCCTCGGATGTGGCTGCTTTGTGTGTCTGTGTTTGTGTTTTTCAGCTCCTTGGAGGAGTGAGGACACTGCTGCCCTGTCAGACCTGCAGTAGGACTCTGACTGGAGATTACTGTCAATGGCATCCTTGCGTTAACAGGGGATATTTTAAGAAATACAAATGTGGCCTTTGTGGGGAGGTAAGAGGGGAGGGAGATAAAGCATGTGCGAATGAATGGACTTACCCTGCTGTGTTTTTTATTACACTCTTCCCGCCACCACTGTTCAGTTTAGAAAGGATTGGCCATGTATTTGTGCCACTGCTGGCTGGCGAGAGTGATCGTGGCCGTGGTTGGTGTGCCAGGGCTGTGCTCGACTCGCCCCAGCACACAGGGCAAGGCACCCTTCCTCCCCAAGGCTTCTGTGGTCCCGTCCCTTCCACTGAGCCCCTGGCATTGGTGTGGCTGGAAAGGGAGTCCATTTGGGAAGCTGAGTCGGCGGGAAAGTAATGTCATGAGGGAAAGAATAAAAAAAAAAAAAAAAAAAAAAAAAAAAAAAAAAAAAAAAAAAAAAAAAAAAAAGGCAATTAATTGCCTAATTAATTGCCTATTTGCTTGCTTTTTGGAGGTCAGGCAACTATGCCAGTGATGGCACATGCAGCGAGGCTAAGGAGAAGATGGGACCTTGACCTTCTTGATTAAGATGTGCTCTGCCTCAGCAGCAGAGAGGGAGAATATCAAAGGGGAGGACGTGGCCTGCAAATTTTCTATCTTAATCAAAACCTTCCAAGAGCTTGCACCTCTGAATCAAAGGGAGCAAATTCATCCCCTTCCTCCCTGTTGTCAGGCTTTTGGGAAGTAGTTGGGATAGCCCTTATCAAAGGAAATGCGTCCCTTTGCTTAAGCTTGTCTGCTCCGTGCTGTTGTGTAAACACAGATCAATAAGGTGACACAAATCCTATCCTATTACCAGTATTCAACAGCAAATGAAGTACCCTTAAGCTTAGCATATTATCATTTCATGCATTTAACAGTTAAAGACTTAGATAGGATTAATTACTTTTAAGGTGAGCCTTTATAATTGTCTCCTTATAATGGAGTTTGCAACCTGTCAGAGTAGATTTATGTCACTAGCAGAAACCAAAGACAATTTTTTAAAATCTATAGAAAATGTTTATTTAACAGGCCTTATATTTCTTTTATTAATTTTCCCTTAAGGGAAAAGTAAGTCCCGAGGAAAGAGCACATCAAGCACTGATAAAGAACCATCTACAGCTGTGGTTTTACTCTATTTTAGTTAGTCTGGGTAAAAGCATTTTCAGCAGCATACTGTTTCTTTTTGCAAAGCCCCTCAATGGATCAAATGAAGCAATACCTCAACAGAAAATTGCTAATAGGAGTCACAGCCTTAAGTGCTGCATGGAGCACTATATCCCAAAGCCCAGTTCTGACATCTTTTTTTTTTTTTTTTTTCTTCTCTCTCATACAGAATGTTGAGGGAAAGAGGAGGATGGGAGACTCTTCGTTCCACCACAAAACCTGTCAGCTGCCTAATTGTTTATTTGTTGATCTGCCCGAAAGAGACCAGTTGGGTCCATTGAATGTGCTGGACCTTCAAGAGGTGGAGGGGCTGGAAAGCAAACTCCATGTGTCACAAGGACCAGCGTACAAATGGAGTCGGACAGAGTTGCCCTGGATGAGATGACACTGAGAAGGAGCCCCAGGACACGGGCTCAGGAAAAGCACTGAGTTTAATTTGCAAAGAAGTGGGTAGGCTCCAGTTTGCTGCCGCCTTATACCACCACCATGCTCGACCAGAATGTCTAGTTGAATTTATGGTCATGTCTGGCCTTGCTATATGTGCACCTGGAAAGATTTTCTTTGTTGGCAAGTGCTAATTTATCCCCCATGTTACAGTCATTTTTGTTTTTCTTTCCCAAGACAGCATAAGGGCAGTTCATTAGTACTAACTCCACTCCACTGTAACTCCACACACAGGACTTGGGTGATAAAGCACAAGCCATTAAAAGCTATTAGCTAGGTCCTCTAGAAACATCAACAAAGAAGATTTCAAGGTTTTGTTTGTTTGTTTGTTTGTTTGTTTGTTTCTGAATCTTGAGGCTCCTCCCTACTGCCTACATTTTTCTCAGTCCTGTGAACTAGAAATTTGTGCTTTTGTTCTTGGTGTTAAGTCTTGAGGGCTTTAAATATTGCACTGACTGCAAGAAACCAGGCTTCCTGGAAAGCGTCTTATCTCACAAGATCTGTGGTAGAAGCCCTGTTTAAATTGCTGAATTCTAGTGAAAAAAAAAAAAGAGACAGGAGAGCTAGGTGGGAAGTGTGCAACACCCACACAATCCTCTCCCATTTTGCAATGAGTTCTCATTTGCTCATTTGCTCCCTGGTTACAAGATCACGAAGCAGTTGTCTTCTCATTTGCTGAAATATCAGCAAACCCTCCTCTGCAAAATGGAAAATGTTTTGAATACTAAAATGAAGGGTAAGATTTTTTGAAGCTTGGCTAGGGGAGCAGCGTCACTCGTTCCCACTCCAATGAAAAGGGAATGGGTCTCTGCATCTTCTGGACAACTCTGTAAGGTTGATCCATGGTAGGACTTTGTAATGCATCGGCAGCATTGTTTTACTTCAAGTTTTGTTGCACATAGGGACTACTTAAGGTGGCTTTCCGTTGCAGGAGGTGTTTATCTCTTGGGTGAGGATTAGTAGAGTTCTGTACCACGGAGTCTGGTATAGCTGAGTAAGTGGTTTAGTGTAATCCTCCTGAGAAGGATCGTTGTCCTCAAGGGATTCCTGAGGAGGTTTTCTCTTTGTACCAGCCTTTCAGATGACTTTCAAGGAGTCTTCTTTTATTTGGAGTTTGTGCAGCTTTCCTGTGATGAGAGAAAGACTTCTCTCCAAGATAGTGCTTGGGTTATAGCAGAGCTCAAAGACAATAAACTGGCCTCACTGTGTCAAGACCACCCTACTGGATCATCAGAAGATGGTAGGAAGTACAAATTCTGCAAGTGGGCACTCTAGTGTAGTGTGCGTGCGTGCGTGCGTGCGTGTGTGTGTGTGTGTGTGTGTGTGTGTGTGTATAGGCAGTGTCCTGACTGGACAGCTTTGGGATCTGCTTGTCTGTCTCCTGCAGATTTGATTTTCAGCATACTCTTGTTTTGCATTAAGGCACCTTCAGAATTGCAAATCAAGTTAAGTACCACACCAGAGGTGTTTGCAGTGACAAGGTGAGCATCATGCCTTCAATGCAGCATCCAGTTACATGGAAATCTGTTCTCTAGAGTTCGGAATAAATGGCAAGCAGGAGCTCCTGAAACTCAGTGATTAGAGGAGGGGCGAGTCCTGTATCCTCTCTATCTCTTCTTATCATTACATAGAGTAAGATTGATCCTTTCTGTTCTTAAAAAGCCCCAGCTTAGCTGGATCTTATTTTATGAGTAGCCAGTTAATGTAAATTTCTGGTTTGGTTTAGGTAGGAAATACAATCCTAGTTCACTTATCTCGAGTCAAGAGATAAAAAGAAAGGGAGCAGTATCACTCTGTGTTAGAGTGATATCACTAGACTAAGGAGAAAGTCATTCACAGTGACAAAATAGAAATGATGGCAGTTGCAGTAGCAATGGTTGCAAAACTTCAATAGCAGCTTTGACAGTAAAACAGATTTTAAGCAGTCCAGATATAACAGATATTCTTGGGGACCTGACAAGGATGCAAACATCTCTCCACAAAACCTCAGTCCCTCTTGAAAAGCCGATCTCTGGAATTTTGTAAAGCAAAAAATAGAATAGAAACAACAAACATGAAAATCACATGTTAAGCAATTACAAATGATCTTATCAGTGTGTTGTGTAAATGGGAGGAAGAGGAAGGAGTAAGAAGCACTTAATATTCCTCAGGATTTTTTTAAATTATTCAACAGTTATTGATGGAACTGAAGCAATCTATAACATTAGGGGGGATTGCAGGAAGCTTTTTGTTTTATAATGGAAAAACTTGGACATTATGGTGTTTGGCAGAAGAGGGGAAATGGAATCCTGCAGCACATAAAAAAAAAACAACTAAGAGAAGAATAAAGCATCAAAATCCTGTGGGATGGTTGAGTTTTTGCCTGGACAGCTAATTTCAGCTTTTTTTTTTTTTTTTTTTTCCCCTGCCCCAGCTGGACTGAAAGGCCCAGGACTGCCTACAGCAGATTGGAAGTGTGGGGATACCCAGTGTGTTTTGATGGGTAGCCCTTTATAGCATCAGTTAAACAGACAGAGCATCCAGCTCTTCCTTCTAGCTGCACTGCAGCTCAGGTACGTGGCAGGTACTAAGCTGCGGTGAACAAGGATATGACAACCAAGGGAACATGTTGCAGGGACTGTGCGTGTTTGGCTCTCCAACTCAGAAATAACCCAGAGAAATGATCAGACACTTGAGAGACGTAATTGCTCTGGCAGCCCAGCTGGGCCACAGGATATTTGTAGGAAATGGAGCTGCAGCAGGGAAATCAGGACAGTTGGAGCTTCCCTTATGCAAAAGGACCAGGGCACAAATGCCAGCTGCTACGTATAAAATTCCTCCTCCTTTTGCTGTAGCAAGCTGTGAACAGCACTGAGCCTTGGCAGTTATTGCACTGTGTCATGAACTTCATCCTCTGCCTTTTCTTCAACTCTAGATTTTAATGCTGCATTGAGAATCCTGGAAACAGTTTTCTGTGTCACAGCACTGCAAATCCTGCTATGGCTCATTCTGTCACATTTATTTATTGATTTATTGATAGATATAGATAGATACTTTACTGTGGTCAGTTGAAGATTTAGGAGGGAAAAAAAAGGAGAATATCCAGTTTTCAATGTAACTTGTTAATCATTTTTCACAATCGTTGGTGAGCTGCAGTCTTTGGAGAACATTGTACATTGTCCATGGAGCTATATTAAACACTGCTCCTCTGCTTCCTTGGAGAATGGAGCTGCTTAGAGAGGATCCTCCTCTGCCCCAGTCTCCCTCCTGCCCCGACGCCGCTGCTCACTGTCCCCTGAGTGCCAGGGCAGCAGTGGGTGGCCGGTAACACGACCCCAGTCACTGGAGCCGGTTGAATTATTTTTAAGGGTTACAGAGGGCATGTTGATGTGGATCCACGGTCTCCCAGCTTGCAGCACAGCTCTGTGAGCCAAACTTAGTGGCCCTAAATTAGCTCGGTAGCCTCCTGACCAGGCCTTGACCACAACGTGGGATCACATCCCCATGCTCGGATGGGACATTAGGGGCCCTCAAAGGCAGTGTGAGGACCCCGCTCTGTGCTGCAGCCATGGAGGGAGCCAGCCCCATCCTGGTGGATCCTCACCAGGCTGTACTGGGTCTGTCCAACTCTGAGAGCCAAATCAGCTAAAGTGACAAAAAAAAAAGAAAAAAAAAAAAGACAAAATGGTGACATGTCTTTTCACTTTCTGTTTTGCTGTAGAGGTTGAAAATAGTCCTGCTGAGGGGGAAAAAAAAAAAAAAAACAGGCTGTGGTTTGGTTTTGGGTGGTATTTTGTGTGTGTGTGTGAACTTGGGCGGGCTCCAGGTCCGGCCCCACGAGCGCCGTGGGGCCGGGGGAGCCCGAGGGGAGGGCATGAGCTGGCAGGCCTGAGGGAGGGGGATTCCTTCGGGCACAGAGGTGACATCAGCCCCGTTTGACGCGCGGCGTCCGCCTGCTTTTCCAGCGCGGGCGCCGCCGGGCCGGGCTGCGCAGGGAGCCGCTCTGCCGCCATGGCGGGGAGAGCGTGGGCGCCGCTGCGAGCGAGCAGCACGGCGCCGCGCGCGGCCTGCTCTGCGTGTGGAGGCCGGGGCCACCACCTCCTTGTATGGCCAGCGCCATGGTTTGAGCCGGGCCTCGCGCTCGTCCATGCAAAGAGCATGAGCCTTGAGCATCCACGGGAGTGGTGGGTCCTCCCTCACGGATGGCGGCCGTGCAGGGAGTAGCTCCCCAAGCGCACAGTTCACTCTCGCGGCTAGGCCTCATTTCTGTCACCACCCTCCTTACAATCCGCACCTCACGCAATTGAACTTCAAAGGGATTTGTTCTTCCCCGTGGCTTTACAATAATCTGTGTTCCCGATTTGTGATTCTGTCTGCAGCTGCTAGTGCCTCATCCACTGTGTGTTTCGATACTGCCTGAAGAAGGGAGCGCCTGGAAGGGTTTGGTTTCGACTCATGTCTGTGGGATAGTGGAGTTGTATTGATAGCCTGTTTGCTAGCTTGGGAAATGTGGTCACAGACAATTATTTTATTTTATTTCTTAAAGTAATTTGGATGTTATCTGGGGGTATGGATTTGGTTTCCTGTTCAAATACAGACATGCTTTGTAGCATTTTTGTATGTTTTGTATATATATATTTTTTTTTTTTTTTAATGTGACCTTAAGTGCATACATATGCTTTGAGGTATCAAACTCTTGCTGGAATTAATCCATGTACGTAGGATCCAGTTCAGTTTCTGGTGGTACGTAGCACTTTGGACAGAGCATCAGCTACTTGTTTGTGTTCTTAGGTGACAAACCAAGCTCAGGGTTTCCCAAGTGTCTCTCTCTAGGTATTAAACCTTTCCATCCCGAAGCTATCTGTGAATGAACATCTCAAAGGACACTTGTCTGCTGGTTAGGTGCAGCACAGACCTTTATTTTCTGTTCTCGTAAGTGTAAACTTGGCAGAGATCCATATACGTTTGGCAGGGAAGTCGCATAACATACCGGCTTTGTATACGCAGGGAAAAAAACACAGAACCAGGATTTAACGTGTGGATCTGAGAATTTCCATCTGTGCAATAGAGAAGGACCTTGATTTTGGTTCTGATTTTTCCCCACCAGCTACCAGCTGGCCTAGTAATTATGTAACATATCAAGCCAAGTCGTCCTATTCTGTGTAATATGTGTATTCATTTACAATCATCTCTTCAGGAAAAGAAGATATATGTTGTATATCCTCCTTTAATTGTCTTTTTTTTTTTTTTTTTAGGAACACAGCAAATAAACTATTAATGAGTTAAAATAGCAGTCTTACATGAGTGTGTGCCTGTTGTGATTCTTCCTACACATATGCATCCTGCCCGTGAGGAACGAGCGAGCGCTCGTGTCAGGAAGTGCTGATGGGGTAAATCCCTGCTGCTGCACGCCTGACATTTCCCCAGCCGTGAGTCACGGCCGCCACGCTCCCCGGCATCCGCACGGACCCCGGGAAGTGGTGCCTGCCGCGCAGCGGGGCCGGGAGCAGGCACGTGCCTGCCGAGCCACCCCACGGAAGCAGGAGTAAGGGCACTCGGGCAACACTTGTTCCTGGTGGCATCTGTGCAGTTTCTCACTTGCTCATTGGGAAATGTGCAGGTATGGCGTAGCCTCAGGGGAGCAGTTTGTGGATCATTGGTGGCAAGGAAAGCTAAGATATTCTCCTGCCTTTCTTCTTGGATGAGACAAGGTATCACTGTAAGATAGGGGGGGAAAAAGGTTAACCCTAACCCTATAGGGATCATTTCCCTATAGACCCCACATCCCTCTTTGAGGCCCATCCGGGTGACAGAGTCCTGGAACAGGCTGCCCAGAGTGGTTGTGAAGTCTCCTTCTTTGGAGCGGGTCTTTAAAACCTGCTTGGATGCAGCCCTGTGCCACGTGCTCTAGGTAACCTTGCGTGTGCAGGGGGGCTGGACTAGGTGACCTCTAAGGTCCCTTCCAACCTTAAGCATTCTATGATTCTATGATCCCTTACAAACAAAAGCAGCCTGTGGAACAGGTACTTCAAATACTTCTGTGTACTGCAGCCACCAACAGCTGCACTTCCTTGCAAGCAAATCCCGTATCTTAAGTTATGAAGACAAAACCACAGGGGAAGGAAGAATCCAGGAGAAGGAGGAACAGGTGGAAGAGTTATAAAATATATCCTACAGGTAAGTATTAGCATTTTATCTGTAACATGTGACATTGTGTCACTGTCCCAGCTACCGAATCTTTGAACTGTCTTGTGAAACACATTCAGAACATGGAGGAGGACATAGGTCCTAAAGCTTGCAAAACCAATTTCAGCAGGTGAGTTTGTGGATGGTAAATGATTAATTGTAGGACAGGGCTGGAGATGCCTCTGCTTGCAAGAAGCCAAGCTGAGGTTTTCATGTAGGCCTCTTCTTAGGCGCTATTAGCAAGGGAGAGGCTGTTTGTCCTTTTATCTCAAACACATGGCAAGGATGCAAACTATCCCCCCACCCTGCTATGACTGATTGACTTGTTTGGCTGTTGTTGCCTTATCCTGGGTACCTGCTTCCATAGCTGTGACATTAATCCCAAAGGAGCCTTTGGGATTTCATGTACTACAAGGTGTTTCATGTGTTGTGTGGCATCCTTGAAAATCTCAGTGCTAAGCAAGGGATGAGGAGAAAGCTTCAGGATGCCATTTAATGTAAGATAGTTGAATAGAGATACCATAGGACTCTTTCAGAAGAGCTAGAGAAAGACTGGAGGAGACGGTAGTGTTGTGGCAGAAAAGCAGAGCCATCAGTGAGCACAGAAAGGGAAGTATAAAAGTCTTGAGTCTTGAGCCCAGTGCTTTTTCCTTGTAGAAGAGAATTGTCCTTCAGCAGTAATACTATAATCTCTTTCCTGCTCAGTTCCCAGACATTAGGCAACCGCGGGGTCTGTGCAGTTGATATTGTAGATCTTCCGCAGTAGTTGCAAAGCAAGAGGGAGGCATGTCCTAAAGGAAGGCAGCTGGATGGCCGTGTTGGATTTGACATGTCCTATGCATCCAAGTGCTTCATGGTGAAATTACATAGGAGCTTGCGAGGCTGTTGCTACAAGAGATCAAGATTCTGCTCTGAAGCAGAAGAATCTCAGGTAAACCCAGGAGTGGAGAGCACCACTATGTAGCAGAGTGGTGTGATGCTCTGTACTGCTTGCAGTGAAATCACAAAATCCCAAAGGATTCGCAGCTGCCAGGAAACGTGCTTGCAATAATGTTAGAGTCATCCAGTCTGTGCATAAAATCTCCAGCTAATCACTCTGTCACTGGCAGAAGTCAGTATACGTATCATTGGAGGATTCCTGTTTTAATAGATCAACATATAAATTGTTTAATCATGTTTGATTTCCTGGACTGAGATGTAACTTAATTTCCTGGAATGTGTGCCTGGCTATATTCTCCAGATATCTCTTCTTGATATTCTTTGCTCCCTCGATTTCTTCTGATAGGATGCTTTATAGTAAGGATAAAAAGAAACCTGATTCCATTTTATTGACATCTGGTTTTATTTTAAATAGTAACAAATTTACTTTCAGTCTAATTTTAATTCACTTGTTATCAAAAATAAAAAAAAAAAAACAGAAAGGAGAGGTAGGTATTTTGTTTTAGTACTTTAATATCTGGAAACATAGGTCAAGAGACCTGTCACTTGTCATCAAATATATAAATGAAGGAAAAGTGTTTTAAATTAGAAAAATAAAAATAAGAAAGTTGAAATTTAACACTTAAATTTCACAGATATAAAGAGTTCCCTTTGTGATTACTTTCTTTTTTATTTCACCTCTCCCTCTCAAAAAAAATGGCAGGTTTCAAAATAAGTGTTCTCCCTTTCTCCCTTGTTTAAAGATGTCAGGAAGGGTCAGAAAAAGAGACCTTGAATCAGCAGCAGTTCTTCATTCCATTTTCACTATTGGTCCCTGCATCTCTCACCTGAATTGAACTAAAATCCCAGTTGTTTGTATGAGGGATTCTTGTTAGAGGCAGATTGGGATTTTTCCTTCTCAGCTTGCACTATTCTAAACTAACATTGAAACCTGGGGAGAGGAAACAAGTTCCCCAGTTTCATCTAAGTTCTCCAAGTTGTAGCGGAGAGCAGAGTGATGACGTGGTGAACAAAGATACTTAGACCCCCAATTTTGAAATATGAGAAATAGAGAAGAGCTGCTTCATATCTCAAGCAGACTGGAACTCATCTGAAAATCTGACCACATACATTCTTCAGTGAGAGCTGCCAGCTGCCAAAGTCATTGCTGAAAAGCCAGCTTAAGGTGTCAGAACTTCGGTTTAACGTCTCTGGGAGAAGTAACTGCTTTTCAGATGCGCTGATTTTTCATGATGAGCAAAACGATGGGTGGTGGATGTCACCTGGGAATCTGTAATGGAAGAAGCTCCTAATGTCAGCATGTTTGTCACAGAAAAGAGCAGGACCTGAGCCACTGAAACTCGCTGAGTCTGGGTGAAGAATAGCAGGCAAGGGATTCTTGATGCTTTCACTCAGAAAATCACAGAATGGTTGAGGTTGGAAAGGACCTCTAGAGATCATCTAGTACCTGCTCAAGCAGGGACACCCAGAGCACGTGGCACAGGGCGGCATCCAGGTGGGTTTAGAGACCTCCAGAGAAGGAGACTCCACATCTTTCCTCGGCAGCCTGTTCCAAGGCTCTGGCACACTCACAGTGAAGAAGTTTCTTCCACACATGGAGACGCAACTGCCTATGTTTCAATTTTTACCCGTTATACCTTGTCCTGTCTCTGGCCACCACCAGGAAGAGTTTGGTCCCATCCTCCCTACATTCACCCTTCAGGTAAATACCTGTAAATACCAGGTAAATACCAGTACATATGGATCGGATCCCCTCTCAATCTTCTTCTCCATGCTAAACAGGTCCAACTCGCTTAGTCTTCCCTCATATGATAGATGCTCCAGTCCCTTAATCATCTTTGTTTCTCTCCGCTGGACTCTCTCTAGAAACTCCATGTCCCTCTTATACTGGGGAGCCCAGAACTGCCCCCAGTACCCCAGGTGTGGCCTCATCAGAGCTGAGCAGAGGGGCAGGATCCCGTCCCTTGACCTGATGGCAACATCCTCCTGATGCAGGCAGGATCCCATTGGTCTTCTTGGCCATGAGGGCACACTGCTGACTCATGGTTAACTTGGTGTCAACCAGGATTCCCAGGTCCCTCTCCACAGATCTCCTTTACAGCAGGTCAGCCCTAATCTGTACTGGGTACTGGTACTTTCTTTGCTAGGGGCTGGTGAGGTGGGGCTGTGCTCTCTGAGGGAGATGTAGGGTGGCTGGCTAGAATTTAACCAAAGGAGAAAGAAGATCCGAAGAGCAAGGGCTAGCTTACAAACAAGCTCATGCCCCAAGGAGGGAGTACGTGTGCTCTCTTAGTGCCTCCTCACGAACATGCTGCCATACCAGCAGCCGTGTTTAGGGCAGGCAACGCAGGCATACAGCATGTGTGCCCCCAGACACTGGTCATTCCGAGTTAGAGACTGGCAGTATCTCTAAGACAGGAGTCCCAGGAACACAACCACTAGCAGCAATGGGTCTGTGACCCCGCCGTGTTGTATCTTCCCTGCTTCCTGCACCCTCACATCCCTCATCCTTTCTCCCCAGTCATAAAAGCTCAACTCTGCACATACTGATGCCTCAGTTTTGTCCTGCACTGTTCACATTGTGCCACATTCACACATGCCCCTTGTACCTTCTGCATCGCCCCCATGGTTCTGCATGTCCTTCAAGCGTAGGACAGGCTAGTCCTGCTGCTGGGGGTCTCCCAGGCCCCAGGCATCTCCCACAGCAGTGCACTAGCCCATTGGTGTGATCCAAGCAGAGAACATACAGTGCTGTCCTCTGTGATAGGGACTGTCTTTTGTAAATATTGCTTAGTCACAGGAAAGCTTTATTCTTAGCCACCGATGACAATACGGCTCAGATCCTACCTGTCCACCCTTTGGGATGACTTTCATCGAGAAGCAAACAGTACTTCTGATTCTGGAAAAGAAATTTCCTCTGAAGTGAAGCTGTTTAAATACTGCTGCTCATTAATTGCTTTCTTTTTGAGCCACAAGGGTACGGGCATGGAGAGCAAGTCAGATCACTCATGGTAGTATTAATAGAAGCCCCATTCTTCTGGGTCTAAATGATTCAGCTGCCGATGTGTCCCCAGCTGTGCAAAGCCTAGAATAGTGGGAAGCAGCTAGGTCAGCCTCCACAGCAAGCCCTGCCTGCTCATACCAATCGGAAAGACAACATTTAACTACAAGAAAAATTCCACCATCTGAATAAAAGCTGCTCTGGGCTAGTGTAACTTGGGTTGTAGCGCAGTGAATACCGTGGCCTTGCCCCAGCACCAGCCATGGCACATGCCGTGTTCCCTGCCTGGAAGAGCGGGCCCGCGCTTCCATGCACCCTGGCTGGTGGCGGCCGCATCCTTTTGCGTGGTGGTTTAAAAATAACAGGCGCACACACGGAGAGGGCTCAGCAACAGGACCTGCTTTCCCCCATTCCTGGAGCTTCCCGAGAGCACAGCCGGATGTTTTCAGCCCATGTTAAGAACAGCCCGAGGAAAGGAGCCGTGGAAGCAGTAGAAGAATTGAGGCTGGTCCTAGGAGGTGGCGAGAGATATGACTAAGAGCAGTCATCACTTGTAGGAGGCAGCTCCAGTATCCATTTATTATTACACATTTGATCTTCTGCTGCAGGTTTCTGTGTCATCATTCTGGTGTCTGAGTGATTGTATCTCTGCTAAAAAAAGAAGGGACGAGGTGATGCTGATTTGAAGCCTGACTCAATGTTTCTGACACCCGACCAAAGTCAGAAGACACAAAAGATGGTTATCTGCGTCTGAAGCAAGTAGTGCCTTAGTTACAACAGACAGGGCTCTGCTGAGCATCTGCTGCTGTGGAAGATCTCTGGAACCATCTAAGATTTGAGACACTAGTGACATGATCTGTCATCTCTTTTGTTTCTAATTGCAGAAGATTGGTAGTTTCTTTTAGAATTTGATCTCTATGAGCTTTAGTATCACAGTGTCCTCATTTGCAGTCACCAAAGGAAAAACATCTTAATATTAATATTATATGTGATAACATAGAATTTGCCATGCACAGACTCAGCAAGAATAGGAGCTTTATAGGAACTAAGGAGAATCAGATTAAAATATTAGGTAGCAGTTTTAGAACAAAAAATAGTAGCTGCTTTTTCACACAACTGTCATTCACACAGTGGCAAATGAAAAATCCACTGAGAACTATTAAACAAAAAGATAGTATCTTTGTTTCAGGAAGTCTCTCGTATTTCTGGGGAAATGTCACTCCATGCTTTCCTGGAGTTTATATCTTCCCTCGGCATCTGTTATTGGCTGCTGCCAGGGACAGGATGCCTGGCTATGGCCATTATATTTATTTCTTATATTTTTATATATAAAAAAATAGTGCATTTGCTTTAAAGAACTAAAAGCCTCTCTTGGTACTATTTTATTCTGATTTCTCCTCTTTGCTTTCAAAGCTGTTGCTACAGGTTGGGTACTTTATTCCATGATAATTTTATTTCTGGAGCAACAACAGGACAATGACTAATTCTGCAGGTAAGCTAGAAATCATTTTTCATTTGCAAGAAGGCAAATTGTGAAGTGGAAAAACTCACTCAGCCCAGAATCCATGTGCCCTTTAATATAAATCCATGGGCCATCACAGTTTTGGCTTCAGAGAGCAGAGTTTGGAGCACACAAACATAAATTCAGTGACAGTGACACATCCCTTCTAACTTGGCTGTTTCCCCTGGGCTTCTCTGAGTTGCTTTCTTCTTCACAAACTCTTGGGATTGGATTTCCACCCTGTTCTCCCTCACCAATCCACTGCATTTTGGGACTCCTGAAACACGGGCTTTCAAAAAGGAAACCAGCTGCCCCACTGCCGGTAGGAGTTTCCATCGCTGGCCAAGAAGACGTGGCAGGAGAAGCACAGAGGAACTACCGGGGATTTCGGACCAGCACCTATGCAAGGTCCTGCTTACAGCACTCTGTCGCTCGCAGGAGTGCAGTGGTCTCAGTGCTGCAATGGATATTTTAAGAAAATTGACATGAGAAGGTATGAACCATGAACCATGATTCTGCTGTGAATGGCATCTACAGCATAACTGGCAGCAGAACTGCACCACAAGTCATTTATATCTGATTGCCTCGCAAAGTGAAAAACACGGCCTTTGCTTTCTTTGCAGTGATGAATTTTTTCCTTTCCTTATTTCTGTAACGTAGTTTGACAAGGAGGAAATAAGCCCCAAATAGCCAGTCAAAAACCTGCTTTAAATGTCACAGCATCTACAGAAAGGAAGAGATGACCTAAGAGTCACAGTATACGCTAATACGTTGTATTAGTACCCTTGGCCACTTGGCCACCAAGGTGACCAGCATCAGTCCATTGACATTCAGCATTCCCAGATGTTTCTGGGCTGCTTACTATGCCCACAAATGTCCATTTGATTGACTAGTGGATGGCAGCCAAGCCAGAAAACCTCTCCAAGTACAAACCGCTGTGTTTCTTGCTCAGGTCTCCTCCTAAGAGTATTAATCTTTAAAATACTCCTTTTCTGAAAACCAGAAGGAAGCAAGAGAGGATATTGGCAGGCAGTGAATGAACAAGAAGCTAAGTTTTAATCATTTCTGTGCAGCATTAACTGAACTTTCGGCTGTTGGTGGTCAAACAGAAGCAGAGACCAGGTTTTTTGGCCAGCTGAGCATGGCTGAGCTGATGGATCGTTACTGACAAATGCCGCATGTGAAGGTGATGCCTGATGGGCCCAGCAACATGTGAGCACCATCAGGGAGCTGAGGGGGCTCCCTTGGCACCTGAGGGCTCCCTCCTCTGAACTGCTGCAGACCCCCAGGGAACGGGCAGAGTTAAGGTGTGTTTGGCTCTGAGGGGCTCGCGGGGGCAGGGGTGTGAGTTTGTGTGGGTGTTAGCAGCACACAGGGCCCTAAATTATCAGCTCATTGAGACAGAGACATTCTGCTTCCTCTGCATTTTGAAAGCCTTCCCAGCTTGTTTCAAGCCTTACTTCTGGTGGCAAGTGATTTATATTTCATGGCAGTGGGGTGGCTTGGCTTCTGAGGGAAGTCTCTTCACTGAAGTAAGGGCTAAATCCTTGCTACCCCACAACAAATAATCATCAAGCAAACAAATCGGAAATTTCTACTTCTAATCAGAACATTTCTTGAATGAGGTTAGTCCTGGTTTCCTTTGATCAGATTTTTTTCATCTCTCCTTCTAAGAAAGCAGAGAAGAATTTTATCTTAAAGGTGGATGGGTGATGTAACACTGACCAAAAAAAAAAAAAAAAAAAAAAATTTGTACCTCATTTCACATATATGGGGGAAAAAA